>WAAB01018402.1:115156-218818 GCA_013389865.1 Piaya cayana | reverse complement strand
GAATATAAAGGTTTTGTGTGCCCTTTTTTTTCCTTCCCACGTGTACACAGAGATTTGTTTGTAGCCCTACATAGCTGAAGGTACAATTTTCACTACATGACTCCCTAGACTGTTCCAGGCACACAGATAGCAAGTCGTCACATTATTACTGCACAGAATATTTCATAGAGCACAAGTGAAAAGTAGGGTAGGGAAAAAAACCCCAAACAACTATGAAAACTTTTTTTTCAAAGATTCTCCTATTTAAAACCATGAATATTGAATATAAGGTTATGAACTGGTTATTTCTAGTTTCCATCTGATTCTTGAATTTTGCAGACATAAGCAGTATAATAAAGAAGGAGGAGATGAGAAAATAATGTCAGCTTCTGAAATCGACATTGTTTCTTTTTGCCTTCATTTATATGGATTGTATGGATTCCCTTATCTGCAATTAGTACAGCAGAGGTTGTGATTCATAAGGGTATAATTAGTATATTTTGCCAGAAGAACAAAGATGAGAATAACTTTAAAAGAACAGAAAGAAAAACCATCACAAGCAAAACTGAATAGAAAGAATGTAGCATAATATGAAAGCACGATAAACCCCAAGAATGCTAATTATAAATCATTCAATTGCACAGGAAAGTCCAGTTCACACTCATACTAATTAAAGGATGTCTTCATGAACAATTTAAAAAGCCAGTTGAAATTAAGTTTTTTTAAAAAAGATTAAAGCTGCAAAAGCAGTGGAAATACTTAGACCAGGACAGCAAACTGCCAAAGGCACATGATGTTCCAGAGCAATGCAGAAAAGAAACATGTCAGAAGCATTTATTTTTGAATTCCTTACAAACAAGCCAAATTGGAAGGCAAGGTACCTTCAGTTTACCCTAGCACACAATGTTCACAACCATTTCCCTTGTTTCAATTACTACACACCATTAGTACTCAGTGAATTAGATTGCTTCAGATAAATTAGCAAAGATTCCAGGTGTTAAAATTAGACCCATTGAAATAATTATTTTTCAGCTGTAAGAGTGCAACTGTACACCCTAATGTGTTCTGTAAGCACTATTCTACTTTTCAATAATTAAATATTCATTGGATTACAGATAGAGACAGACTGACTCAGCAAGCCTAAGGGTTCAGAGACAGGAGATCAAAGCTTAAACCTTTGCTCCAAATAAGGTTTAAGAGAGATCTGAATGTGGGATTTCCTCTGTCCTGGGGAATGCCTAACTGTTTAATATTTGAGACTATGAAGTTAGGCACCACTGTTATTTCAACTCCCAAGAACAAATCAACTCCTTCTCCCAAGGAACCAAATCTTTCAATAGATGAATTTCCTATATGTATAATTTCAACATATTATTTACACTATTTGTAGACTACTCAAACAAGGGTCATGGAACAGACATACACTGGTTCATGACTATCCATCCTGTTTTACTATTAGCAAACATCCTGGTTTGATATCACCTCTGTTAAAAATTGGTCTGTTTGGAGGACAGGACTAGAAAAATCCTCATCCCTGCAAGGTCCCTTCTTGCAGGAGGATGAGCAAGTTTAGCTGTAGGGATGCAACCTGTGCTGTGCAAGGTTAGCAAAAAAGGCAAAGCCTAGACTTCAGCAGAGGTACAACTTGGGAGGCCTTGTCACAAGTCGGATTTCTTGGAAGCATCAAAACCGGCACGTAACTGGATTCTGCCCCACAACAGATACATTCACGAGGAAAACATCAGAGAGCACTGGAAAGATTTTGCATTAAAAGTTCCACCAGCACTGAAAGCTGGGGAATTTGGAACACAACAGTAACACAAATTTAACCAGACTAGACTCCTTAATTGCAAGCAATTACTAGAGATGTAACATAAAACTGGGGAGGGAAAAAAAGAGGTACAAAAAAAGAAGACCAAAGGAGAATTTTCAAATGGCGTTTCATATGACACCATGCATGGAACCTCAACTGAATTAAAGAATACAGTCTTGCAATTCACGAAGGCTAGGGAAATTCCCAATAAAAATTAGACTGTAATTTGAATCAGTAAGAATACAAAACAGAGAAAGAATAGTTACAATCATTGGAATAAACCCTTGATAAAGCAAACTAAATTTACTGATCAAAAGAAATTATCTCATAGAATAAGGCTTATCACAAATGACAACACTTTTGCATGAGACAGTATGCAAAATACTAAAATAAACAAAACAAAAAAAGAAGACCTGAGGCAGTAAGGCAAACAGAGTTCAAAGTAGTAGCACAGCAAATACAACACACACAGTTGCATACACTGTCAAAATGAAAATCAACTAAGAATATGCCTAGGAGTTTTTAAAAAAAAATTGCAAATGCAGCCAGTACATACATAGCATAGATAGGGAAAAAAAGTCATTTTTGGTCAGTATTTTTGTAAGAGTAATACATGTTGTTTTGAAGAAAGTGGGGAGAAAACAAAATAGGCAATATGAGGACGGCAGATGATAGTTCAGATATTCATGTCTAGCACAGTTTCATAAGTATTTGATAGCATACGTATGCATCTTGGGAAAGTCCAGCAAACTTTGGTGTTGACACTGGCATTATAGTTTAGCAAATGGACAAAATGGCAACAACCCTCTCTTAATCCCAGAGGAAATGGCATGGAGGCTCATTCAGCCTAGAGCTTACATCTGGAAGATTTCAGAAGGCACTAACTACAGCAAGATGAGAAAATGGAGGTGCCAGGATAAGAGGATTCACAAGCTCTTAATATTTCATTTTATAGAAAAGCCAGGAGGTCCAAGAAAGACTGCTTTAAAAATTAATCAAGCAGCATTTATGAGCTGAAGTCAGGAAGCTGCTTGCATGCTCTTGAACTTGGGAGTTGTATTCATTTGATCTTCATTTAGTTTTGTACTTTGGACTGACCTCACCAGACAGAACATGTAAGAGGTATTTTGAGGCTCTTGTTGGCATATGCAGCCATTAAAAGAATAAACAAATATAGTCTTTTTCTTATAGGCAAAGAGGGAAGCCTGAATAGCACTCCGATAAAAGCAGCTTCAGAAGCTGCAGTAGTTCATACACAAACTACACAGGGTTTGGGGCTTTACTGGAGGCTGTGAAATAGTCATAGTAAGGACCACATAGTAACTGATTCGCGGTGCTAGTAGTGTGATGGACTCAGTATAAATGCTACAAGAATGTTCTAAGGAAACTCTCTTTATTAACAGTAATTCTTAAATAAATAAATAAATAAATATTTAAAAGAGCCTTGCAAATACTGTACAGCCACTCTAATGTAGTTAAGCAACTTCAGAACATTGCCACAAGGTAAATATCCCTCGTGAATCAAAAAGGTTTTTAGTTTTATGAGACGTGTGCATTTCTAATGGGCCTTTCTTGGTTTCAGCCTCTCTAGACAGGAAGTAAGGCTAAATTCATAGCAGCAATTCTATAAGCTAAAGGATGCCAGACCCAAGAAATCAAAATCTCTAGTCATTCTGATAATGGCTTCTGCTTATTTCATTATAAGCCCTGTATTATAATACATCTTAGAAGCTATTTTAGCATGTACCTCATTTTTCAAACTGCCATTAGCAAAAGATAAGCAGAAAAAATTCCCAGTGTGTGAAATCCTACATTCCAGGAAATTCCAATAAGAGAATATTCCCAGATTTTGTGACTCTTTAAGCATAGGCTCTGCAAGCATTTTCCCTTGCAAGTACTTCCTCTAGCATGATTCCACCATTTTGTCAAGCACAATTATAGCAGTGTTTGTGAACAAAGCATCCAAGGTACTAGATTGTTGCCTCTTCAAAATACTGACAGGATTTCAATATAATACAGTCTAACTTCTACTGACCCTGATCTGAGGAAATGACTTCTAAACCCAACCTTTAATAACACTATGACATCCCCCTGGAATGCAAGTTAATTCCAAGACAAAATGTTTTGCTATTTCACAAGAGAAATATATACACATATTACTGTAGAATATAATCTTAAACTATCATATATTTTAGCTCAGGAGAACATTTAAAAGGAAACTACCTATTACGCATTTTGACTCCTCTTACATTTTTTTGGCTCAAAGTCACACTTCTGCTTTGTTTCAGGGAGTCTCAAGTGACTAACTATAATATGGATATTGGAGACTTTTAACATTAAGTTCCTCTTGCTCCTACCCACCTTCTCAGGTGATACAGAGATCACCAAACACATCTAATAATAGACATTACAAAGGGTATGATCACGATCAAACTAAAGTAGTACATAAACTTATTTTTTGCTTTTGCTTGCTAGTCTTTTACCCCTGGGAATTTGCTTATTTTTTCTGACTCAAGTCCGTATTCTGTCAAAATGCAATGGCAAGATAATCACTACAGCATTACAAATTTTGAAATATTTGTATAATTAACTTGGTTTTAAAATACTGTAATCCGTAGAATCATAGAATCCCTAGGTTGGAAAAGACATTTGAGATCATCAAGCCGAACTGTACCTGTCCACGACTAAATCATATCTGTAAGCATTTTACCGATCCATCTTTTAAATACCTCCAGGGATGGTGACTCAACCACCTCCCTGGGAAGCCTGTTCCAGTGGAACAAAAATATTAATTATAAAGTCATTTTCTAGGACTTAATAAACATACTGGAGAATTTTTGGCTGTTTTACAAAATAGATTGAAAGTGAGAGGAAATGACAGCTCTCCCACCTGAGATAAAGCCGGAGGGCTTACTGGCAGCAGAACACATCACCTGCCCTTCACATCTCCCTGGGGTGTTCTGAGAGACAACAGGCACTGCTAAACAAGCAAACTTCTGATATAAGGAAAACCTTTTCATGTCCTGGAAGATGTTGCCCAGGAAAGCTGTGAAATCTCCATCCTTGGAGACATTAGCAACCTCACTGGACAAAGTCCTGATCCAATAATGTTGGAGGAAGAGGGCTGGACTAGAGCACCTCCAGAGCTCCCTTTTAACTTCTGAATTCTATTTCTGTACAGAGTAGTCATGATCTGGAATGGGGACTACACAAGACAGCTCAGAAATATCCCATAACCACGTTATACTTCCTTAATGAAATAATTTGGTAAATTAATAAAAGTTCTGATATATATTGGCACAAGAAAGTACATTAAATGTATCAAACCTGATATAGATTTTACAACAGTTCATCTGTAAAACAGTAGCATTGAACATGAGGCAGTTCACATTGGAAAGGAAAAGCACAGCCCAATAGCGCTAATCCATGTTACTGAAGGTGAAGAGTTTAATCTTGGTATATTTACTGATTAGTAAGATGACAGACAAGCTTTGACATAAGAATTTAGTCTTCACAAAATTTGCAGAGACGACAGACATATTTGATAACATTTTCTGAATTTTAAATTTCATGTTGTTCCAAAGAATTCCAAAGTTTTTAGTTCTGCAAGACAGAAAAGAGGCTTCAGAATAACAATTCCTATTTGATGGATAAACTCTCCTAGTGCAGTCAATGACACTTCCATATGCAGGGCTCCAATAACATTAAACAATTTAAAAAAACAACCCCAAAAAACACAAGACTTGTGTACCTCCTTGTTTTCTATTCACTAATACACTTTCATAAATCTTTGACCTTGACTGTTTAGTCCAACATTGTACCAGTTTACATATTTTGCTTAGCACCATTAAAAATTATCATATTTTTAAAATGCACAGTTAAAAGATGTGTGCATCTTTGCAAAACATGGGCCATTATAAACTCATACTAAAAGAATGGATCATTTTCATCCCAGTGAAAATCATCCTCACTGACTTTGTAGAATATTTTTTCCATATGCAACACTGTGTAGAACAAGCTGGATCTAGATAATGAGAACCAAAAATATTGTGTTGGTATGCAGCTGTAAAAAAAAAGAGCAGAATAGCTTCTTCTGGGAAAAAAATCATATTCTATTTGCATCTTTTGTATTACATCTTCTCATGTTATGAGTTATCAATTATTTCTGTTTCTCTGGTCATTCTTACTCCCCTTGACATTGTTCTGTAGCTCTGTAGTGGTATGTTCATTATGTTTATTTACAGTAAAAGGCTGTCTGTTATTTTAATCTTTCTTGTTTCTGGATGAAATAATTGTTCAACTTGTGCGGGAGACACTGAAGAATTGACTATTCAGAAAGAAAAAGTGCTGTCAAATGTTTGCAAAAGCGGATAAATGTGCGCAAAATTTGTGCTCGAAAGCACAGTTCTCCTAATATTAGAGTAGAAAGTATTCCCTGCCTGGGAAGTTAAAGTGGTTCAGTCATCAGGAAAGGATAAAAACTGATCACTTGGTGATCTGAGAAATCAAACATATTTAAGAAATTTGATGTGTGTGTATCTACATATTGTGTGTTAAACAAACAAAATAACCAGGAAAGAAAAGACACTGAAAGAAAAGGAGAGGAGAGACACTGAAAGATATGCATCAAAATGATATGCATCCTGCTTTTAGAAAGTCCAGGAACAACTTCATATGGGTTTTATTATTTTTCCCTTTACTTTTTTTTTTCTCCCCTAAATAATGATATAAATCAGAGAAAGGAAGCTCAGGAAATATTTTATGTTTTCTTATCTACTGTAGAAGCAGAAAACTTTTACTGCAGCACAATAAAAAAATAGATTCTTTGTTCATATACTTTGGCTTATTAAACCAGTAAGGCTCACAATCTTCACACAGCAACACATCCTTATGTGTTAGAAGTATATGTTATTTTACTGCTAGTTTTATTTCCATCAGTCCAAATGAGAACAGATCAGATTTTTTTCTCAATCTTCAAGTCCAAACACTAAACCTTTCCAATTTACTGTAAAAAATTACAGAGTTGACTTCAAAGTAGAATTCATGAAGTTTATTTTGAACTCTCTTCACTAAGTTTGAAAAAGTAATGATTGCAACATCTACCTACAAATATTTATTACAGTGATTTACTATGAACTGAAAAATATCATAAGTATTTTTAACTGTTTACTAGATACATTTAAAGAGATCCATCAGAGGCAATCTGTGTAACAGAGCATGAGAGTAAGAAAAGGAGAAACACTGGAGTGATTGAATGATGTCCGAGACGTGTATCAACAGATATGAAACTGCATTCATTTTCCTAACTCTTATGCAAATTTCTCATCTTCATTTGCAATGTTAAAGGTAATATACTGCTATGTGTCAGATGAGCTACTAATTTCAGTAGCCTTTGAAATGTCTCTAAATTAACAAAACTATTCTGTCTTCAATGGACAGTAAAAACTCAGTGTGCTGATCCAGTGAAGTACTGAGACTTCCTTTGATTATTTTTTTGAAAGGAAGGAAATGATGACATCTGTTTTGGGAGTTGTCATTATATGTGCAACAAAATGCATATGAAACCTTATATCTGATACAAGAGAAGCAACAAACTCAATATATTATCTTTGACAACATTGGAATTTTATGTATTTGCCCATATTTTTTTTCCCCCCAAGGGATCAGGACCTGCTGGTCTTGAAAACTAAAATGAGAATTCACTCAAAATTGCAATTTTGGCTCTAATGTTGTTATTCTAAATGGTTCATCACCTTGATTGCTTAGGGAAAATATGGTATCTAGAAAGGTCTAGTGACAATTTGTTGATTTAATTCCAAAAAAAGAATTAAAGCAATTAAAATCTAGGCCTTGAAGGATACACATGTGCCTGTCTTAACAAATGAAACCAGCAAATGATCATGGTGTGATGTAGTGCCACACCAGGAACCTGCATCTGCCAACTCAAAATAAAAGTGCAGAGTGCCTCAGCACATGGAACAGGAAGAGTAAAGCGGGGAAGAAACTCTTTGGCTAGATATTTTCTCCCTTTCCCTTTTCTCTTGTCTTTGATCTTCCCATTACTCGGCCTTTCATTGGTCTTTCTTCGTGGTTTCTGCGTTGCCTACCTGTTAAATTATTCTCACTTACTGTAATCATGCTCACATATGAAACTTCCCTTAGCTATTTTGCAGTGGATTTCATTCACTTTTCTTCTTCTGGACATCCATGCCTTCTTCTCACTTAAAACAAAATTAGTGTATTTTTTTTTTCCTTTGGCTTAAGAGTTTTTAATTTCATTTCCCTGGAGCCTTTTGTTTTCTCTATGCCTCTCTAAACACCATCTGCTCAACTAATTTGACTGAACATATGATCCTGGAGCCTGAGTTTCCTCTTGTACCTTTACCACTCTCTCACATCTCCCAGATTCAATGGAAACATTTTCATTTTTGATAGCGTTACTGAGAGCACAGCCCTAACAGATGAAACACTGATTTATTAATTCATCCTGTTTGAAGCTGTTCTACTTATATATTCATGGGAATAGACAATGAGTCTCCCACCTATAAAGGCAGGAGTTACTGTTTCCAATGAATATTCAAGTACTTCACATACAAGCAGAATGCTTTCAACCGAATAAAGACGGGTTATGTCCAACCTTTTAAATAATATGAGGAGAAGGAGTGAGCACAAGCTCTAAACTACAAGGATTGATAATCTATATTCTCTCACTGCATTTTTGGTAACTGACAGGTTGCATCAGAGGACTGACCACAACATACGCTTTTGCCAATAGGCAACTGAATGAGGTTTCACTGATTATTATTTCTGATTATTTCCAAATATGCACCAACCTTCACCACTGTCCCAGAAAGCTATGCAGTCTTGAACACCTCTACATGTTCTCATGCTACATCATACTATAAGTTATGGATCACAAACCTTAAGTTTTCTACCAGAAAACCACAAAAACAGTCCTCATACTACATATGGTACTTTGAAATGGACTCCAGCAAAATAGGAGATTTTTAGTTGAATCAATTTTGAATGAAGCAAAATGTGAGAAAGATGTGTTGAACCGAAGTCTTTAGAAGTACAGCACAACATAGCAGAAAAAAACAGACTTTTTTCAGAAAATTTCATTAGTCTCCCACCACAGGGTGTCAAGACAGCAGTAAAAGACACTACTTAGTAATGTAACATTATTCTACTTTCTGAAAGTAGAAAACATCTGAAATAGCTTTCCAAAATGATCATTTGGTATAGGTAGTTGCTATTTAAAAGATAGTCTCCAATTACTCCTTTTAGAAATAATCTTTTTTAAAATTTTTATTTCAAATCAATTATTATTGGATAAAACCAGAAAGTTTAAAATGCACCATCTAGAAATCAAATAATCTAGTTTTGTAAAACTGATGCAATATTTCTCATTTTAAAATAAGTTTTGTTTTACTTTATAAAGAGGCTTACATGCAGTGTATAAAATTGTTATTTTTACCCCCCAAATCTGAAGTTTTTATTTCAGCAAACCACATAAATTCAAGATGACAAGACTGAGAACTGCATGTATATTCAATAATTTACTTCCATTATATCATAAAATGGGAAGTCAGAGAGTAGAAGAATATTTTCCTTAAGGCAATCACTTAGTGTTTTGACATTTCTAAAACGGGACACTTAAAAGTGAGTAATACCACAGAAAATATCCTCACAGAATAATAATCAAATCAGAGGGAAAATGAGGTGAAGTGTGAAGGTCCTAATGCCACGATTTGTTTAATTACATTCTTTATGAAGCCCTTTTTTTTCTGCTTTGCCAGGCTGTATAACTTCATTATATTTTACACCTCAGACTAAGTTTACATGTTAGATTGGCCACAACAGCTTTCCTTAAAGAGGGTGTAACTTGGGCCTGCTTCCATCAACCCTGAAATAAAAAAGGAGCAAAAAGGAAGAGAAGAAAACTCAGGAGGGTAAAGAAACATGAATGAAAGATGGGTGGAGAAGGAAAGAAATCCAGGAGATCCAGGAAAACACAGAGAAAAGCTTAGACAGATGAAGGTAGAGACCTTTTGAAGACAGGGGAAGTTCCTCTAGACTGGAGGCTGACTGATGTTGTGCCCATCTACAAGAAGGGTCGCAGGGAGGATCCAGGGAACTACAGGCCTGTCAGTCTGACCTCAGTGCCAGGGAAAGTCATGGAACAGGTGATCTTGAGTGCTATCATGAAGCACATGCAAGATAACTGGGTGATCAGGCCCAGTCAACATGAGTTCACAAAAGGCAGGTCTTGCCAAACTAACCTGATCACCTTCTATGACAAAGTGAATCAGTTACTGGATGAGGGAAAGGCTGTGGATGTGGTCTTCCTGGACTTCAGTAAAGCCTTGGACACAGTTTCTCACAGCATTCTGCTACGGAAACTGTCAGCCTCTGGCCTGGACAGGCGCACACTCTCCTGGGTGGAAAACTGGTTGTAGAGAGGAGGGAGCTGGCCTCTTCTCCCAAGTGACAGGGGACAGGACAAGAGGAAATGGCCTCAAGGTCTGCCAGGGGAGGTTTAGGCTCAACATAAGGAAAAAAAAATTCACAGAAAGGGTCATTGGGTACTGGAACAGGCTGCGCAGGGAGGTGGTTTATTCACCTTCCCTGGAGGTGTTTAAGGCATGGGTGGATGAGGTGCTAAGGGGCATGGTTTAGTGTTTGATAGAAATGGTTGGACTCAATGATCTGGTGGGTCTCTTCCAACCTGGTTATTCAATGATTCTCTGATTCTATAAAAACGGGGAGAAAAGCTTAGATAGATGGAGGTAGAGACCTTTTGAAGAATGCCAGTAAACTCACATCTTACCCAGTGGTCCCGACTACTGAGCACTTATTGATACGTTTCACCTTCGATCTTGGAAGCTTACAGATGTAGGGGAATAGTATGGATTTGTCACCATCAGACCTTAATTACAGTTAATTCCACCCCAGCATACATTGTTAGACCTTCCTCTCTGAGTGATCTGATGGATATACAGTCATGATGAGTGCCTCTGGTACAATCAGCAGAAAAAATGCAACACAGCACTGATTACTAACACTGCATGTTCAGAGGAAGGGATTTAAGGGCAATGGAAAGTGGGTATGGCAAGCTGCAAAGAGACTAGGTTGGGTGAGATTTAACATTTCACATATAGCATGTACTACTGAAAGTAGGACATACAACAGTGTAGTCAGAAAACCATGTATAAATATATTAAAGACAAAGAATGTTTAAGGAGCAAGAGCAAAACAAATAGTGAAGCTGGGCCTAAATGTGCTTCCAATTGTATTGTGCAAAGTTTGATGAAGTCTTCTATCAGATACATATCTTGGACCATGAGGGAGCATCTGCAGGGTATTTGTAAATATTTAACATTCTTTTGTCTAGGCAGTTATGAACAATAAGTTGTTTAATATCTAAAAATATCCCTTATGAGATCTTCAAATAATTACATTCAAACTGAAAGGTTCCAAGAACCTAGTTTGCCAAGATTTTAACTCCCCTGAACAACCCACTGTATGCTTGGGAATTATAATCATAAATCAGGGAATCAGAGAATCAGAGAATCATTAGGGTTGGAAGGGACCTTAAAGATCATCCAGTTCCAATGCCCCTGCTATGGGCAGGGACATCTCACTATGTCAGGCTGCCCAAATCCATCAGTTTACCCACAAATAAATACCATAGGATAGACCCCGGAAAAAGCTAAGGAAGGGAATATCCACCTTCAGCTTCAGAACCTTATTCAGGAAGAATTGTGTAAGTTCTGAAATTCACTATTACCTTCACTTTCATAAGTATAGCCATAGATCTAACACAATTTTTATTCATGACTTATCTTTCAGGTTTACAGTTCCATTCTACCAGATATGAATTTCTTTTACATTTGGTTTTTTCCTTTATTTCTTTGTTTCAGTTTGAACTCCCAAACTGAGCGTTTGATCCTTTGACTGAGTTATCAATATAAATTTCAGCAGCATCAGAAATTCACCAAGTGCCTGTAATATTTTTTAGTTCTGTTGCATCTTAAATATACGTCTGGTTGGGTTCAGATGCCAATCCTAATGCATTCTCATCTCTACACACTGCATCTTATGTGTACAGACAGGTCTATTATACTTATTTTCTCATTAAAGTCAGAGTTCTCTGCATAAAATATTCGAGTTGAACTGTAGAGTGAGTATCTGAAAGCCAGGCTTTTCTTGCCATGGTCTGTTTCACATCTCATGTCCCTTTTAAAGTTTTCCAACCTCATAATTTGCTTTAAGGCATTTTTGTCTCCAAAATAAATTTAATTTATGTTGTTTCTGGAAAGCAGACATTTTATGAGTAGGTATCTGCTGTAACCAGATTTTCATCATGGCCACGTGCCCAAAGGAGAATGGCAATGCCATGGATTTTGCTTCCTGGGAGATTTAATTCTCATTAACTTTTGCACGATCTTGGACACATTTCCTGTAATCCAAGGCACTGGCTGAGTTAATAACTAGCAAGTGCTTTGATAATACATCTTTGTGCTTTTCCAAGAACAAAAATACAACAAAAAAAAAGAAGAGACATTCTAATAAGGCAAAAATTACATACATTGTGTAAAGCAAGATTAGTTTGCCTTGTTTGTTCAAACCAGCTGTGATGATTAATTTACCTTAGCTCCCTGATTAGACAAGAAGAAGAAAAAGAATAAAAGCCATTGAGCAAAACGCATGCTAACAGGACGTCAGTTAGCAGAAATAACTTAATAGTGTCTAAACACAAACATAATACTGTGTATTGAGAACTTGGCAGGAAGAGGGCAGGGGCAGCAGTGAGTAATGCAAAGAGAAGAAGGAACCCACAAGACCTTCATGTAAACATGAAGAGAAATGATAAAATAATAGCTATCTGGATATTGTCACTAACAAGCATATGCTTGTTATATTTAAATACATTATATGCTAGAATAAAAGCTATTACATGTATGGCAAAGTTCATACAGATAGGTCTAGCAGAGGAAAATAATCATGGAGAACATAACTAAAACAAGAGATGATGCTAGCAATATGATGCCAGTTAGAGATATGCAGTTAGTTCCATGCCCTAAAGACAATCAAACTTTTCATATATGCATCAGTTAGGTTTTGATTGTGATGATAGATATTGAAGACTTCCTGCACTTTAATGTAAATATTAGTGAAGAAATACTTAATTATATAATTCTTGCAATGTGATGTTAAGACAAACTCTCACAGATACTTAGTGAGGACCAGTAGAACTAGTACATTATATGGACAAGAAAATAACCTGTACTATTGTGCTTTCTTTTTTGTTTCCTTTTTTTGTGACTAGTGGTTCTTTCTACAACGTAACTTCTGCTGGATAACTGTAGCTCTATCTCACATTTTCTGTTATAAATATTACTCTTATTAAGAGGTTCACTTATTCATTCATGGGTGAAATATTTTCTTCAGAAATGTCTCATTTCAGGAAACTGCTTTAATAAGCAAAGATCTTCCAAAGCATACAATAGCTTAAGGTGGTGTCTAAACTACTGCAGTTCCAGCTCAGGTATTTTTTTATTATTTATTTTTCAGCTTTGCTCTTATCCAAAGTCAAAGTCTTTAACAAGTCTATTGATGTGCAATCTATGAGAAAGTAACAAATATGAGTTTCCTTTTTCTTTGTTTCAGTTTTTTTCTTCTTCTTCATTTTTCACCTTAACTAGAAGGTGATCAGCTACTAACAACCACCAGCATCTTTTACTGGCAAAGTAAACTGTGCCTGAACTCATGGAGTGCCAACATTTACCATTCATTATAAAACCAAGTTGTGTGCATTAATATTTTATTTTTACTACATCTTGGCCTTTTTATCAAAATATAGCTTCAGTGCCTGTTAAACAAAAGAAGAAATTAGTTACAGAACCCTTTACATAAATATTTCCATTGCAGTCCACAAATAAAACTTATTATAGAAGAGTCCCAGAAGACCCTCCAGTCAGTTCAGACTGGACAACCTTGCTTTCTAAGCTTCCTCTCAGAGAGGAATCTAAGTGCAGCTGGATCCAGTGTTAGCCTCTAACTGAAATAAAGTGTTCAAACCCTTGGTTCTACCACTGAGAGAGTTTATTTTCAGACTGGGTTTCTCTGGAGAAGCACACCCTGAACAATGAAATCTCTGGACAATTATACCCCTGCATTTAAATATACATCCTCAACCCAAGTGTTCTTCATTTGCTGTCCACACACCAGCTGGTCCAATGATATGTTGGGGGGCAGGGTTTCTCTGCTCCTTATTTGGTTTTCCTTCCTACTTCCAAGCATGTGGCTTTTTTTCATATCTTTGTAGCTGGCATAACTTCCTTATCATCTGGATTGTCTTCAGCCCTAAGGTCCTTTCTTGTGTAATTCTGTGAATATTCACCCATTTTTCCTTATTTGTACCAAGGTCCCCTTGTCAATCTATTGCTTGCTTGGAGAACTTTTCTCTTAAGTCATTGGTTTTGGTCTTTGATATCTTTGTGGGACAAGATGCCCTGAACTTCTTCTGTTTAGTCATTCTTGCTAACAAACTTCACTAATGCTGAAAACAAAGTTCACTTATGTCAAGCTATGCACACATGCTAAGCTATAAGCAAATTACAATTTGTCTTAACTTTAAGCCAGTACTTTTAACATTCTATAAGCAAACTTACTTTAATCCTCAACAACATGGAAATTCAACATCTAAACAAAAACCTTCACTTTCCAGAAAAGCACTTTAAGAATCCTCTTGATTTGAAGATTAAAGAAGTTCAGAAGTAAATATTTGAGATTATCTAAAGATGGATAGTCTCATGATGGATTGGTCCAAAATTCTAAATAAGGAGGCAATCTGTAGAAAAGTAGTTGGATATTCATCTGTCCTTCCATAACTGAATCATTTTGGATTATTTTAGTATTTTTCCCATGAAAGAGTAAATAAGGAAGGGTGGCATTTTGGGGTTTTTTTTTCTGGTTTGTTCTGGTTTTTTAATTTATTTTGGTTTTTTCTTAACAACATCGGTGTAAGGGAAAACCAATAAATATTCATTGTGGTCAACACAGTATGCAATTCCTCCAGTTGATCACAGTCTCTCGTTAAAACTATAAACTAAGTAAAGCATCTGTTGAAAATATGTTACAAAAAAAAGGAAAACAGAACAGGATGCGATTTTTTTTAGCTCATACATTTCCATAAATAAATATGGATACAAATTTCTGAAAAAAACTATACCATCTGCATCTGTGTTTTCAGTAACATCACAAAAGAAGGATGCTTTTGAGAATTCTGTCAGAATAATATTCCAGGTGAATTTCAGAATAACACAGATGTCAACTAAATCCCTGTTTAAACAGTAAGTAAACAACTTGAGTATCTAAAACATCATCTTGTAACTTTATTGTTTTATATTTAAGGTAAGAAAACCAGAAAAACATCATATTAAAACCTACAATAGGTAATAGAATAGATCCATTAAATAAATTATTTAAAACTGAACTGGGCAAATGTGCATATTGGTTATATAAACCAGATGGTACTTCTGCTATATAATGCTAGCACAAAGTGCATTTTTCCTGCCTCCTTGAAAGGTGATACTGAATAAAATTAATAATATGCAAAAATAAGAAGCCAGTGTCTGCCAAACCATATATTTTTAAAAAGCTGATCTAGCCCTCTGCTTCATTTTTTTCCCTAGGAATGTTTATTCTAAGCATATTCATTATACTCCAAAATCTGAAATTTTAAGCTCTGTGGGTATTAAGTACTTAAAAATAATCTACATTTCTAAAAACTCAAATTTAGAATTGTTAGAAAGTCACATAAACACTAGTATGTTTTCCTTTTTTCTCTACACAATTGATGTATTAAAGAGCGACGTCTAGTCTTGATAAGGACAGGTATTAGTACAGACTTGAATAAGCTATTGGTAATATTGTCTTGAACAATAAAAATTCATCAGAGACGACAAAATTGAGTAGCTTAGGAAATGTATCTTTTATGTAAATGTTCACAGATAATCATTTCTGGTAAGTGAAAGAACTCAAATGTTCTACTGTTGTTACTCTTAAAAACTCCTATAGCTTAGTGATGTCTCCACAATAATCCCCAGGACCAAAGAACTAACCCATAATTACTACTCACATTATCCACTAGCATTTTCAGGCAGAGGTTATCAGTTAAGATTACAGTTAGCACCCTGGACTCCAGTTTTGACCTGCAGTATTAAGGCACATAGTAACACCCACTTTTAAATACATTCCATGCTGATTTCTCAGCTGTGCATGTTGCTTTTGTGAGGCAGCTTAGATTCCTATAATGAATCCATGTGGAGCTGTTTTTTTTTCTGGTTTGTTCTGGCAATGATTTTGATAGAAATGGTTGGACTCGATGATCCAGTGGATCTCTTCCAACCTGGTTATTCTATGATTCTATACCTTGGTCTGAATTTGCCAATGCATTTTCCCACCTTCTTCCTACTCAGCCACAAGATCTGAGGCAACTAATACAACTGGGTTGGAGGTTCAGTAGTAAAATAATTATATTTAGTATTTTTACTGCCGGTTGAAGATTTTTAAGACATTCAAACACAAACAGTATGTGTTTGTGTATGTGCAAACTACAATACACTATTCATACATTAAACACACAAAGTCTCTTGGACCAGAGATCTATCCACATATCAACTATACCAATATAGCTAACACACAATCCAATAAGTGCAGCATCATTTTGTAAACAATTTAACTCAGCATTTGCACACTTCAGTTTTCAGGTTGTTTGGTTCTGGTTTTGTTTTGTTTGCTGTTGTTTTGTTTTGTTTTTCCTCCAGCTACAATCTTTAGTTTTCACTCTGAATTTTTTTCAATTTACTTTGCCATGTATTTACAAGAAACCTTCCCTGAGTTAAACTCCATTTCTATCTAGTCTTCTGTCTGGAAATGTATGCAGATGAGTGATACACACAGAACAAACATAAAAGAAACTAAAACAATATCAGAAAAAAAAAGAAAAATAAAGTCCCAGTTCTGGAGATCTTGCAGTAAAACAAACATTACATTTCATTAAAGAGCTGTAAAATATACTATCCAACATTATGCTTGTTCCTATAGGATTTTTATTAGTTTTCAAGCTTCTGTTTTATAAATAAACCAAAGAATTTGCTAAGGAACAAGAACATAATTTCATTTTGTGTGTTGCATTATTCCTTATACCTTTTTGCAGCACAATTTGTTTCTGGAAAATAAGAGAGGAGCTCATAAGTAACTAAAACTTACAGAGTAAGCAAAAGTTAGTTAGAACTTCCTTTTAGCTGTAGGTAGAAAAATCAGACAATTTCTTCAGGTTTTTACCCTAACAACATATTTAAGACAGTGAAGTCCATGAGGTAAGTCCTTCTGCCAAGAAGCCATTTTCTCTTTTCAACACAGAAGAACAGGAAGTTTAGATTTTTATTTTTTTTAATTCAAAAAATATAATTAGCTGGAACTGGACATAACTTGAGAAGTATTTCACCTGCTGGTGAAGCACTGCAGAAACCATTCTTCCCTTATCTCTGACTAGAAGAATCATAATTATTATTGGAGTGAAAATAGTGTGAGGAAACTGATATTTTTACTTCATCACTGTATTATTTATGTTTAACAAATACAGAAATGCACTATCCTTTACTCAAGACAAATGCTAGTTATCAACATTAATCTGCAATTCCAGAAAAAGGCATATCAGTAAGTGGTAACAACTCAAAATGTCTGTTGTGCAATCATTTTTTAAAAAAAACTGATAATCACAGAAAATAATTTGAAAGTGTCTGCAATGAAATTTGTTCAATTTATGCTAGATAAATCATTAACTTATTAACCTTGCTAATATTCCCTTATCCCTCAGTAAATTTAGTTTGCTCAGTTGATGGGAAGGGTATACACTTCTAAGGTAAGGACTTCTTAGACTTTTCCAATATACACAGGGGCATAAAATAAAATTGGATTTTAATTTTTATAATATGAGTAAACAATATTCTACAAAACAAACAGGTGTGCTTATCCTATCTTGTTATTCAACATGCAAAAGTAACCACTTCCAAAGTGAAGTGAATTAGAACTGATCAAGTTAACACTAGGAAAAAATATCTCATCAGGGAATTTGTCTTCAAGCAAATTTGAAAGGAAATGACAAGATTTTTAAATTTGTTGTGAAATAAAAATATTTTTATGCTCCATCTTCACCCTTTTACTGTGAACAATCCAAATGAAACATTATTACCTTATGTGACCACAGTCTCTCACACCAGGGACTATCTGCAGGAAAACCTGACTTCTCTTGATCTCCTTGCCTGTCTGAAACTTCATTCAAACTGACACTTTAAGTCTGACACAATTGGATTTTCCTATGGAAAACAGATCTTTTTCCCAAACCATTTCTAAGAAAAATGTAGAGGAACATACGGAATATACGTTAGGAGAGCACATCTCCACAGAGGGATGTTTTCTGAACATTACAATGAGATCAGTGTGAATTTATAACCTTTTTTATTTTAGTAGACTGCAGTTATTGTAATGGTATTCTCTTCGACATATCAAACCTAATCTCAGAATCTGAATCAGAAGAAAAGCTCCATAGATAAGTCTTTTGTAGAAGGGGTATTTCTTTTAATTCATTTTAGATTTTCACTGTACCATTTCAAATGTGTCTTAAACTATATGACTGGTACAAATTGGAAGTTTCATCTATCACCTAACTAAACAGTACCATTCTTTCCAGTTTGCTTTTTGTTGATGAAGGTCTCAGTGAAAGGATTGTTCTATATAATATATTATATCTTTTCCACCAACTGACCTTCATACTTATCAGCAGGAGTGGAGAACAGGGTGTGGCCATTGGTGCCATTTGTGCTTCCTTAAGTGCTCTGCATTCTGTCGGTTGTGATATGTACGTCCAGCTGTTTCTCATTTTCTCTTTGCTACATGTATGTGTTTGTGCGTGTACCTATTAGGAACAGATGCTGAGCCTTGCTGATGACTGGACCTGGGGACAGGGAGTTGTGTTGGCCCCGTTTCTCTTGGATTGCCAGATTTGGCAGCCCCAACTATCTCCAAATGTTTCCTGCCGTTTCACATTTTTAAGACATAGTAACCAGAAAGCAGTACAGATTTTCAGGCCAAAATACTTAACTGATCTATGTAGTAAAACTGGAACACTCTTAATGTTTTCCTTTATCATTTTCCTTAGCAACATTTTCCTTGGAGTATGTTTGCATACCAGGCCAAAATTTTCATTCAGCACCGTTATGACATCTACAGCTTTTCTCCTCCAGCTGCAGGGACAGTGAACACACAGATAGTGTACACACAGATGTAGACGTAAGAACAAAGAGCAATCAAAAGGGAAGCAAAAAAAATTGCATGAAATTCAAGTCTGAAAAGTGTAAGTACGTGCCATAACACAAACTTTAACTAGTGTGTGAGTATTGATATCAATATCCTGTAATCTAGTTGACCCTATATCTACCATTGATTATTTCAGAAATATCGTTCATGTTCCTTTCTATTAATACATTTCAAAAACTGAGACAGTTATAATCTCCAAACACAGAAGCAGTTATTAGATAACAATATATAGAAGCATAAATTATAAAACTAAACACTTTAAAGTGGAAATAAATCCTAGCAGATTATCTTCTTTAATCCTAATTTTATTTCTAGTGCTGATACACTGGCGGAAGAATTGTTTGATATACAAGAAAAACCCTTTGCATAAGAACTTCTATATATAACTAGATTTCAAATCTAGGAAATAACTTTTTATAATTTGAGAAGACCAATCTCAAAATTCACAATAAAAGTAAAAAAAATTGTATTTCATTTAGTCACAAATGATATAATAATTTCATACTGATAAACTCCTTTCTGAATGCAAATCACCCACACCACTTAATTTATATGTGGAAACATCATTTGTACAAGCAATTCTATACCACATTCTATATAAAGTCAACATTATCACATAGCAAATTATATAAAATGTGAATGTGTTGGTGAAATCAGAATCAGCAAGCTAAAAAAGAAGTCCTCTTTTAAGTTGCATTAAATAAAAACCTGTGATGGGTGAAAATCAATTACAGTTTTATCTCCCATGTCAGTGAGCCCTCAAATGATTCACTGTTGTTGGAAACATGTAAAAGCTTGTGTGGTTTTCACATAAATGACATGCCACCGTAGCATTGCTCTGCACATGAAACATTTTTGTCTTGGAACAAGGACAGGCAACAACCTTTTCTTGATCAGAAATCCTATGTACAGGTTATAGCATTGTTATTGAGCAACAGCACACTGGAATCAATGCTACAAGCAAAATCTGAAATCTCATTCTGTAATTACTGGTGTGCAGTTAATAATCTCTCCTGGACTGAAACTGATACGTTTTATTAGGAGATTCTCATCCCAGTTTTGCACTAGAATCACTGCCTTAAAATTTGTCAGTGAAATTAATGATATCAAGAATCTTCTCCTTCCTGTAGTTTAGCTAACTGAAAGTTTACAAAAGCTGGCAATATTACTATTGTAGGTTATTTCCAAGGAAATTCCTACATAGGGAAATAACCAAACCATATGAAATTAATCTCTGTCCTACACTCATCTTTTGGGAAATAAGCTAATTGCAACACCAGTTCAGCTGTATTTACCTTCAATTATGCATTTGTAATGTGAATATGTAAATACCTAGATTGGCATCCTGATAGAAATTAATTATGCATTTTTTGTGTTGCTTCTTTATTTTATATCTAAGGTAAATTTGAAACATTTGCTTTCTCTCTTATCGGGATTCTGAGGTAGTGCACTTGTATTTTTGTTGCATTAAAAAATGTCAACTGGTTCATGGAAAGTCAGGAAGAAATATTACTCACCAATTGAAATAATACTCAGGATGGTACAACTCAGACTGACAGAAACACTTCTTTTCATTCCCAATTTTATTTCAAAAAACATCTGCCAATAGCACTTATTAACAAAATTTTATATTAAAAACTGCAATTATATCCAACTCTGGATATCAATGAGCAGCATATATGCACTCATAAGATGGTTGTGCATGCAACCCATAGAAGAAGAAATATGAATTAAAAAATAGTCTCCAATTTCTAATTTTAAATGCACTTGCTGAAAGGCACTCTAATGATACTGTAACAAATTTTGATTTCTTGGTTTCATCTCTCCACTGTCTATTTCTTAAATGTCATAATTAAAGGAGGTGGGGAGGGCATCAATCATATCAGGTCACTCTTAAAAAATGGCTCAACAGAGAAATTACTCCAATCTATAAAAAAGCAAGCAATCTGTTAAAGTGTATTCTCAAAATACTCACCCTGTAAAATAGGCAAGTAACACATTAGGTCAGTTCTTAATTATTTGCTAACTATCCTTGTTAGTTCCTATTAGAGGAAGCCCACTCTCTTCACACTGTTGTCATGAAAGTTAGAAGGAATTGAATACAAATTCTGTTCAGTTAAGTAAGACTGAATATCATACATGATTCCAGGCAGCAAAGATGTGGAATTATGCCCAGTCTTCTCCTGCAGGAGACCTTCACCAGCAAAGAATTTGTTTGTATGACTCCTCACATTTGCGTTGCTTTGTGTGGAAATAGTATACAATAAATTTTAATTCTTATCTTTTAATACTGTAGCATGTTTCTTCTCTTGTGGATATTTTTGATATAATATATTTTATGGGTTACATAAAGTGCTCTACTCAAGACCACTTCAGTCTAGTGAGGATCAATTTATTCACCCCTGAATCAGCCTGGTAATTATTCAACAAACCAGATAGGCAGGTCTGTGCCAAGGGAGGAAAACTCTTCATTCTTTCAAACAGATCAACATCAAGATACCTGTATCATAAAGCTAAGGGGAAAAAACAGGTTTGGGGCAAAGTTCAAAGTTCCTCAAGTTCTAGCATTTCTAGCCGTTGTTCCTTTTCAGCACTTAATATAAAAACATTTTAAACCATTCTGCTGTTCTTATGAAACTCAAAGCAGTAAGAAACTACCTTCTGCAGAGGATTTAACAGTAAAACACAAAGGCAGCTGTACTTTTAAAATTGCTTAACTAACTGAAGACTAACTCTAGTTATCTGGGTCACTGCCCTTCGTCAAGTCTAAATGTTACCACACTGCAAAATCCATTGTGAAATTACATAAAACTGAGAAGTTTGGGTTCTGATTTCAAATGGAGATTATAGTTTATATAATAAACCTCATACTGGGGAGTTAAAAGCTCATCCTATGAGATCTCTGCTGAGCTGTTAGTGAAATCAGAAATCAGTATGATTCTGTGCAAAGCTTGCTTGTCTGGGAATAGGATGTCTGTGTGTTTCATACTACAACTAGAGGGAAAATATCTTGCATGATATGTCTGAAGCAAAGTTGCAGAATTTTCCACAATCAAAAAAAAAAAGTTAAAAATTCCCTTTCTGAGGAGATTCTGTACAGCAAACAATCTCTCCAGACATATTCACAAAAACCTCCATGAAGATACTACAAGGCATTGTTTACTAGATTAACTTTGTCTCTTGGCAATTGTGTTTCTTTGGAATATATTTCACTAGATTAATCTTCTGGGTTATGCTCTTTAAAGTGTTCACAGGATCATCAATCTTACTCTCAAGCTGCTATAGCTGAGTAATTGATGTCAGCACTGCAGCATCTGCCAATCCTATATTCTTCCCTGTTGCTAATAAGTTTAAAGATCAGTAGCACAACCTGAACAAAAGACTCATTGGGTAAATGAAAGTGCAAACCTACCAAAAAAAAATACCAAAAGGTAACTTGCAGTCTCTGTATTATACCACATGCAAGAATCTTCCTTTTACATCTTTCCAGAGACTGGTCAGCTTTATGCTGAATTGATGAACTTCAATGTTTGTCTCAGAGGAAGATCAAATTTGTTCCAATCTACTACCAGCCATAGGCGCAACCTCTTACTGTGTGTAAATCCAAGCAGAGTGGGGACCACCACTTTAAACAGTGCGTTCTGGGCATAAGTTATCATGACAGCATATTTTACCCAGAAGTGTAATTACAGAATCTCAGAGATGCTAACTAAGAGGAAAAAAACTGCATAGCTAAACAGAAGTTTGTGCATCTTGCTAAAAAATTTCACATGCTTGCAGAATCAAGCAGGAGGGAGAGAAAGACAAATCGAAGGAAAGCAAGTCATATGCATGTGAATATGTACATCATCTGTACCACAGGACTTTATCATGCTGCTCAGGTAGCACCCTGTGCCAAACAAAAACCTGCTGAATATCAAAGAGCCTTTTTGCCTTTGGTAAGCAATGCCCTAAAGGTTCCAGTGTCTGCCAAGAACATTAACCTCATTTTTCCATGCATTAAACTGAAAATTTAATGCTACACTATGTTTGTCTCCTGTCAAGATCTGCAAGATGGTTATAAAGCATATGTCAGAATAGGAAATGGTTTCATTCTTACTTTCATCTAACCAAGCTTGCTTCCTGACTAGGCTAAGCCACAGCTGTAAACTTAAAATAAAAACACAAATAGAGACAGAGATAGCACGTCAGGCAATTACTGATTCACATCACCCCTGCCATTACTGGTCAAATTGTGTATTGGTGTACATATAAACCACTGTTCTGAAGGACCAAAGCAAAACTCCTGACCTGAACTCCTCTCACAGAGCATGAGTGATCTAGATTCAAGTAAAATGTTCATTAAAAAATACAGAAGCACTTACTCACCTGATTCTGTTACCATGGCATCCACCTCACCCACAGGTCTGAGCTAGTCTGTTACTTAGCAATGTTGTCTGGTGAGGAAAGGAGTTTTAAAAAATGTCTCTGGGTGGGCTGAGAGGCACTCTTAGATTTGAATAAAGGAATTTATCTTCTTGTTCTCCTTATTCTTCATATGAAACTGTTAAGACTATTCAATTTCTACAAATAATTTTTTTTTCCAATGACACATATTATTAGCCTTATTTTGACAGATAGGAAGTTAGTCTTCCCACCTTCTTGTGAAGTAAATGGAAAGATATTAGCAACTCTACAGGGTGACAAAGGAGCAGCTTACTTTTCATACTCTGAATTTCCTGCGTAAGATGCCTAGAGTCAAGCAGTCTTAACATCCTGTAGGTCAATGCTTCAAATACTCAAGAGAGCTCTAATTTCATGTGGTGGTGCAGGGATATTTGAGAAAGCATGCATCTGAAATATATCACTCTTAATACTGTGATGGCCAGAACTCAGTCCAAAAGTGTATATCACTTTGGTCACAGGACCTATCAACACTGCACTGAAAAGATGTAACAAGTACTGAATGTAGTCCGAACCTTTGGAGATAAATATATTTGGAAAAAAAAAATTTCCTCACAGTTTTCCTCATATTTTTCTTGGACAAGGCTCAACCAGAAACCTTTGACAATATTGAAGCTTCTGCAAGATTTTTTTTTTTTTTTTTATTAATTTTAATTTAAAATTTGATTAAAAGTGGGTTGGANAACGCAATATTTAACATACCAGTGCTTCAGAATGAACTGAGAAATGTCAGAGAAATCTAACATTTTAGAAGTCTTGTTACAGTTTATTTAATGGTTTCCCTTTCTGTGACAAGGAAAAAAAAGACATCTGAAGCTAAACAATTACACCTAAAAGTAACTGTTTTCATCAGCCATGTGAGCATACCTCTACATCTTTGTGGCTTCAGTTCTCTCAGTGAGTGAAACCATTTCACAGTTTGCAGATTTAAAATTGAAAGACCATTCTGAATCAATAGTTCTGCTCTTCATAGAGACTGACTATTTGGCAGCTATTCTGCTGACAGCAAAGTATCACCAAGCAAATAGCATCTATGAAGCAACAGAATGGTTCGTGTATTATCTGCAATTTTGTAAGGCTTTGGACACTGTCCCCTATAAGATACTTCTGTCTAAATTGGAGAGTTATGAATTTGATGGGTNTGAAAGACCATTCTGAATCAATAGCTCTGCTCTTCATAGAGACTGATGATTTGGCAGCTATTTTGCAGACAGCAAAGTATTACCAAGCAAATAGCGTCTATGAAGCAACAGAACGGTTCGTGTATTATCTGCAGTTTTGTAAGGCTTTGGACACTGTCCCCTATAAGATACTTCTGTCTAAATTGGAGAGTTATGAATTTGATGGGTATACTGTTCAGGAATTGGTTGCATGGTCACATCCAGAGGGTAGTGGCTCCATGTCCAGATGGAGATTCATGACACGTGGTGTTCCTCAGGGTCTGTATTGGGACTGGCACTACTTAATAAATTCTTCAATGGCATAGAAAGTGGAATTGAGTGCTCCTCCAGCAAGTTTGTGGATGACATCAAGATGAGTGATGTGGCTGACATGCCTGCTGGATGTGACGCCATCCAGAGGCACCTGGACAAGTGGGAGAAGTGGGCCCATGTAAACCTCATGACATTCAACAAGGCCAAGTCAAAGGTCCTGCAACCTGGGCTGGGGCAGCTCCCAGTAGCAATACAGACTGGAGGGTGAAGGGATTGAGAAAAGCCTTGCTGAGAGGGATTTGAGTGTACTGATGAATGAAAAGCTGGACCAGAGCTGACAATGTACACTTGCAGTCCAGAAGGCTAATCGTATACTGGGCTAAGTGTGCTCAGCAGATCAAGGGAGGTGATTTCGACCCTCTGCTTCACTCTGATGACACCCCACCTGGAGTACTGCATCCAGCTATGGAGCCCTCAGCACAGGAAAGACATGGTCCTGCTGGAACAAGTTCAGAGGAGGGCCACAAAAATGATCTGAGGGATGGAACAACTCTCCTATGAATAAAGGCAGAGAGAGCTGGATTTCTTCAGCCTGGAGAAGGCTCCAGAGAGATCTTATTGCAGCCTTTCAGTACTTGAAAGGAGCTTAGAGGAATGATGGGGAGGAATTTTTTAGCAGGGTCTGTTGTGATAGGGCACTGCAGAATGGTAGATTCGGACTAGATATATGGAAGAATTTTTTTACAGTGAGCATGGTGAAACACTGGAACAGGTTTCCCAGATTGGTCTCCCAGATGCTCCATCCCTGGAATCATGCAAGGTCAGGCTGGATGGAGCTCTGAGCAACTTGGTCTAGTTGAAGATGTCCCTGTTCATTGCCAGGAAGTTGGACTAGATGACCTTTAAACTAGATGTCCCTTCCAACTCAATGCATTCTATGATTCTGTGATTATAAATACTTCAATCTGTTATCAAATAGCATGACTTTCCAGACGGCTACCACAGCAGGGTTTATGGTTAAGGTCATATCTATGTCATGAAAATGAAGAAACAATACCAGATGACTCCTTGAAGCAAACTTCAAACTAATACCTGATTGAACTTTATGTGAATTATTCCTAGAATTAAGATCACTAAGGTATTTTACCATACTATTTTCAGATTTCACGTAATATGACTGTATACTGTTGCATCCTGTGATAGTTGCCCATTCAGGGATTTCAGTGTATTGCCACTTACCATGTTTCAGTCATGTCCTGAACTGGTCTCTGATGTTGGATGACACTACAGGATTAAATTGCTTGGCTCAGTTTTCAAGGTGACAACTTGACCTGGTAAACCAGTCTAGTCATAGGCTTGTGACAACTAGAAAACATACTTTCATTCAGAGTCCTAGAGAGGCTTCTCCCGTCTTAAAAGATTTCATTTACTTATTATATATTTTACTGGATGCGTACATGCAGCACTATAGATGCTGCAACAATACAAACAAGAACATTTTATTGTCTTTAAAATAATTACAGTTTTAGGATTTTAGGTATCCCTTCTGATGTATATCATCAGATTTCACACAGTGATCTAGCAATGACAGCTTTTCTTTATTCCAGAAAGGTATGTGAGAATAAGAGGACCTACAGCTACATGATCACAAGCCTCAGCAATAAAACCACATGGACTGGTTTCACTGACTTCCACAGCACAATTCCTAGGCCACAGCACTAACTGTGGCTAATCTGTCCCATTAAAAAGGGAGTGAAAGAAGAGGGTGGAAAGGAATTCAACCCATGGCCCACCTAGTGTTTCCAACCCTGTGCTTAAGACTTTATTGATATTTAAACTTGTTGCCTCAAAGTTCCCTTTGTGGTTATCTTCTGACACATGAAATGTTCAGAAGGGCTTGTCCTTGGGCAGCAGATGCTTCTGTTCCACACAGAGCTCCACAGTGATTGAGGCTTAGGTGGATAACCATTTATTTCACAGGGGAGGAAGCAGTGGTATTTTGCACATCAAAGTAATTAAAGCACATAGCAAAGGATTAGAAATTCGATTCGAGACCCTCCTGAGCCTACTATCTCCCAAATCCACAGGAATATACCAGCCACAGCCATACAAGAGGAGGAAATTCTCCATGCATTTCAGATTGCCTGTTTTTATGTTTTATTTGGTCTCTCCCAGATGATTGCTCTGTGACTGTTTACCACATTGCAGTCTCCTGCCCTTAGCTGAAAGTCATAAAAATCGAACATAGCCTTATCTTCAAAAAAATCCCTATGGAAAAAAGGGAAGACACTATATATAAAGAGATAAGAATTTACTGTTAGTTAAATTAATTTTTCCAAACACACAGTTATCTAATTAACATAACAAAATCCAACGGTTACACCAAACTATTCTACAATCTACTAATACCATTTGACACGATTCTTGCTCATCCAACATTCCTCTAGTTCCTAGGGTTGACAGTTACAGTTTTCCTGAAATAGAAAGTGAGGGAACTACAACAAGTTGTGAGCAACCCGAGATCCTTGCAGGGAGTATGATCACAGTTGTGGGAGTTTCCTCCTTTTCTGTCCTGTGATATACTTGGAACTATATATTTATTTATTTTTTATCACACTCTGCCTTCTTCTCACTAGTTCCCTGCTGAAGTCTGAACATTGCCTCCCCTCAGCCTCAGTTGACATCAAGGGCTGTTACTTGCAAGGCAGTGCTGCACCAGTGCTGTACTTTCACAACTTCTGGTGTTCACAGAGCTTCATCTCACACAAAAGTGAGGCAACAATCATTTGAACACTTGCTATTCATTAAAGGAATCTTAAACCATGCCAAAAACAAACTCATATGTGTTCTGACACCGTGCACTGTCAACTCAGTCCAATGACTTTAGCCTTTTACTAGTAATACAAAATTCATGTTTTCAGAGATGCAGCAGCAGATATTCTGACCTTCTTTCCTTCCCTTTCCTCCTCCCTTTCTTTTCTACTTGGAAGATAACCTCCATTTATTAAGTGCAGTTGCCATCAGATATGTATGTCAGTTTTAGATACAAGATCCATTTATATCATGTTGTTCCTCCTCGTGATTTGTAATTCACAGAAATTTCGAGAAGATAGCAAGGAATCCAGAAGCGAAACTTTGTCTATGTCAACGAAACAAATCACACACTTTGAAAATAAAAACACAAAGCTCTGTCAGATTTTTCTTTCTTCCTTCAACTGGGCAGATGTGGTAGAAAAGTGAGCAGTTTTAATTACAGCCGTACTTAGAATTTATTTCCCTAGTCGGTATTCTGAGTTTGCCAAAAAAGAATTGCTAGAGGAACTTGGCCATCTATAGTGCCTTGTGGGTCAGTTCTATACCTTTGCAACAATCCTCTCTGACTTAAATCTTTAAATACTAGAATTTATCTAATGCAGTATTGTTTGTCTTTTCTCCTCTGGAGATCACTGCTAAAAGGGAACGTAGAGGCAATCTCTTTTATTGCATACATTTTTTATAATGCATTACCAGGTTTCTTTCTTTGTGGACAGTAGTTAAAAATGATACCTTCAAGCAGGTTATAAATGTCTTACAAAGGCATTTCCACAATGTGGCAAGTACTGAGTAATGCAAATAGAATTTCTTTTGGATACCAAATTAATCATAAAATTTGAAGGCTACTATTTTTTTTGTCATCTGAATTCTTTTTAAAGACAGTAATTTATGCAAAATTTTGATGCACAAAAATCTCTACTTTTTCATTTTATCCTGATTCTGTAACTGTAGGAACATAGATCTCTCTGGAGATATCTTCAACCTCTACTAGTCTCATAAAAATGTTCTATTAAGACAAAAATAATGTTGAAATGGTTCACTGATTTCACAAAAATCAGTTGTGTTACCTTGAAGATAATAAAGGCTTGAAGAAACATAAATTCATAGGAAGAAAACAAAAATAATTGCTTGTAATCTAAATGACTGGTTTAGGATTTTGTTCATTTTTTTAAAAACTAACTTGATCTTACAATATTCCTTTGCTCCAGAAGTCCCTGATATTTTAACATTAGTAATTTCAGAAGAGCACAAATAAATGTTATTATTGTATTAGATACTCAAGGATCTCATAAAACTAAACAGCATTCTTAGAACGATTAACTAGATAGCTAGCTTGTTATCACTAGAAAAATGTCCCATAGACATGGTCACTAAACATGACAGAAGGAGATATAATAGACCACACTCATATCTTAAAAATATTAACTGCACTTTGAAGAAAGCCCAATAAAGTGAAAATGAGTACTGAATGATCAACAAAACTGCAGTCTTCCTAATGAGATATTTGTCAGCTGTTGCCACTTTTCTCTGCTTAATTTAGCATGAATTGTTATTTCAGGATGTCATAATTGCTGTAGAGTGGCATATTATTTAAATCACTATGGTGTTTGAACAAAATACTCAAAAATTTGGAGACCATATATTTACTGGATGCATACATGGTGTCAGATGTTTTGTGAATCACAAGTAAGCAACAGAGACTGATACTGACTTCTGAATGATTTGTGAATCCCTGAATCAACTGCTGAATATTTTCAAAACCTGAATAAAGATATCACGCACCAAATTACTGTAAAATTCTTTGTAATGACGCAGTAAAATGTCCCATCAAAGTGAGTTTTTTGCTTCCTAAAAGGAAGCAAAAATTTCAGGACAAGGATGGGAGAAGGAACTCTGACATCTCCTGAAATACAACCACATGAGCAGGAAATCACAGCCAATGTTTCTTGTTCCTGTTGATTTATATTCATAAAGTTTAACANGAGCTTCATCTCACACAAAAGTGAGGCAACAATCATTTGAACACTTGCTATTCATTAAAGGAATCTTAAACCATGCCAAAAACAAACTCATATGTGTTCTGACACCGTGCACTGTCAACTCAGTCCAATGACTTTAGCCTTTTACTAGTAATACAAAATTCATGTTTTCAGAGATGCAGCAGCAGATATTCTGACCTTCTTTCCTTCCCTTTCCTCCTCCCTTTCTTTTCTACTTGGAAGATAACCTCCATTTATTAAGTGCAGTTGCCATCAGATATGTATGTCAGTTTTAGATACAAGATCCATTTATATCATGTTGTTCCTCCTCGTGATTTGTAATTCACAGAAATTTCGAGAAGATAGCAAGGAATCCAGAAGCGAAACTTTGTCTATGTCAACGAAACAAATCACACACTTTGAAAATAAAAACACAAAGCTCTGTCAGATTTTTCTTTCTTCCTTCAACTGGGCAGATGTGGTAGAAAAGTGAGCAGTTTTAATTACAGCCGTACTTAGAATTTATTTCCCTAGTCGGTATTCTGAGTTTGCCAAAAAAGAATTGCTAGAGGAACTTGGCCATCTATAGTGCCTTGTGGGTCAGTTCTATACCTTTGCAACAATCCTCTCTGACTTAAATCTTTAAATACTAGAATTTATCTAATGCAGTATTGTTTGTCTTTTCTCCTCTGGAGATCACTGCTAAAAGGGAACGTAGAGGCAATCTCTTTTATTGCATACATTTTTTATAATGCATTACCAGGTTTCTTTCTTTGTGGACAGTAGTTAAAAATGATACCTTCAAGCAGGTTATAAATGTCTTACAAAGGCATTTCCACAATGTGGCAAGTACTGAGTAATGCAAATAGAATTTCTTTTGGATACCAAATTAATCATAAAATTTGAAGGCTACTATTTTTTTTGTCATCTGAATTCTTTTTAAAGACAGTAATTTATGCAAAATTTTGATGCACAAAAATCTCTACTTTTTCATTTTATCCTGATTCTGTAACTGTAGGAACATAGATCTCTCTGGAGATATCTTCAACCTCTACTAGTCTCATAAAAATGTTCTATTAAGACAAAAATAATGTTGAAATGGTTCACTGATTTCACAAAAATCAGTTGTGTTACCTTGAAGATAATAAAGGCTTGAAGAAACATAAATTCATAGGAAGAAAACAAAAATAATTGCTTGTAATCTAAATGACTGGTTTAGGATTTTGTTCATTTTTTTAAAAACTAACTTGATCTTACAATATTCCTTTGCTCCAGAAGTCCCTGATATTTTAACATTAGTAATTTCAGAAGAGCACAAATAAATGTTATTATTGTATTAGATACTCAAGGATCTCATAAAACTAAACAGCATTCTTAGAACGATTAACTAGATAGCTAGCTTGTTATCACTAGAAAAATGTCCCATAGACATGGTCACTAAACATGACAGAAGGAGATATAATAGACCACACTCATATCTTAAAAATATTAACTGCACTTTGAAGAAAGCCCAATAAAGTGAAAATGAGTACTGAATGATCAACAAAACTGCAGTCTTCCTAATGAGATATTTGTCAGCTGTTGCCACTTTTCTCTGCTTAATTTAGCATGAATTGTTATTTCAGGATGTCATAATTGCTGTAGAGTGGCATATTATTTAAATCACTATGGTGTTTGAACAAAATACTCAAAATTTGGAGACCATATATTTACTGGATGCATACATGGTGTCAGATGTTTTGTGAATCACAAGTAAGCAACAGAGACTGATACTGACTTCTGAATGATTTGTGAATCCCTGAATCAACTGCTGAATATTTTCAAAACCTGAATAAAGGTATCACTCACCAAATTCCTGTAATATTCTTTGTAATGACCCAGTAAAATGTCCCATCAAAGTGGGTTTTTTGCTTCCTAAAACTGTGATTTCAGGAAAAGGATGGGAGAAGGAACTCTGACATCTCCTGAAATACAACCACATGAGCAGGAAATCACAGCCAATGTTTCTTGTTCCTGTTGATTTATATTCATAAAGCTTAACAGTACAAAATTTACATGTAGATGAACAATTGAGAATATTCAAGGAAAATTTGGAAGTTACCTTGACTTTGGACAGTGAAAGATTAAACACAGAAACCCATGCTATTTCAAAAATTGCAGTATACTTAATGTTTCTTTTCTTCTGTTGCAGCATAGAGAGAAATTTGCATTCTATCTGTCTTTCCTTCAGTGGTGTTATAAAAATGAAAATGGCTCTCATCCTTCCCCCAAGAAATAAATAAATGTCTTTGATCACTATTTCAAAATATTCATCTGTTACTCCCCATCTAAGGATTTCATGTATACTGTATTGCTATTTATACCCCAAAACATTTCTGATCAACTTCTCATGAATCTATACTATACTAAGTGCTATCTCAGACTCCAGGAACAAGGGCAACATTACATTGCAGAGTCACAGGGCAGCTGTTTCCTTGCACATCATCTTCTTTAACAAGTTTGGGTGCTAAGACTGAAACACCCCTCCAGATTGAACATACCCTACTCTTTTTTATGGGTCACTTCACTAAACAGTTTGAAGGCTGGATGCCCAGGGCTGGATGCCAGGCAGCAAGGCCCTTCTCCTACTACCTGTGACTGAGCCAAGGGGCTTGCTCAGTCCTGCTGCTCACAGCCACTAAATGGATTTGCAAGTGAAAAGCTGTGGCTACCTCCAAGCCAGCCATATAATTTCAGATAGCTCTTTTAGATTAGAAATCTTCTTTCTTGTGTAAGTCCAACATTTTTTTTAAAAACTCTATACCACTGTCTACTTTTGCCATGCCTAAAACTGACCGTCCCCTCAATACTAAAGTGTAATGACGAGGTCTTGTTAATGGTTAGGATTATTTCTGTCTCATATTTATTCTAAATTTTGAACTGTGAGCTCAAAAAGTCTGTGCTGTGTGCTCAGCCTTACACATTTACATGTCTATGGAAGAGCTCAATTTGCTTTTCAAAACTGTATATATTGAAGTGTATTTGGATAATAGTATCACAAGATGTGAGAAATTTTTATTATGCTTGGACATTGGCTATCACCAGAAGTAAATAATGTGCCAAAGACTTTATATGCAGAAAAAGAAATAAGCTATCTGACATAATTTCTCAAACATACATGCGGACAGAAAAAAAAAGGACGTATTTTTTAAAGTGAACTTACTTGATATGGGTTATTTATACTGAATATAAATGACAAATACATCTGAAATCAGCCTCAATGTCTAAACATTAGTTTAGTAGCTTCCAGTTTGCTGAAAAAAATACCTTACCATAAACACTTCAGTCAGAATAGGAACTTTAACTCATCTTGAGATTCCCCGGCCTTCACCTCTAAGTTGTCTCTCTCAGATAGAAAAAGTACTTACTAAATTCATCAGCAAAATCATCATCACCACCACCATAACAATAGTATCTAAATAAAATTGAAAATTAAATGTGACAGTTATAAATCTGAAGTATTTCTGTGTTGCAGAATCCTCTGGAAGCAGGTTAGAAAAGATATGAATTCCTTTATAAAACATGCTATTTTGCTTCTACTCCAAGATTCATTAAGCGCTACACATTCTGAGATCTGTAAAATGGTTAGCTTAATCTTGATATTTTGTTTCCTTTTAAAATGGAATGAGATAAAGAAAAAGCTATTTTCAATCTGAGAACATACTGCATTTAAATATAAATAAATTTATAAAAAAGGAAATAACCAAGCGTATCAAGAATATAATAACACAGATTTGATATCAGAATGATGAATTCATAGTACTAAGACCAACATTAAAAGAGAAATATTACTCTGTACATGCCAAGCTTTGTTCATTATGCATGTGAACAAAATTGTTACATTTCTATTAAAAAAAAAATCACCCTTCCTCATGCTCAAACATACTCTATGAGGCAGGACTTGAGGATCTACAATCTGTCTGCTGCAGGTGTGGTTCTCAAAGTCACCAGCATGAGACAAGTCTCTTCTGTAACTGCACCTTTTCAGTGACCACCTCTTTTCAAAAATTGGATATTGAAAATCTGCCTTCATGATCAACGTGGGAAGTATTTCTTGCCTCCAGCATTCCTCACACAAATGCAAAATGATGAAATGCTGATGTATGACTGATATTCTGCACCTTTACTGCAATGTGAATAGCAATTCCTACATTACACGTAATCTGAATTTCAAAGCAATTTGCATCCACACTTATAAAGAAAAACAGTGTGTATTCAATACTTCAGGTGTCATTAATGTTACTCAAATTTATACAACATGTATTTATATCCACTGGACTAGACTTTGATTCTTTCTTTGCAGGACTTCAGCTAACTGAAATATGCAGAGAATATTCTTTGTTGCTGAGCAAATCAGCTTGATAAATGCAACGAATTACTGAAACTGCCTTTATCTCACCTAACTGTAGACAGATACAAAGCAGGCCTCTATTCCTTAGGCAGCTATTTAGAGTTCTACTGCAGTGAACGGAGACTTAGACCTCACTTCAGTGGCCTAAAACAGATGTCAGCAGAGAAACATCAGTGCTAACCCAGTGCCATCAGATATGCCCTGAGTCATGTACATGGTGGCAGACAGTAGAGTCTGCAAGCCTCTGGACCAGGCAAGAAGCTAGGCAAAATGCCCACAGACATCTCAACTAGTACCACATGCCACTGCTTAGGTAACTGAAGCAAGCCCCTAGTCAATACAGTCAATAAAATTTAGAGCACTATCCATCTCACTAAGTATAGGTGTCTACTTGAGGAAGAGACTTGACATTAAGCTCCACACTGAGTGCCCTGAACAGCAGGCATTCTCAGAAATAGAAATGCATTTTATATGTATTTTGGCCAAATTATGCATCTGTTTCATACAAAAAGAAAATCCATATGGGTTATTTGCCAATTACAGCCTCTTTTGAAAAATCTTTTATTTCACCAATGCTGAATCCATAGATTACCTTGTGAGAGAGAAAAACCATGGTGGTGAGATTAAGTGTAAGAAAGAGAATCTTCCTAAAGTATTTCTGGTGTCTAGATAACACATTTTGTGAATAATTACCACCCTGCCTCGTAACTTTTACATATCATTAGAATCTCTGTTATTTTAGGTTTCCTGGCCTTTGATGACTAAAATACGGGCTTAACCAATTTTCTTGACACAGGGTATAATTCTGGAAGAATATTAAGAAAAATCATTATAATTAGATGAAGAAAATAAAATAAAGTTAATTTCTAGGAAAGAAGTACAATATTATTTATCTAAGACAATATGTCATGCAAACAAAACAAAAAGGCAAATTCCAAATTAGAAATGGATCAAATTTTGTATTATGCTGTTATTATTGCTTTTTGCAACACTATTATTTCTTTTGAGATAAGCACTCCAGTGTTAATTTTTTTTTTTTCAAATAAGTTTTGTGTCAAATTGTAGTACTGAGATATTTTAAATATAATAGTGAGCTCTTTTCTTCCCTTCAGTGTACTATCCGATCTGAAGGATACCTGGTCACTCCAAGTGAAAAATAGAAATTCCAATATATTTGTGTTTTATACCAACACTGGAAAAAATTTATTTTCACTGTGACAATAACAAAACCAAATTTTGAAACATAAAACTTCAAAAAAAACACCAAACCTCATGATTCTCAAAGCATGCTACTTACTTATATACTCTCTACTATATATCCTTCCATACTAGTTCTTTTTTTTTATATTAAATACTTTATTACATAACTAAGACACAGCTCTCCTATCTAGTATTTTACATATATATCATGAAATTTTTTTGTTTGCCTTTCACAGTAGGGTGAATCTTCCTCTTTTTCTACAAAACACTCACATCTCCTTACTGTTAGGGAAATTGTGTGCTGCTGAATTAGGAACAAAAGAAAGTTCAGTTCTATGGTTAGTTTTTAATAAACTAGGGAGTGCCATTTATATAATTTATAACATGTAAACTGCCATAAATTAACCCCTGAGCATTAGTTTGCTTGGTTGGAGCCAACTATTACATCAAATGCTTTCTGAAGTTACTTCTCTAAAGACAAAAGGATAAGGCTATGCATGGATCTCAGTTAGGAATCAAAATTTTGCCTCTTCCCATGGTCATCTGTTCTGAATTCCTGTCTGTGACTAAATCTGAAAGCGGTTTTCAGCAAACAGAACATAGCAGCAACCTCTTTAAGCTTATTCTTAAGAACTGACATAGAAATAGTTGTGAACTATTTACAGGATGGAATAAGTCCAACATCTGACTGTTTTCTCCATCATACATGATGAATTCATATCATTAGAATCCTGTAATTCTGGACATCCACAATTGTGAAATGAAGGGGTTATATTGATAAAACTCTCTGAAAACAAAAATGGTATGGCTGTGTTTGAATCCACTTTGTCTCAAAAAATATAAGAATTAAAAAATATATGATTATCTTTATTTCTGAGAAAAAAAAAATAACCCTCTGTTTCTGGCTGTTACCTAATGACCATTTCTTCAATTTCTTATGGAAAAGTAAATCACGTTCCAAGAAATAACAAGAATGAGGATCTGACAAGATGTATTAGAACTGTCCTCCATTCCACCAGAACAAAGGAGGAGTGCCATGAATGATGAGTCCCTTAGTTTGCAAAGGATAAATCCATTGATCACTTGGAACATGATTTAATAAGTTTTTCAGAGCTTGATAATAGTACAATGCAGAAATGTCACATCACAGTGCCTTTATGCAGTACAAGGAAGTTTAACATTTTACTTAGACTATTATCTTTCAGCAAAAACCTACTTTGGGGAGGTAGAAGCTAGTAGATTTTAAAGGAAGCTATAATTCCCTTTTGGAGGACCTCTGAACAGAAGATTTGCTATTTCTGTTAAAAAAAAACCATTATAAGGGAAGTTTGGGGGCAATAAAGAAACAAACAAAGAGACAAACAAACTCCAAGTAAAAACTACAGAAGACTATGTAAGGGCTATTGTGAGGATATTTTCAAAACTGTAATACAAACAATTAATAAGCTAGAGTTGACAGCACTTGTATATAAATGAACAGGCAAAAAAGTGAAACTTCATGATAATATTTAACTCACCTTCAAAATGCTCCAACACATAATACATCTTCCATAATTAATACCAGTGAGTTTTAAAAGGTTAGGGACTTGTGATTTCATTGGAATGTTTTATTAATAATTTCGCCAATTTGTACTCAAGTTTAAGAGGAAGCCCAACCTTTATTCCACTGTACCTCAGTCAACAACAGCCTTTCTTTTCTTACTCTGAACCAAGATTCTGACTCACTTCTATTTATGCAGACACAGCAGGTTCATCATCTACACATTCATAAAGATATAGTTTAGATTGGAATCTTCCTATGCCTCCCTTTCAAGTAGGGTCTACAAGCAAACAAATGATGGTCAAAGATTGTGTCTACCTAAGCTTGGACTCTACAGTGGTAAAACCAGGTACTTTGAAGGCTAAATTTAATATCGCCTATGTCCAGTATTTGCTCCAGGATGAAGTAAATATTAGTCACTCTTATTTTATTTCCACTGATTATAAAGGGAATTCTTTGCAATCAGTTGAGCTGGAGACTCATGCAACAGATATTCCTATGTATGGTAATGTGAATCTCATTCAATAACTTATTTTATGTGTCATATCTTCTATAAATTTACATAATATATGGGTATTCTCCATTTTACAAATAAAACTGTAAGCTTAAATTTTATCATAGGATTTGTACATGGAAGACTGTGTCATGAGAAACAGGTATAGAGGTTCTTTCAATAACAGCAGAACGTGCACCAAGCTGGTAGCAGGCCCCTGACTGCCTCACCTCTTACTATACAGGAAGAATTTTTCAATGGAGGGTCACCAAGTTAGTCAGGTCTGAAGCACCTGACCTGTGATAAGAAGCTGAGGGAGATGTCTTATCTAGCCTAGAGAAGACACAGCTTCTGAAGAACCTAAAAGCAATCCTCCAGTACCTATGAGGAGATTATTGGGAAGATGTTCCCAGGCTTCTCAAAGCGGTGCCCGGTGAGCAAGTGAGAGGCAATGGGTTGAAAGATGAGAGGTTCAAGCTGGATGTAAGGAGAAACTTGTTCACAAAGAATGCCAGCAAGTGGCACAAATTGACCATGCACAGGTTGTGCATGCTTGGAGGTTTTTCAGACCAACTGGATAAACCTTGAGCAGCCTTATCCAACTTCAGACCTGACCCTGCTTTAAGCAAGAGGTTGAACTAGATGAAACTCTGAGGTTCCTTTGAACCCAAATTATCCTGTTATTTTGAGCATCGAGTTTTCATAGTGACAGGCCTAACATACATATTTCTGGATATATTCAGCTGAAGAAGACAACCACCTTATAAAAAAGTCAGCCAAGTCTTTGCTAGGGCATGTATTTTTGCACCAGACATTTTTTGATGCACAACATTTTGACATGTAAGCCCAGAAATAGCTCAGCCATCATCATGTGTTTTTGCAACAAATTAATACAGATCTACATACTGAAATGCACAGAAAAAAAATTAAGAAACAGCTTTGACTTCTTTGTTTATAGATATGCACAATGCAAAAATCTTGTAGACAGTGAATTTTGTTCTTTTGGTATTTTAGAAGGGTCTACGATAGCTTGTGGTTTGCGATACAAATTGGCTCCCTATAGAATGTTAGTTGTATAACAAACTGTTACAAAGCCCCTGATCTACTTTGCAATACAACAAGATTTCTTACAGTTCTTTAAAAAAACCCAAAACCAAATTGAACAAACAAAACCCTTCAACTGTGATATACTATAGATACAGTAATTATGAGAGATATCTGGTATCACTGGTGTAGACACTGAAGGTGCTCAGTGGATTACAACATATTCAGGACTTAAGGTTTCCTTGTAGCAAATCCTTTTTCTGATGCAGGGATGAGAGATTAGCTCATTAATTACAACCATAAAAATAATGTCACCCTAAATCTTTTCTCTTGCAAGTATCTATGATTATATAAATTATAAACTTTAATGAGGTAAGTATTCTGAAAGATTCTGAATGAGGAAAGCTAAACGAAATGTCCCTCACAAGACCAAATTATATACTAGAAAGTAAGAAGTCCTGGAGAGGAACCAGAGTTTTCAGCAAGCAGACTCAAGACTTAAGAATTAAAAGATGTTAGAAAAAATTACAGCAGTGAGTAAAATTTGTTAGGCCAGTCTTCATTGCTTTATGTCATCTATGTAATGGAAGCACATTTCAGAAAATACACTGATTTTACAGCACTTAAAATCTACTTTGTATTCACGATGTACAGGTGTAACTGACTAAACTGAGAGCAAATGAACTGTCTATAGCAGCAATCAATTTTTCATTTCTACAGTATATGTGATCAAGGTGCAAGAGAAACAACTTCACAGAAAGCAAAGTTAATATAACTCCAGCTGTTTGAAAGACTGGCATTAAACTGACCATAGATTTAATGGTCAAAGAAAGATTCAGTTACTTGATACATGAAATAATTCAGAAACTTTTTAGTTTCTTAAACAGAACGACAACCTACACAGTTGCGGAACTCTTTACTTGCCAAAATGGCTGTTGTTATAAACACGTTCAAATTGAAAACTTTTACATCCAAAGCTTCTGTAAGAGTACATGTCATCACAAGACATTACATGTAGGCTTGTTTCATTCTACACAAGGCAGTACTCTGTATTTAGAGCTGGCAAGAATAGCATTTATTTCAATGAGACCATCCGTAAGTAAAGGATTTGCAATCTAGTACTTTCTGGGGGCCAAAAAATTTCTGCTTTAAGGATCACTTATTTTTTCAGTCACGACATCCATAAGGACTAGTGTCTCACTGTGCTAGACACTGTCAAACTCATGACATACAACAAAAACTAAAAAGAACAGATGAGTATTGTCATAACACAGTGACCTAAAATTTAAGACTGTCAATAAACTATGCCCTGTATTTTTTCCCAGAGATGGATTTCCAAACATAACTTTTTCTTCTTTTATGAAGAAACCCTTAAAATAGAAATACTGATTCCTATGGGAAAAGAGCAATCTCCATCAGTAGAAATCTCAGTGAAGATGCATTCCTATCAGCCATGGTGTGAATGAAGATGACTCACCCTCCTGGGATATAACTCTGACAAAAAGCCCACAGCTCTCCAAGTTGTAGTCCTGTAAATCCAATTTTTAAGAGTGAGAATAATTTTGATATTAAAGCTTCTAAATTTTGGTACATATTTAAAGATCCCATCTCTTTCAGAGGACATCAATGACTCTATCCACAAATTGCCTACTAAGTTTTTTAGCACTTATTTATATGATGAATAAATACAGTATTTTCTGTGAAGAAGCTACACAATTTCATTGTCAAATGTAAAACAAACAAAGGAAAAAACCCTCCTAATTTTATGCTTCTTATGTAATTACTTACTTTGTTCTTCCCCACCACCTAGGTTCAGAGTAAAATCATTGCTCAGTTTGTGTTCTCACATCATCTGTGATTTTAGGTAAATGTCATAATAGCTATGCACAGTCTCTTCCAAGATGAAACTTCCCATCTTACTTAATCTTTTCTTCCACAGAAGTATCCTTGTACTTCTGAGTTGTCAGGTCACCCTTCATCATTCCCTTACAGCAACTAGAATAACCTTAAAGACCGGGAATAATTCTAGATGAATACAAGATATAGGTGCAGTATGAGATTACAGAGAATCACAATGCATTTTTGGTTTGTGATTCACTTGTCACCTAGGAATTAATATATCTAACCTTTTGACTCCTGAACACAGAGCTTACTTTTTCAAAGATCCTTCTGTGATAACTCCAAGATATTTTTCTACAATGACAAAACCTAAGTCAAACCTTACTATTTATCAGAGCTGGGGGAGGGTGGGAGAATACACATCATGCACACACACTTAGTTAATTAGTTGATTAACTGAGGCTATTTCATTAATAAAAAAATCTGTAATTTTACCTCCCATTAATTTGGCATTCCCATATCTTTCATCTATTTTTCTCCTTTAGCTTCAAAGAAAAGTCTGCTGCAATGTTTTTTAGCACCTGCAAACTTTAGCAACTCTTTCTTCACACCATACGCAAGTCATTTTTGCATGGGCACAAGCTCATATCTTGGGAGGAACTAACTGACAGTTCCTCTGAACTGTGAAAAGGGGATTATTTATTTCAGCATTTGTATTTTTCTTGTCACTTCCTTCTTATTCAGCAAGAACAGCAGTATTGCATTGAGTGATATATCATTGGTCACATTTAAAGGAAGAACTATTATTAGTGCACTTTAATCACTGGATGTGAAGAATTCAACACTGAAGTAGTTGAGAACATAAGTGGTCATAAAGAAATGTGTAAAAGGGCAACTGATTTACAACACGTGCTTTATCAAGTCTCTCTGTTTTTTTAATTGTATTTTCATTCCCTTTTCAATCTCTCATACCTCCCTTAAGAATGCAGTTGGCTGCAGATGGAGGTTATGCAGTGTTTATGCAGACCTTGGAGGTCTTCCCAATGAGTTTGGATAAAGCCCTGAATAACCTGGACTGACTTCAGAGTTGACCCAGCTCTGAGCAGCAGGTTGGACAACATATGCTCTTAAGGTGCCTTCCAACCTGATGCATCCACATTAAAATGAATACAGCATTTTATATAAAGTATTGTTTCTTCCTGAAAAAGTCATAAACCTAAGTGTCCATTTCTGCTGCGTGAGTCAGAGAGCCATTTATTGAATAAAGTTCATCATATAAAACAAATTGTGATAATGAAGAAGACAGGGCTTTAGTTGTACTTTCAAAGAAATCATTATTCAAATATAGCACAAGTGAAAGCAGTGCTTATCATCAACAGAAAACTGTTAGCAGTGTTCAAATCTAACTTATTTCATATGTTTACTGAATGGTTGTTATTTAAAAAAAGAAGTATTAATTGTTGAAAAGCTCTTTTTGAAAATGGAGTTTCATGATGCAGACCAGAGGCTACTGCCTTCTGAGTAAGATTCACATGAAAATATAAAGCTGCTCTAAGAAGTCACCAGATCAAGCTAGGTTTTCCTGATATTCTACAGTTAAACACATAATTCTGTGTTTTAGGAAAGCAGGACCACTTTGCCAGAAGCAGCAGCAAAACAAGTAATATATATTAGGTCTAATATATGTAAATGTAGCAGGATTTTAGACGCTAAGACAATGGACTAACAGATCTAAGCTTTCACCGCCTGTGCTGTGAGCATGAGATAGCTTTAGTTCAGATGCTACAGAGCCATGTCATTATTATAGTGTGCCCCAGCAAGGAAATAGGTCAAACCTCCTTAAGCATAGAGCAGTGCTTAAGATGAACACTTGGCTTCAAGTCTGGAGATATCTATCTCTGTACAGCTCAGGGAATGAGACAGCACAGCTGGCAGTCATTTGTATATGTTCCTATAGCTATGTCCTTTGTGGTCTAGTGACTAGGACACACTGCTCCTACAACACAGAAGGAAATTTCAGTGGTCTATGTTGTCATGCAGTAATCACTGGTAAATGATTTGTAAATAGTACATCCCTTGTAGCTTTTTAACTGGTACCTAGCAATATCTAGGACCTACTACTTCTATCTCTACATAGGTGACAAGAATTGAGTCAGATAAAAATTTCATTTTAATGCCTTTATGTGAATGTAGACAAATGACTTTGAGAGATGACCTTCTAAATGTTTGGATGAAGATGCCTTCCAACCATTATCACCCTAAGGTACTATGAAGAGAGGTAAGGTATACAGACCTCCCCACAAAAGGCAAGGCAATCTCCTTGACAGTCTTGAGAGCTGTTCCCTCCACAGATTCTCAGTCTGACACATTAAATTTTATGTCTTGACCTAAGCCACATTTTGCCATGCTGTATTAGGTTTCTTTGCTGTGTCACAGTACAATTACAGAAACTTCCCCCTTAAGACAGAGAAACTAATTTTGCATAGACTCAGGCAAAGTTTCTTCAAAGCTTAATACTAAAGTTTTCAAAAGTGATTCCCAAGATCTGGGTGCCAAACAGAAACATAACAGATGCAAAGGAATTGCCTCTGCACTACTACGTTGGATCACCCCATGGAAACATGCTCCAGTGAATTAGGACAACATGGTGCATCAGCATGCTCCTACTGCCAAGTCAAAAGTAGGCAGCACGCTGATGCACTTCAGAATGTGCCGACATGGTAGCCAAAACACAACATACTATACATAACATCTGTTATGCCTCTCTAGAGCAGTTAACAGGTGTAATTTATAGCAAAACCTGTGATCTGTGCCAGGACATCAGTGGCAGAAGTTCTAATGAGACGCCTAGAAGTCTCCAATTCCTCTTAGGGGGCAGAGTTCAAATTAAGTCCAATATTCAGGTCACATCCCTCTCCTCCAACTAGTTCCAACCCCTTCTCCTCTGAAGTCCTGCCCAATATCTCCTTCTTATTAGCCCCATCCATGTATAACACCCATGATGTTCCTCATTAGCTCTTCTTGACAGAAGTGGCACCCTCCTACTCCATCTCATACCAGCTCATACCTTCTATTCTGTAACTCACTCCAGACAGCCAAAGCATTAAATTCCTTTAACTGCCATGCATTTTGTCTTGCATTTAGTTAGGAGTCAGAGGTATGACATTGCTCCACCACTAATAAAATTACATTGAAGCAGCTTTATCCTCTCTCACAGAAACACATGCATCTTGCCCTATTAAAAGTCCTTTGCAGTCAGTACCATGTACACTGATTTTAAAGTTTTCACAACACCGAGTAATTGTTAAGAAACATAATCAGAGATTGCAAAGAACACAAAATGTAGAAAACCTAATTATAGCTTTATATCTGACAAATTATGATGTGTTCATTTGTGTGGTGACCTGTACAGATTTCCTCTAAGCTCCCCACAAAGCTTCTCACTTACAACTGCATAGTAGGTGGGCAGAGACAAAGAGTGAAGATATTCTCTTGATAAATTCATGAAGCTGAGTCAGTATCAAGTATTTACTATTTGGCAGAAAGCATACAGCTGGTTTACACCTCTCAGAAATTAAACAGAAAGCATCAGCAGAGGTGATATAGCCTAAAACAGCATATGTAGCATGGGTAGCACAGACCGGAAGGTGCTGAACTTGACTCATTCATTATGTGCATTAATTCAGAACCACTAAAAGCAAAAAACATTTTGGAGATATGGTCCTGAAAAAAAAAGTGGATTTCCAACTCTAGATCTCGCTTATTTGCTGCTTATTGTTATTCATAGGAACTTTTTTGGTTGGTTAGTTGGTTTTGTTGTTTTTTTTAAAAGATCTCTCTTTGTTCCCTTGTTAGACATGCTTCACTGTAAGTAAGGAAAAACCTCTTTTCACCTACAGCAGGGCTCCAGGGCTCTTCAGTTCAAACAATCTGTCACAGGTTATTCTGTTAGAGTCATGAGATGTCTGGCAAGCAACTAAAGGTCACACTTCACCATGAAATATTTATAAGAAACATACCTTCAGCATAATCTTGGCACTGAATATGCATCCTAGAAATGGGACATGGCTTCCCTGCATAGGCTACAGTGCAATGATTATAGGTCACCCCTGTCAGGTTGTTTGCTTATAAACAGCAAAGAGACTTCAGAATGGATATAAAAAGGGACTTTTCACAGATACAACTGTGGATGATGATTCATGCCTATGTTAGACCTGATCCCTAGCACAGTCCCTGGACTGTACTCTTTACCCTGGGAAACTGCTTGAACAGTTTCTGGAGCAGGTTTGACCTATGCCACTCTCAAACTGCTCCCAGGCAAAGTGAAGGATCACTCCCAATACACATTGCAAGTTTAACCACTGCAGTTTAAAGAATAGAAGAGTTTTATGGTAAGAACAGAAGCTACTCTGTTGATGGCCTCAGTTGCACAACACTTGTATGGGCACAATTAATTAAAGCACAGCATAAGAGATCAACTCTCTTACCTCAATATTTTCCCATATAAACCATTTTGGAGTTGCTTTAGCATCTGCTCAGAATCTCAGTTCACAGACCACATAAGGCTCCTAAGGGACAGGTTTAAAGCTGTGAGAATGTGACACAAATGTGACTTACATTCCTTTATCATTTTTGGAGCTCTATAGTGCTGTCATATAGTCAATAAACTGAACAACCAGGTCTGATATTTCCCTAATAAAGCTAGCCACTGTTTTTGCTTTTAACTTTATATCATACTGCAAGAAAAATGAAGTTATTTGAAGGGACTGAAAACAAATTTAAAAAAAAAGGAAACCACATGCTAAAAAACAGCAGAAAAGATAAAAAGAAGAAATAGATGATCAAATTTGGCAACACAGAAGAAAGCAGGTACAAATGCAAAGGTCAGAAAAACCTCAGGGTAGTCTGAGAAAGAGAACTTTACAGTGGACATCAGGAAGACTGGCACAGCTTAAGAACACTTGAATAAAGGATTTCTGCCCAAGGAAGTGGATGCAGGGAGAATATCAGGGGAAAGTATAATATCTGTTTTTCTTCTTCTTACTCTTCCTTTGCCATCTCCCACTGGAGACAGAACTCTTTCTCAGTGAGTCTGACTCAGACCTCAGTCTTACTCAAAACTATCTATGCAAGCTGAAAACCAAAAAGAAATACTTTCTATAGAATAGAATGGATGAATATAGGCTAATCCAAAATCATAATCACACAAGCCTGACATTGCCGTATCCAATTCTTCAGAGTTTGAATTAATAATGCCTTCATGCTACATAAGCTACTACACAGAATTTTCACACCCACACACCCATAAGGACACATATGATAGATGGGTAGAAAACGTGTTTCATAGCTTTAAAATGAAGCATATTTCTGGAATCATTTTTTCAAAGCTCCTTTATTTTCTGTGAATTACTTTACTTAACTTTCCCCCCATATATGCATGTCTATATAAACACTTGTGTGTCTGTAGACACATATATATAAAATCAGATATTTAAATTTTTTTAACTATTATTCTCAAAAGTTAGGAAAAAAAGCCTAAAAACATGTCACTGGGTTTTCTAGCAAGGTCATCTGGTGCCCATTCTTAGTGGGGTAATATACTCTCAACAGCAATGAAGTGAGTGTTTTTACACTTCTCCAGCTAACTGCTAGGAGACTCTTGCAAGTCTTTGGGTTTGTCTCAGCTAAGACTGGGCACTATTCTGCCATACAGTTTCTGTCATCCTGCTCATAATGCATGACAGAAAAATGTTTTCATCGAGAAATATGCAACCGCTTAAAATACTCTGTTTCGTTGCCATTAGGACAGATTTTTCTGTTACTATTTCATTTTTAATTCCTTTTCATTTATTTTTTACTAGAGGATCATTTAGTGACTGAGAGGCAATGTGCTCAAAATGTCCATCAAAAGGCTTTATTCTGGTTTAGGCTACACTTTGGCTGGAGCAGCTACTCCAAGCACAGGATATATTCCTACCTCTAAACATAGGAGCAATTCTTGCTTAAGGCGACTTAGCATGGCTATGGCTGTAGTCAACAGGGAAATTAACTTCCAATGGACAAACACTGACATTCTAACCAGACGCTGACTTCATGCAAAAAACAGCATCACTCCACTAAACACACAGAGGGAGCCCTAATGAATAATTTAGGTAAGATGCTTAACAGTTTTCATGGCTAAAGGAAGAGGAGATCAAGCTGCACTTCAGACAGTAAGAGAGACCAGAGTTCCACGGTACGAAGGTAGTTACTGAATGGCACCTGTCCACAACAGTAAAGGTTCCTCTTGTATGACAGGATTATGTTGCAGGCTTTTACTATTTCACTTACAACACTTAATTTTGGTGTCTTTAATAAACTGTCAAGCTTCATAACAATAACTTAGAGATGTAGAAAGTAATTTTACCACCTAAAGAAATTACAATAAATAAGAGAAGGTAGACAAGGAAAATATATGAGTTTCTTCACCAGTCTGTAATGCATGTATTTTAATTCAAATAGGACGGTGCAGGTAGGAGAACCAGATCAAAATTTAATTCAAAGAATCTGTGGCTAGAGGAGTAAACCTCTTTTGTCTATGTCATCTGGGTCTAGCATTGGATGGTGTTTTCTCACTGATGTCATGGAACAAGAAAGGGTCTGTTCCTTTCCAGAACAGCTATTGTACACAATTTTAAACACTGGGTTTGCTTGAGCTGAACAACCAAAAGGAAGGACACCTGCAGATGGGAGTGCCTGCCAGAACGTCATGCAGAGAAATGACATTCACAAGGCAACTCATCAACACTTCTAGATGGCAGACACGCATGATACTTTAGGGCCTCAACAACATTGCCCGTCCCCTGCAAAGGTCTAATTAACAGAATATTACATAATTTTAAAGCAAGAAAAAATCGCCTCAGATGGGTGAAAAATTGTAAAGTCTCTGAATATAATCCACAGTTTTCATGACTATAAGGCCTAAATCAATACTAAACTAAACAAATTTCTAGGGAGATGGTTGAAGTATGTGTGAGTATGTCAAAATTTATTAATTGCTTAAGTTGTCTCACCTAGTTTTTCAGATTTAAAAAAAAAAACCACCATGATTATGATATTAGAATAAAAGCTCTACCTTGTCCCAAACGATGCAGATTTTTATGTCTGTAAAATAATAAATCCTTAGGCTAGTAATCTGCTGCTACACCAAGAATCCACAAACAATCACAATATCACATTAATACTAAGATTAATGGCAGAAGTAACACACTGGGCAGGATACTTCAGCAGACTTATGCGCTATATGTGTCATGCTAGTACTGAACATACAAGTGCAAAATTTGAAGTCAATCCACTCATTTGGAAAGAAAATGAAGATACAGTATGTTTTGGGTTTTTTTTTAAATGATACTGCTTCTGCTAAAACAAAAGCACTTTTCCTTTGAAGAGGTAAAGATTTCCAATTGACTTACTCTTAAAAATGTGCGAATTTAAAACGAATCATAGAATCATAAGATGCTTTGAGTTGGAAATGATCTTAAAGATCACCCAGTTCCAACCCTCCTGCCATGGGCAGGGATACCTCCCTCTAGATCAGGCTGCCTAGGGCCCCATCCAACCTGGCCTTGAACATTTCCAAGGAGGGTGCATCCACTATTTCCTTGAGCAACCTCTTCCAGTGTCTCACCACCACAGAAAAATTTATTCCAAATGTCTAATCCAAATCTTCCCCCTTGCAATTATAAGCCATTCCTCATCCTATCACTACATGCCCTTGTAAGAAGTCCCTCCCCAGTTTTCTTGTAGGTCCCCTTCATGTACTAGAAGGTCACTATAACGTCTCCTCAGAGCCTTCTCTTCTCTACACTGAACAACACAAACTCTCTCAGACTGTCTTGATAGCAGAGAGGCTTCAGTCCTCTGATTATCTTTGTAGCCTTCTTCTAGACCCCTTCCAATACTTCCATATCCTGCTTATATTGGGGATTTCAGAATTGGACAGAATACTCCAGGTAGGGTATTGCAAGAGTTGAGTAGTGGGGAAGAATCACCTCCCTCAACCTGCTGGCAATGCTTCTTTTGATACAGCCCAGGGTACAATTGGCCTTCTGGGCTGTGAGTGCACATTACAGGCTCATGTTGAGCTTCACACCCCCAAGTCCTCCTCTCGAAGGCTGCTATCAGTCACATCATCCCTCAACCTGTATTGAAACCATGGGTTGCCCCCACCCAGGTATAAGAACTTGTACTTGGCCTTGTTGAACCTTATGACATTCAAAAAGGCCCACTTCTCCAGCCCGTCTTGCCCTCTCGATTACATCCTCTCCTTCCGGTGTGACCAATGCACCACTCAGCTTGGTGTCATCTGCAAACGTGCTGAATGTGCACTCAATCTCTCTGTCTATATCATCATTGAAAATATTAAACAGCATCAGTCCCAGTACGGACACCTGAGGGATGCCACTTGCCATGTATCTCCGTCTGGACACCAAGCTGTTGATCACTACTCTCTGAATGCAACCATCCAACCAATTTTTAATCCATTAAACAGTCTACCAATCAAATCTGTATCTCCAATTTAGGGAGAAGGGTGTTGTGGAGGTCCATGTCAAAGGCTTTACAGAAGTCCAGATGGATTACATCCATTGTTTTTTCCTGTGTCCACTGCTATGGTCACCCCACTATAGAAAGACATTAGGCTGGTCAGGCAAGAAATCCTTGGCGAAGTCATGCTGGCTGCCTCTTATCACCTCTCTGTCCTCAATATGCTTTAGCATAGCTAAATCATCAAGGTTTGAAATCATCAATCCTTGCATGTCAAGGAAACATCACTTTTTTCACATTCTAGAATTAGCATTTACAGATACATACTTGTTAATGTTCTATTTTTTTTTTTCTGATATCACTGTGTGTTTTGGGAGAGCTAAGAGGGAGGACCAGGATAAGGGAACAACTGCTGTGCTCCTGTCTGGTGGTTCCTATGCTCTTATGAAACTATCATCTGTGATTATCAGCCTGCTTTTAAATATAATCTACTGAGGGTAGAATGTGATTTGCAATATTAAATGGCATCAGTGCAATCATGAAGCTCAATTTCCATGTTCCCCTTTGAAAATCTGCTCACTTTTGTACTTAAACTCCTCTTCCCCTACAGAACAGAACATTGATTCCTCTTTTTTAGTGAGATGAGATGAATCCCTTCCCACGTGATTTCACATGTCAGTCTATTCTAATCACTTCCAGCTGTCTCTGCTCATCCTGCACAGTGCAGGCATTTTGAACGGCTATGTGACGCTTTCCTTAGGAACTCCACTGGATAGGAAACAGATCGCTTTGATGACTCTGAGACATGGATGAGAAGACATTTCCACTATCCTAACCTGTTGTTGACAGAAACACTACGAAACACAGAAACACCTGTTATACTGTCTGACCTTCTGTATGCTGGATATTTTCCAAACTCTTTTTTCTTTGACTGATTTACAGCTGCACTAAGTAGCTTGCCAGAGGAAAGCCAGTTTTGTTTCCTGCTGCTGTAACAATGTTGAACAAGGTCAGGATGCAAATAAAACCATAAAAAGAAACCACCCTCAAAAAACAGAGGAGCATGTAAAACCTCATTTTGTGCCTCTCTGTGTGCATGTTTTTTCTCATAGGGGATATGTAATTTGATTTTTTTTTCAGAAGTATTTTGTTAAACATACACATAGGGTACACACAAAAATGCATGTACATTATTTGTGTATATATATGCAAATACATTTGCAACATATCTATATTTCATACATACACATTTGGTTTGAACACTTCTCAGACCTCTGTGGTCTGGCAATAGCTTTCAATTTACAATCATTTGTGAATGTTACTTATCTTGATATTTACCTCTCCTAACCGAGACTGTTAAAATAATATCAGGTCTAATAAGAAAACCAAGTAGACGTATGAGACATAATAGAACATATATTATTCTCATTAAATTTAAGAATATAGTGGGGGCTGCTACTGCTATAAAGCAATATGTAAGCTATCTGTTTTACAGATAAAACTCTCAGTTGCAAATGCTGGGTGTTTTTAATAGAGTACTAAATAGTGTAAATGAGATACTTGTCTCTTTCACTAGAACACCTTTTAAGATTAAACACAATCAATAGTGCAAATATTCAAGTTTATTTTAATGCTATTGCAAGCTTTTATGTTCACACACTTCTGTTGCTAAAATAATTTGAGAGAAAGTAAATTTATATCTAAAATCAGTGGCTATACCTATATCCTCCCTTTTCATGTATAGACCTAAATATATATATTATGAAATTGAATACAGACATACAGCTTCACATTATTTTTATTCTCAATTTGAAGAATTTAAAGAAAAATCCAGTACAGTAATAAGCTGATTTCTATATGGTGGTCAGTTTCCTTTCTTTCACTGAAATATAGTGAAATGAAAATTTTCATACATCGATGTAACATTTCTTTCTCTTCGGTCTCCAAAAGAGTTAGATAATAGTATATTTGGGAAAACAGATTTGCTGCCTCCATGCAGATTGTATGTTTATTCTCCACTTCTTTTTCATTAGTACATTAAAGACTATGGATGTATACATACAATGTATACACTACTACAAATCATGTAATGTATACATTAGCTGTAATCTATACTTTGTATACATATGTGTGTACATAGGTATGCATATATGCTTATACACACACATAGAGTAGGAGTATTAAGATATTGAATTTAACTTCTTTGGCTTCATTATTTTTCCTCAGACCAGAGGAGAACCTCACTACAATGTTCTGCTGTTTTTTAAACACACAAGTATTTCAGGCACAGGCAGAGAAGGAATGAGAAAACAGTCAGGAAACTTCATCTTGGATGANGTTTTTTAAACACACAAGTATTTCGGGCACAGGCAGAGGAGGAATGAGAAACTTCATCTTGGATGCTCACAGGTTTTAAACACCAAGGGAAAAAGAGATCCTTATTTGATGTAATGGGTTCAGCTCCAAGAAGATTGTGGAGTGATGCCAGCTGAGGACCTAAGACATTCACAGTGATAGAATGGAGACTGTTTTCCCTCTAATATTCTTCATCTAACATCATCAATTAAATATAGATGAGATTTAACTACTACCAAGAATTAGGTCAAAAACACTAATTCAGTTTAAGACAGTTTTTCTACATACAGCTGCTTACACAGTAGGATGTACCCTAATTTTAAATCTCTCATGTCTCAACTTCTCATTTCCCAGAAGCAAAATAACTATAAAACTTACCCACACAGCTATCATATCACAGTTACGTAAACTTACACACTCAGCTTAGAGACTCCAAGTCTGGAAACCAGTGACTTTTTCTCAAACAATCTACATACGCAAAACATAGAATCATAGAATATATATATAACATATTACATGTGTTCCAAACAGTGCTCTAGAAAGATATGCCATAATCCAACATTTTCAAGTGTACTACTAGGCACCAAGTGTCTTGGTTGTAATAGCACTGGCATATAAATCTGCACAGCTAATTTATATTTAAACCAAGGAAGCAGATAGCAAATCCTCCATTTAAACCCATGAAAGGCTTGAGAGAGTATGCCTCTCGGAGCATTTGGAAAACTCAATGCAAATTGCAGTGGCATCTGGGGCTTTCTTACATAAGACCACAAGAGGGGGGAAAATAAAATCTGTGATCTCCCATTTTATGTAATAACTTTCTGGTTCAAGCACTAGTACACTTCATACGAGTGACTCACATTCAGTTTTGTTTTCTGCACAAGCACATTCAAACCCATACTTACTGAGCTTCTCTAACTACAATGTTGAGCAGCTGTATATGGTTATGTCAGCTAAAGTTTGTCTGTTGTAGAGAAAAATAAATTCAAGAGTTAAAGAGTCAAACCATGACATGATCCCATTTGCACACAGGATGCTCAGCTAGCAAGGGGCACGTGGGCTTGTATCATTTTCCTGATATACATGCCAGATTCATTTAAAACTTAAACTACTTGCCCAAGACAACACCTCCAGGTTACTGAGAATGTTCCTTTCCCTTCAATGCTGTTGCTACAAGGTATAATACAGTAAGTGGTGTAACAACCCTTCTCTGTCTTCTCATATTGATTGTCAGAGTAATACCAGTAACACAGGGGAAGTACTTATACATGTAAACACATTTAATAACACATATAATATATAACTGAGGTTTATAATAACCTCTTCATCCTTATTAACAGTTGTTGTGCATATTATATCACACATATTCAAATCTATGAAATACTTACAATGATGTAAAGAATATATTGTAAATTAATTCAACACCAACAAACTGGAAGAAATACTCATTCTCAAATCACACAACTAGTAAGCCAGTCACATGGCATCTTTACTAGGCACTGAGCTAGATACAGTAGTCTACCTAAATGCTTAAATCTGCCTATCCCAAATTACAGTACAAAAATCTGAATTCATTTTCCTGTAAACTCAGCAATGACTGAACTCTAGAATAATTATATTGCTCACATAGTCTCTGGGAAGAAAGAATTTCAAATATCCCAAGATGTAGAAATGTGTTAGTCCACACTCTTTAGTGTTCTCCAAACCTGAGTATATGTTGTAAAGGAGAATCCAGCATGATTACTGTAAGGAAGAGAGAAGACCAAAACAAAACCCAGCCAAAAAAACTAGTGATGATTTACTGATAATTGTAATTTCCTTACACTGTGTTTTAAGGAAAAAAAAAAAAAAAAAAAAAAAGAAAAAGAAAAAAGAAAAAATGTTATACCTTCTATGTTATGCATTCATCTGTAATGGGATTAGTTCCTGAATATCCCCCTTTGAAAGAAAACTGGTTTTAAGATAACAAGGCACCCTAAAACCTAATTGTGCCAGCAAAGTTTTGAAAGCCAAGAGTATCACTAAATCAAGCTTTGTTTTATACAATGTCTCTCCTTGTTCATCAAAAGAAAGGAGAGAGAGGGACTGCTTGAGATAATATTTCACTTACAATAAATATAAATCAAGAAAAAAACCTGTAAATTTAACTCTGGAGCATGATTTTTTTTGTTAAAATACAACTTATTCTTCTGCATGTCACATTAGATATAATGTTACATTAACCCTAAGAGATTTTACCACTCTTTATGTAACTACCTACTAGCTGACCTGTTGTTTTATCTGTTGTGTAGAACTAGAACTAGTTGTCCTGGAGCTCGGATTGGTAAGGAAAGAGAACGTCAAAGACTACATAACTGCAAGTCCAAGAGCTTTTGATGTTATGCTGAAGTTCAGCTAATTGTTTACTTGACAGAAGCAAGACATGCAGCAATCTCTACTACAACTATCCTTTCCAGACCTTCTTTCTTTTCAAATCAGGTTCATTTCATTGGATTTTACCTATATATACACCAATTCTAAGTTAATTATATTAATCTAGGCTTTTGATACCTGCCTGATGTGACCTGAAATTTCTTTTTATCATTCAATCGAGGCTGATTTAGTTATCAAACTACTCAATCACTTAAATTTCCTCTATTAACAAGTGAAATCTAACAAGTCATTCTTCAATCAAGGTAGCTCTTATCAGACCCAAGGAAATAATCCATTCAGCTACTTTCTAGCACTGAAACTGTAATCATCATTGCAATAGGTAGGTGTCTACAGAAGTATCCAGACACAGAATCAAGTTTTACATTTTTCCCAAGTTTCATTCCTTTCAATTGCATAAAACAAACATTTGTAACACCATTCCCAAATTCTTACTCTTAATCTGAGGGGGATGGCATTTTGCTTTTGGGTTTTTTTGAGATTCTTTGAAAGCAATAGCAATAAACTGTGTTTCCTTAATAAAAAGCATGCAGATGTTTTAGAGGTGCAATACACTTCCTCCAAATTTACAAAACTGATTAGATAGTAGGAAACCTTACTCTTCTTAGCTCTTTTAATGAATTGCTGCATGCTTTCCCAAGTTATTTTCAGCAAAACTAGTGCTACCATATTTCACAGAATTACAGAATCACTAGGTTGAAAAAGACCTCCAGGATCATTGAGTCCAACCATTCCTATCAAGCACTAACCCATGCCCCTGAGCACCTCATCCACTGGTCTTTGAAACACCTCCAGGGATGAGGACTCAACCACCTCCCTGGGCAGCCTGTGCCAGTGCCCAATGCCTCTTCCTGTGAATTTTTTTTTCTGATATCCTGTCTGAACCTCTCCTGGCAGAGCTTGAGGCCAGGTCCCCCTTGTCCTGTCCCTTGTCACTGGGGAGAAGAGGCCAGCTCTCTCCTCTCTACAACCTCCTTTCATGTAGTTATAGAGAACAATGAGGTCTCCCCTCAGCCTCTTCTTCGCCAGGCTAAACAAACCCAGCTCTCTCAGCTGTTCCTCATAAAGCCTGTTCTCCAGCCCCTTCACCAGCTTCATTACTCTTCTCTGGACTAGCTCCAGAGTCTCAACATCCTTCTCGAAGTGAGAAGCCCACTTATATTACACATTACTTATTACACAGTACTCAAGGAGCGGTCTCACCAGTGCTGAATACAAGGGCAGAATAACATCCCTGGACCTGCTGGTCACGCCGTTTCTGATACAAGCCAAGGTGCTATTGGCCTTCATCATCTTTCCTTTTTTGATTTCATGTTCAGGAAGATATTAGTAAAGCATTAAGGTGGCTAGTACTCATTAGCCTAAGCATACCAGATTTCAGTTCTGCATGTTCTTGAATGATTTACTTATTCACAAGTTTGTGTAGCCAATAGGAAAGATGTATCTCCTTTCACCTTGCTCTGTCTAGTAAAGTCTTTCCTAGTTACAGGCCCTAGCTGTGAGCATACTAACATCAGCCCTCCACATTCATACAGCAAGGTTCCTGACAGCAATTTAGAGACTTTTTTAAAAAATTTATTTTAATGACAAAACCCACTGGTTAAAACATTCAACATTCTTTTTTTTTTTTTTTTTACTTCTTACTGATATAAATTTATTCAACAAGCAATGCATCATTTTGGGAAGCTTATAAACTACACCAGTAGCCTATCAGACAAAGTTTGAAAACTGAGTAGAAAGTGCCTATTTCCTCAGCTCAACTTCTATTATTGTCAATGTCATTTTTGTTAAGGAAGGTTTTTTACCATTAACTTGTGCAACAATTACAGATATTTAATAGGAAATGATAATTTATTATAATTCCAACAGCAACATCACTGGAATTGTTCACAACTATGTCATACCAAACAACTCTGCAAAAACTACAAAATACATCACACAGTTCCCCTCATTCTCTTTAGGACTCCAGTGACCCATATCATACATTTCTATAAAAAAATCATTAGAGTGGGCCTGCTGAACATTACCAAAAGATGACAACAACAACATCTAATAGATTCACAGTCTGATTTGCCATAAGTTCATGGAGAAATGCCATCTCTTTAGCATTTTGAGAGGTTTTCCTTCCTTTTGGAAGACTACTACTTATTGCCTAATCCCGATATTATACCAAGTAACTCAGCAAACACAAATGTTATCAAATGTTTATCTTATTTCCCACAGCAAATGGCATAAAAGATTAATCATAAGGAAAAATGACAAAAATATGTTATGGATGAAATAACAAGGCATGGCATAAAATAGCTTGGACAGAAAACAATATTTTAATAAACCTGGAATATGGTGTTACTGGGGTTTCAAGTGATTAAATATTCGTTATATCTGTACCTTGAAAACTGTTGTATTTCCAAGCATATAAAATTTTAGTCTGTCAGCTACAATCCTAGCTTAGTGCAGATCCTCTCACTTTCTTCATCTATTATGCAAGTACTACTAATGATTTATTTGATAAATGCTTCAAATGAAAAACTGCAACATCTATTTCTATTTATTTAACAGAAGACCTTCTAGTTCCGGTTGCATGGTTCAGATTGAGAGAAATAAAAATAAAGAAATAGAGCAGCATCATATTTTGTCTGTTTCTTTGCCAATAAAAATTACTCTGTGCACTATAAATCGCTGTACTCTGCTTTTAAAGCCAATAGCAGATGATGTTGCTCAACAATCAATCACCCCGTGTTTGACTATTTAATATGGTGTGTGGAAGAAAACTTCCTAACACAACTGCCAGCTGGCTGACTGGGAAAGTTCCATTGGACTGGAGGCTGGCAGATGTTACACCCATTTACAGCAAGGGCCATAGTGAGGATCCAGGAAACTACAAGCCTGTTAGTCTGACATCAGTGTCAGGGAAGGTCATGAAGCAGGTCATCTTGAGTGCTATCACACAACACACACCAGACAACGCAGTGATAAGGCCCACTGATTACCTTCTATGACAAGGTGACCCACTTGGTGGATGAGAGAAAGGCTGTGGATGTAGTGTACCTGGACATTAGTAAAGCCTCTGACACTGTTCCTCACAGTATCCCACTTGAGAAACTGGCTGTCTCTGGCCTAGACAGGCGCACACTCTGTTGGGTTAAAAACTGGCTTCATGGCCAGACCCTAAGAGTGGTGGTAAACAGAGTTAAACCCAGTTGGAGGCCAGTCACAAGTGGTGTCCCCCAGGGCTCACTGCTGGGTACAGTTCTGTTCAATATCTTTATCAATGATCTGGATGAAGGGATTGAGTGCACACTTAGCAAGTTTACAGATGACATTAAACTGAGAGGAAGTGTCGATCTCCTGGAGGGTAGGGAGGCTCTGCAGAGGGATCTGAACAGGCTGGATCAGTGGGCTGAGGCCAATGGGATGAGGTTTAAAAAGACCAAGTGCAGAGTCCTGCACTTGGAACGTAACAATGCTGTGGAACGCTACAAGCTTTGGGAAGAGTGGCTGGAAAGCTGCCTGGTGAAGAAAGGTCTGGGGGTGTTTTTCAACAGTTGACTGAAAGTGCGCTAACAGTGTGCCCGAGTGACAGGTGATAGGACACAGCCTTAAGCTGTGTCAAGGGAAGTATAGACTGGACATCAGGAAAAATTTTGTCACAGAAAGGGTTATCAAGAACTGGGACAGGCTGCCCAGGGAGGTGGTTGAGTCACTACCTCTGGAGGTATTTAAAAGGCAGGCGGATTAAGGGCTTAGGGATATGATTTAGTAGTGGACAGGTACGGTTGGATCTGANGGCTTACGGATATGATTTAGTAGTGGACAGGTACAGTTGGATCTGATGATCTCAACGGTCTTTTTGACCCTAATGATTCTATGATTCTATCTCACCTGGTTTACATATGCCATGTTATTAAATGCCAAGTTATAAATGTTACACTTAAGTGATATATAAAGTCAAAATTTAGTCCTGATGTTTACAGGTATCAGATGGAGTCAACCTTTCTCAAAGAGGGAGGAGGGTCTTTCCTCAGGAGCTTGCAGGGTTCATTGATAGGGCTTTAAACTAGATGTGAAGGGGTGGGGGATAAAATGGCTTGCTTATGACAGACTGCAGGGGGACACACGGTGGCTGGAGGGATGGAGTGTTGGTATGGGCCCTCCACCTGCTGCATCAGAGCATACTGGGGTGCCATGGCACAGGTGAAGTCCTGTGGAGATGAGTGGGTGGCTCCTGCGGTAGTAGATGTGAGGGAGGAAATGTCTGCAGAACAACTTAAAGGAAAGAGGTCTCTCAGTCAGGCAGCAATGTGGCCAACAGCCTAGCTGAAGTACCTCTCTACAAATGCACGAAGCTTCAGCAACAAACAGGAGGGGTTGGAAGCTACCATGCCACTAGAAAACTATGATCTGGTTGCCATCACCGAAACCTAGTGGGACAAATCTCATGACTGGAGTGTGGCTATCGATAGCTACAGGCTGTTCAGAAGGGACAGACTAGGAGGGAGGGGTGGAGGCGCTGCCCTCTTATGTCAAGAAATGTAAAGAGTGTGAAGAGCCATCTGAAAAGTAGCCACAAACAGGTAGAAAGCTTGTGGGTCAGAATACAAGACTGATGCAGCAAAAGGAACCTTGTGGGTGGAATGAGATAATCTTTAAGATCACTTCCAACTCAAACCATTCTGTGATTCTATGTTTACTATAATCGACTGATGAATGTTTTCCGTTTGGGGGGGATTGGGTTTTTTTGTTTCATTCTGTAATCCACCATTTTATTATGTAGTTGTAAAAAAAGAAACACATAGCTTGTAATAAATATACAGCCATACAAGTTGAGCTCACTGGTACTGCTCTGTTCACATTTGCAAATACTAAATATGTATACAAACAAGATTGAGGTTGCAAAATATCACAATCAAACCACTTTCCCTTCTAATCACACCTAGGAAAGGCTGCATGGCATTGCAGAAGGACTTAAGGCAAAATAAATTGTGAATGCAAAGTAAAATGAAGTTCAAAGAACAGGCAAGGACACATCTATCTATTCTCTTTATGTCAAATGAAAACTGCATCACCAAAAATTGGGAACTCAAATATCAAAACTCCTCAAAAGAGAAAAGACAGTGCTTACAAGGTCCAAGTGAAGATTACTAAACCAGATTTTCAAATCTCTTCCAAAATATCCCTGAAAGTGGTGCCGAATTAATAAAAAATAAAAGAAAAAAAACCCCAACTATTATCACATTCCAAATTACTTTTAAAACACCTAGGATATAAAATTCAAAATTAATAAGGGCATCTGAATGACTGATCCTTCACCACCAGTGTGCAGCTAAAATGAGCAAAACCAAAAGGTTGATACTTAAGCCACTATAATGCTGAGAACAACACTTTATCTTCTTAAATCCATGGAAGCTCATAACCTGAAAACTACCCCCAGCTCTCTAGGTTCAAACACAGGAAACTGATACTCAAAAATAGTACAAAACCAGGTGATGAACAAAAAAAACCAACCAACCAACCAAAAATGGTTGAGTGTTTGTAAAGCCGCTACATACAGAGCCTTTGAACTGGATGAGATTGTTTAAAAACGGAGCTGAGTAATGCTGCATTCACAAGTGGTACAAAATGATCAACAGAATAGTCAGAACTGACTTCACAGGCAAAATAAACAGTTGCACTAGACAACCAACTGCCAGGAGCAGTGCACTGACTGTGGTCCTCCTGACTGCTGGGTTTATGCCACAGCCTGAGGAGGTAGTGGCTGGTGCTGGTGCTCCTCTCCTCCTCCTCCTCTCTCCTGCTGCTTTGCTACTGGAGGCTACTNGAAACCTAGTGGGACAAATCTCATGACTGGAGTGTGGCTATCGATAGCTACAGGCTGTTCAGAAAGGACAGACTAGGAGGGAGGGGTGGAGGCGCTGCCCTCTTATGTCAAGAAATGGAAAGAGTGTGAAGAGCCATCTGAGAAGTAGCCACAAACGGGTAGAAAGCTTGTGGGTCAGAATACAAGACTGAGGCAGCAAAAGGAACCTTGTGGGTGGAATGAGATAATCTTTAAGTCCCTTCCAACTCAAACCATTCTGTGATTCTATGTTTACTATAATCGACCGGTGAATGTTTTCTGTTTGGGAGGGGTTGGGTTTTTTGTTTCATTCTGTAATCCACCATTTTATTATGTAGTTGTAAAAAAAGAAACACATAGCTTGTAATAAATATACAGCCATACAAGTTGAGCTCACTGGTACTGCTCTGTTCACATTTGCAAATACTAAATATGTATACAAACAAGATTGAGGTTGCAAAATATCACAATCAAACCACTTTCCCTTCTAATCACACCTAGGAAAGGCTGCATGGCATTGCAGAAGGACTTAAGGCAAAATAAATTGTGAATGCAAAGTAAAATGAAGTTCAAAGAACAGGCAAGGACACATCTATCTATTCTCTTTATGTCAAATGAAAACTGCATCACCAAAAATTGGGAGCTCAAATATCAAAACTCCTCAAAAGAGAAAAGACAGTGCTTACAAGGTCCAAGTGAAGATTACTAAACCAGATTTTCAAATCTCTTCCAAAATATCCCTGAAAGTGGTGCCGAATTAATAAAAAATAAAAGAAAAAAAACCCCAACTATTATCACATTCCAAATTACTTTTAAAACACCTANGGGCCCTCCACCTGCTGCATCAGAGCATACTGGGGTGCCATGGCACAGGTGAAGTCCTGTGGAGATGAGTGGGAGGCTCCTGCGGTAGTAGATGTGAGGGAGGAAACATCTGCAGAACAACTTAAAGGAAAGAGGTCTCTCAGTCAGGCAGCAATGTGGCCAACAGCCTAGCTGAAGTACCTCTCTACAAATGCACGAAGCTTCAGCAACAAACAGGAGGGGCTGGAAGCTACCATGCCACTAGAAAACTATGATCTGGTTGCCATCACCGAAACCTAGTGGGACAAATCTCATGACTGGAGTGTGGCTATCGATAGCTACAGGCTGTTCAGAAGGGACAGACTAGGAGGGAGGGGTGGAGGCGCTGCCCTCTTATGTCAAGAAATGTAAAGAGTGTGAAGAGCCATCTGAAAAGTAGCCACAAACAGGTAGAAAGCTTGTGGGTCAGAATACAAGACTGATGCAGCAAAAGGAACCTTGTGGGTGGAATGAGATAATCTTTAAGATCACTTCCAACTCAAACCATTCTGTGATTCTATGTTTACTATAATCGACTGATGAATGTTTTCCGTTTGGGGGGGATTGGGTTTTTTTGTTTCATTCTGTAATCCACCATTATAGCTTGTAATAAATATACAACCATACAACTTGAGCTCACTGGTACTGCTCTGTTCACATTTGCAAATACTAAATATGTATACAAACAAGATTGAGGTTGCAAAATATCACAATCAAACCACTTTCCCTTCTAATCACACCTAGGAAAGGCTGCATGGCATTGCAGAAGGACTTAAGGCAAAATAAATTGTGAATGCAAAGTAAAATGAAGTTCAAAGAACAGGCAAGGACACATCTATCTATTTTCTTTATGTCAAATGAAAACTGCATCACCAAAAATTGGGAGCTCAAATATCAAAACTCCTCAAAAGAGAAAAGACAGTGCTTACAAGGTCCAAGTGAAGATTACTAAACCAGATTTTCAAATCTCTTCCAAAATATCCCTGAAAGTGGTGCCGAATTAATAAAAAATAAAAGAAAAAAAACCCCAACTATTATCACATTCCAAATTACTTTTAAAACACCTAGGATATAAAATTCAAAATTAATAAGGGCATCTGAATGACTGATCCTTCACCACCAGTGTGCAGCTAAAATGAGCAAAACCAAAAGGTTGATACTTAAGCCACTATAATGCTGAGAACAACACTTTATCTTCTTAAATCCATGGAAGCTCATAACCTGAAAACTACCCCCAGCTCTCTAGGTTCAAACACAGGAAACTGATACTCAAAAATAGTACAAAACCAGGTGATGAACAAAAAAAACCAACCAACCAACCAAAAATGGTTGAGTGTTTGTAAAGCCGCTACATACAGAGCCTTTGAACTGGATGGGATTGTTTAAAAACGGAGCTGAGTAATGCTGCATTCACAAGTGGTACAAAATGATCAACAGAATAGTCAGAACTGACTTCACAGGCAAAATAAACAGTTGCACTAGACAACCAACTGCCAGGAGCAGTGCACTGACTGTGGTCCTCCTGACTGCTGGGTTTATGCCACAGCCTGAGGAGGTAGTGGCTGGTGCTGGTGCTCCTCTCCTCCTCCTCCTCTCTCCTGCTGCTTTGCTACTGGAGGCTACTCACCAGGAAGGCCACACTGCTCTGCTCCCACTTTTCCTTCTTTTGCTTGTCTTTCTCTCACTTCCCTTACTTAAAGAAGCAAAAATCCTTTGTACACACACTGCAAAGCTGCCTGCAGCTTATGTGGACAAAAATAAATAAATAAATAAATAAATAAACTGTTTCATTCTTGTATACCAGAAAATAAATGTGCATGGTAAGATACAAACTCTGATAGTTCAGCCACAAGCTCTTCACTAACATGTACCATCAAGTAAACTAATCTCTCCCTGGTGCACTGGGAATTCTGTAACAATCATCATGATTTCTTAGACCCCATTCTGAAATACCTGAGAGTAGCCGAGATGAGAGTTTAGTCATGAACAGGGTTGGGTTTCATTTCTTGGGTTCTTCTAATCCCTGCTGTACACATAAAAATTATATCACCTTTGCCCTTTCGGTTGCTTATTATCCCAGATTCCCTCCCACTTCATTGCTTTCATTTATAATCTTTTACATTGGCATTCTCCTATCTCAGCATACCTCAAGCTCTTCTACACTCTTGGTCTAGCTTGGCTATACACTGAGTGAGCTAGAAAAGCCAAAGGCCTATGGTGTCTGATTGCCCACAGAGCTTCTCTCCAAGAACCAACCAGAAACTTTCCAAGAAGTCAGTCCACACGACTGTGCTGAGCAATGCAGACACTTAACAGAACATGGTTAATGCCTACTTCACAGAAAAGACCCTCTAAGTAGTAAACAGAGATAACAGTTAAGGATGCCAGTAAACTGGATTAATTTTTGTGCCCTTCAAATATAATAATACTAATATTTTCAATTCGCATCAAAACAAAGAATTGGAAGAGACTCCTAAAAAATATAGCAGGAGTTGGAGAAAAATAAACAAACAAGGCCTTCAGCTGCTGTTTCAGAGAGCACAGGCCTGGTCTGCCAGTCTGTGTGACTGTCTTGCAAAGCAGCAACATTCAGCTGAGGCAACTAAATTCAATGCAGAATGCTCATCAGTAAAACAAGACAGTATGATAAATAAGTAATTTTAAGAAATAGAAAAGTAATAGCTTCCCAGTTTTCACTTTCAAAATATAACATAGGTTAGAACAATATATTTTTTGTCCACAAAAAGCATGCACTACACTAAAACCACATCCAGAATGGGACTGCACTGAATGAAATCTAAGAGAATAAAATGGAAAAAAGAACAATACAGGAAAAGCCCTTGAACTGGAATAAACAAAGTAAGAGATCTATCACCAAGTGGATGAACAAAGCACAGAAATAGGAGATGCAGAAAAGGGAGATGACAGTATAAATTCAGCATATGGAACCCAGAACAGAAACTTTTGCACACACAATTATTATGCCAAACTTCATTTCCAACTCAGTTCTTGATATTTATTCTGTTTATTCAAGTAACTAATCTATATGACATAGTATAACCCTACAAAATGCCTGTTAAGGGCCATCATTATTCCTTCATTGACAGATAAGTATACTTGGTGCTTGGTAGGAGAAAGACCCCATGTAGCACAGACTAAGGACAAAATTCATAGAATCATGGAATGGTCTGAGTTGGAAGGGATGTTCAAGATCATCATGGGCAGGGTCACCTCTCACTAGATCAGGCTGCCTAAGGTCCCATCCAACCTGGCCTTGAACACTTCAACAAGGGGGCATCCATAATTTCCCTAGGCAACCGATTCCAGTGCCTCACCACCCTCATCAAGAAGAATTTCTTCCTAATGTCTAATCTATATCTTCCCCTTTCCAATTTAAAGCCATTCACCCCATCAACCTATCACTATATGCCCTTGTAAAAAGTCCCTCCTCAGTTTTCTTGTAGGTCTTCTTCAGGTACTAGAAGGTCACTATAAGGTCTCCTCAGAGCCTTCTCTTCTCCAGGCTGAACAACCCAAACTCTCTCAGCTGTAGATTGCCCCAACCCAGGTGTAAGAAAGTGTGCTTGGCCTTGTTGAACCTCATGACATTCAAAAAGGCCCACTCCTCCAGCTTGTCCTGGTCCCTCTGGATGACGTCCTCTCCAGTGTGACCAATGCACCACTCAGCTTGGTGTCATCTGCAAACTTGCTGAATGTGCACTCAATCTCTCTGTCTATATCAATGAAAACATTAAACAAATCCAAAAACTGTCAAGACATTAAACAAAATTAAGGAGGTTCTGACGATATTGAAGGGCCAGGCAGCAGCAGCAGCCTTTACCCTCAGGGTGTGTAAGAATGAGACTGAAAAAAGCTTCAAACTATGCTGCTCTAGCTAGGAACTGAGGTTGCTTTGCTAGATCTGACCAAAGATGATAAGCTTCTTGCAAACAAACATGTGGTCATAAACCCACACTGAAGTTCAAAACCCCATTTTGTTGTCTTAAGAAGAGTCTCACAATGGGATTTTATAATTTTACATATGGAAGATCTGTATACAACTGTCCACTTGACCTCAAGTGTATTCCCATTTTTTAAGCAAAACTTTCCACATTGTTCTGAACGCAACAGAATACTAAGCACATTGATCTTTTTTCCACATACTTTTTGAGTCATTATAAATTTATACAATTAAAAATATTTGAGGTAGAACATTACCCTCCTCTTTTATGAACATATATATATAAACATACATTAGCCAATTTGAATCTACACATCTTTTTCTATGTCAGTCACAGAAATCAATCCCAGGAGGCATTAGTTATTTAGATGTTGTTGACAGCTTCATGAGAAATTCATAACTGTGCTCACTGTGAAGACAGACTCACTATGAGTCAGACAATGCCTGAGTTTTGAACAGTTGCTATAATACATACCTCTTTGTAATCAGGTATTACTGTGTCAGATGATAAGGATCTTCTCCTGCCATGCTTTGCCTCAAGGAAAATAAGGAAGATTATTTTCTACTATGACAAGACAATTATGATCAAAGACTTTATAAACTGACCTTAGAGAAACACACAAAAATGGTGTAAAATAATACTGAAGTGTACTTGGTGAGATAGTCCTATTAGTAAGCAAGTAAGAAAAGACATGCACAGCACACTATGTTCTGAGCTGGAGACAAAGGGTAACAGGCAGAAGATCAGGAATTTTCCCAGAGCTCAGGCAGGTTCATAAAAGTTTTATTTCCATACATAAGACCTATACATTTGGATAATACAAATAGAAATTTACCCTAGAGCCATTTCTTTGAGACTCATAATATCATGCAAAACCTCAAGATTGGGGTGACATGTATAAGGAGGAAACAGAGTTGGGATATGGAGAAGGACAAGTTATCACATCGTCACTTCTACTGGGCTGCAAGAAGTCAGAATGATACAGGAACTGTGAAATATAATGAAGAGGAATTGCCTTTACTCAAACAGCTCCCAGCAATACTGGCTTAGCTGATCTTCCTATTGTCACAGTAGAAACCACTGAGAATATTTCAATATCGCAATGCATATGATGACATACTAAAAGTGGGAAATGCACCAATGTGGAACTTCAGGGCACCTTTGTTTTGCTTTACTCTTTTCTCAATTCAGACCAAAATGGGGTTTACACTTTTGAGTTTGTCTGAGACTTATTCCCATGATGATAAATTGTAATTATCACTGAAACAGCTGGATATAGCAGTAAGAACAGGTGGCAAATTTACCCATCTGCTACACATTAATAACTATAAATAAGATAGTGCAAAAGCAATTAAGTTTAAGCCTACTCTACTTTTTAGCTATAAGTGTAGAAAACACTGTATGAAGTCTGGCAGCAGCAGCAATAACCAGCCCTCCCTACATATATCCAAAAGAAGGATGTAATTTTGTACTGATTCACAAATACAGACAGCAGAGAAAAAATCAGGAAGAACTGAGATGTTATCAGATTTAAAAATAAAACCAGTTGAAGATGAAAAGAAGTGAGAATGTTTTGAGAGAATACAAAAATAGAGTTAAAGAAACCGGGGGAAAGTACAGGAAACTATTTTTAAGGTGTTATTAACACTTGGTAAGTTTGAAGTGAGAATAAAGCAAAAGTTAAACATCCCAAAATAGAAGATTACATTGAATAATTCATGGAAAGGTTACTTTTCTGAGAGAAGTGTCATCTCCATGTTTTTCTAGATCCTTGACTTTCATGCAAGTAAGACTCTGGTCAATATGTTTCAAAGCAAGGAAGAGGAAGGCAGGAACCAAACAACCACAAGAACCTCAATTATCTTTGAAATTCCTGTGAACCACACTGTTTCCCTGGGTACAATGACAGTTACACTAATTTTCCACTTGTCAGAACTTCAGCTGCAAGGAAAATACACAAAATAAATTTGGAGGTGTTCAACTCCCCCTAAATGTAAGTCTTGCTTCACATTCACAATTATCTAAGCAGTAATGAAGCTGCATAGGCATAAAGCTAGTCACTGATTATGCTGAAGCACCTGTCAAGGACATAATATCATAGTGTCTTTCTTGGATTAAGGCCACACTTGCCCCATTGGCCAACAAGATGGCTGAATTTGGGGCTCTCCTCAGAAAACAAAAGAAATAGCAGATTGCAATAAGATCCACTCTCACACTTTACTTTCCTGGAGTTATGACACATTGTCAGAGCGACAAGTAGAAAAGAAACTACCACTATACCTGAGCAGTCCCTGAGATACTTATTTTAGCCCCATTCACATACAGAAAAGAAAGCAAAGGTGTTCATGAAAGAATACTCATATAAATTGCCAGTGGCAATAACTGAAAGAAATAGAAAATTAATACATCTGTAAAGACCTTGAATAAGTACTATCATGAATCCTAGATCTGATGCTATGTAACAGTAGCTACAAGAAATGTGATACAATGGACTCAATATACTCCATGTTGGAATGCAGCACACTGACAGACATAGCATAGAGCAGAGGAAGAGTTACTCAGTTAACTCTCTTCTGAGACTGTCTTTGGTTTTGGTTTTGATCCAACACTTAAAATTCCTTAGCTGGGTACATAAATTGGCAAACAAATCAAACAGTATAAAACACAGAACTAAGTTTTAAAGTAGGTAAGTCATTATCAAAACCTCAGTTTTTACATTAACATAGAAACTAGACAAATGAGAACAGATGTTGTCTTGGGGTGATTATTTACCATTGCTAATGCATAAAAGTGCAATAAATATAGCTATTAGCATAAGAATGCTTTCATCCAGCGGTAATCTCAACATTCACGGAATTAAAAGAGAAAGTAGTAAACCTAAAGATAGCTTTGCCTTCTCCACATTAGAACAACATAACATATACTGTGAAGACAGAAGTCTAGAGAAAGATACCTTTGTAATGTCTACACTCACTCATAAAATAAAATAAAATAAAAGAACAGAAGTAGTGTCAATAACAAAGCTTACATCTAGCTCTACATGTGAATTTTAAGAGAGGTAAAAGGGTTCAGATCCAGTGACCCAGCTAACGACCATCTCCAAAGTGATTCATTTTATTTGATCATAACACCTGCAAAAATCCTTCTGCAGCCTAGTCTTGTCATATTTTGTGGAATAAAGGCGAAGACAAGACTAAGTGCACCCTCTGGAAGAGCTGAATTTTAAGATATGGCTTTTTAAAAAGTCATTCTTTATTTGCTTACTTAAAAAAAAAAAAGTCCTGTTTTCTGAGACATTTTAGTTATTATGGTACCAGGATAATTGCTATACATGATGCTGAAAATGGTCAGTGGTTAGCTGCAGAAACCTTGAGTTCTGTTTTTCAGGGTTAAGGCTGTTTTCTCTGTTTCCCAGATCACTTTGTAGCTAGACTGAATTGTACCCATAATAGATTTTCAATTAGAAAAGTTAATCTTTGACTATGTGATGATTAATGACTAAGAGAATGGAAATAAATGAAGACTTCATTTACTATTAATGAAAAAAAGCCATTGTCCCTAGTCAAAATTTGGTGTTATATGAATCTTTGAAACAGTAAAAGAAAGAATGTTTTGCCTATAAATCTAATAGTCTTTGTTCTACAAATGAAGGGACTCTTCTACTTTTTCTTCAGCCATGTGTCAGAGGATGTTTAAACTACCTGAGAGCTCATCTTTAATTGTACTGTTCATAGGCAGAGGAAATCACTTTTTTTTAATTAGTCTGACTTAGCAGTTAGTGTTTAACACAGCCGTACAGTCTTACCTAAACTGAGACAATCTCTATTTATTACATAGAGTGCATCTACTTATTTTCTTGATAGCAATGGCATTTCTGCTAGTAGCTCCTCAGGTCATGCAATGGAAAAATAGTATATTATCACTAATTCTTGGTACTCCGTTAAAATAATTACATGTGCTCAATACTGCACCTTTTCTGATTGTCTAAAAATAGCAAAGTTCAGTTTGCAACTAGAATTGTTTACCCTCGAGAGCTGTTTGCTATCAAACTCTATTCATCAGGTACTCAAAGAATCTTACAAAAGCTGATCTTAAGCTTTTCCTCATCAAAATAGACTGAAAATATATTTTTCTCTCTTTCTAGAAGTTGTCTGTTTACATACATATAAATTAATTGTAACAGCCTCTCAGGTGCCCTTCGAACATATCAGCAGTCACAAAAACATACATTTTACAGACAAAATATGAAAAATATGAACAACTAGTCAAATATCTCTTAGTCTTTTAAGTCCAGTACCATGGCTTTATATCACACCAGCATTTTTCCTAGTCCAGGATTGATATGTCCAGTATTTAATATCCCATACTGTGTGCTAGAATTTCTGTTTATAGCAGTCAATGAGTAACTGCTTTTTACTTTAACTGTAAGATCACATTTCTTTGCCAGCAGTCTATTATACAGCATCTTTTTCTAATTCAGAAACATTACAATAGCCTACAACAAACAAAACCATATTTGCATATTCATTTTAGATAAACACACATAATGAAACGTTAAATTAACATTTCTGAAAGTTTACAGACTTCTTGGCTCTGAAAAACTTACGTAGTAATCTCAAAAGGACAGATTTCCTAATGATTTCTGATATTTTACATTCCCAGTTGGCTTGCAGCAGGATGTATGGAGACAATAAAAAAAACCTTCTCCCTATGGAACACAATGCAAATTGAGCAGCAAATATTCTGTGTGTGGATATACAAGCAGATGGAGATTTTCTAGAGTTTAAGAATACCCATTTGAAAAGCCGTTGTCACCATTTGTATCTCAGTAGCATTCAAAAACATGGTTGGGACTGAGCTAAACAGAGTGGAAAGCAAACATAGCTGGCAGACGAAACAGTCAGGTCAATGGCTGGAAAGGGAAATGTAAAATATTGCCCACAGATTGCCAGTTTTAGAATCAAGAGCTCTGAATATCGAGTTCAAGTCCACCTACAGCAAGTGGTGTGAGTTACTACAGAGTTATTACTTGGATGGAAAAAGATGGCTTTCCTTCAGGTACAACTGCAAAGCTGAATTCCACTCTCAGGTATACTGATGCATGTGAGGGAAATTCTATTGTGTCAGTGCAGCTACTTTAGATTTATACAGATTTAAATGGCAGTACCTGATGGGGCTATAATCTGCTGTCTGGTTTATAATAGCTCGGAGGTTAACATGGACATGTTATATATCTTTACTGTAACATCTCTACTAACCATCCTCTTGCATAAAGAAAAATCAGCTGATGATATTAATCTCAACAGCACATAGCGAATGATGGCAACCAACCAAATTGCAAGCTGTTATAAACATAGTAAACAGGAAAAATGACTTTGTGGACACAGATTTGGAGCTACTTTGTCATGCTCACTGGCTAACTTTCAAGTTTCTGGTATTCATATGTATTCAGAGTGATCTTACCTTTTATAAATGAAGGATTGTCAACAGTTTCCAAGGCAATAAGCCTGTGACCAGGCTTAGTGGGAAACTTGCTTTTAGCTCTTGCTCTTCCTACAGAATGGCTGATTCATAGCAGAAAGTAGTATGGCTATGTCCTGATGCAGGGGAAGGCACTCAGTTTTTGAGCCTAACCAAACATTTTCTTTCTATTCTGAGGCCACAACTTCATTCAGACAGAGGTGGGCCAGTCACTGACTTCTATTGAAAGACCATTGACACAATTGCTTTTGGCTTTTATCCACAATTTAACCCCCAAGACTTGTTATAATGTAGAGTTTAAATCCTAAAATAAAAATATATTTTTGTTCCATATAGAAATAACAGCTTCCATTCAAACTACGCCTGCTGAGCAATATTATTTAGATCCTTCCTTCTTCAACTTGCATGACAAATCTTCACTAACGGTCAAGGTATTTGGGGAAATTTTTTTAAAAAAAAATTAAAAATTCCTAAAATTGAGGTATAGGTTGAATAAATTTGAGCTATAGGTTGAATATTCAGAGCCTATCTTTGGCTTGTCAAGATAATTTTGTGTTTAACACATTAGAACTGGCTCTTTTACAAGTTTAGTTTACCTAAGCTGTTCACCACCTATGGTATGTCCTCCATCTATAAGAATAATGAATTCAATAATCAGTCATCTAAAATAGTAGTGTATAGTAATGCCTCTTTCAGAACATCTGTCAGAATTTCAATCAGATATTAAACCAGAAAACTAAGTATTCCTACAAGAAATGATAAATGCAGTAACTCACACTAACTGCATTCTTACTGTTGAAGGACAAATTCTTTGCTCTGATAAACCAACCCTTTCTCATACTAATGATACAATTTCATGTGTTGATATGCTAAGTCTGACAATTCCTACATAAAGAAAAGTTGAAGAGGATTGTAGTTTTTTTTAATGTGACAGTTACAATGGTGTCAAGTAGCTCAGTGCAGAAAAACAAGGCATTATCATAAAGTTTAGATGAACAAGTGCATTAACATTCAAGTAAATTTAACTCACAGGAACAATGGCTTTCTTATCTCTAGGGAACTGAAATGTTTTCTTATGAATATCAGAAACATAAACTGCCACTACAGGGACCACCTATGCCTGGACTAGGAGACTGTAAAAAAACGAGGACATTAATAATATGCTACTTCAAAACCCAAATAGAATTGAAAAGTCCATATTTCTATATATCTTTGTACTGGCTTCCTTTATCTAAAATACTCCTGCATATTTTTCATATATAGTAATTTGCATATACTAGTTTGCAATAAGATCTATGGCATTAAAGCAACCAGCTATGTACACAGGACAGGATGCATGGATCTCTGGAACTTGCCTCTGATCCAGAATTAGCACTCTAATTAGACAGGAAACAAAGAAGGAATTTAGAAACAATGTACAGCCGTGTGTCTAGGAAAAGTGAAGCTTAACCAGGACTGAAATTGGCAACAGACATCAAGATCACAGCTTCTACACTAAACAAGCAAGAAAAAGGCAACACAATAAAAACACAGACCCAGTGCTAAATATGGTGAATGTAGCACACTGACTACAAAGAAGACTTACAGCATCATGGGCTGCTTTAAAAGGACCACAGCCAGTAGATCAAAGTGGGTAATTTTACCCAGTGTTTACCTAGCATGCTGCATCCCAGTACAAGCAGAACAGTAACCAACTACAGCTACTTCAGTAAGAGAGAACCAAGAGGTTAGAGGCTAGAACAACTCCTTTTCAAGTAGATGATGAGGGAAAGAGTTTGTTCAGCCAGAAGACCGTTTCAGGAGACCCTAACAGAAACATAACAGTATTTACAAAGAGGTCATCAAGAATACAGACCAGGCAGTTAACAAAGGTGCCTAGTGTGAGGAAAAGATACCACAGACATAAACTGAAACCAAAAAGAAGGAAAAATGTATTTATTTATTTATTTTATTTCACCATAAAGGACTTTCAAGCATTGGAACAGGTTGCCCACAAATGTTATACAGTCTCCATTCCTGGAAGTTAGATGGGATAATGTCCTGACCAGCCTGGTCTGGTCCACTTACCCTGCTTTGAACAGGAGGATGAACTAAATAAGGCCTTCTAACATTAATCATTCTGTATCTCCAATTTAAATGTCTGCGTTTGAGCTGATTGTCTAAGATCCCATTATAGTCAATAGGGATCTAGTCAATACTGTCCATGGAGTTTACTCATTAATTCCATATGTAGATTAATCATATCACTTCATTAACTACATTGATTAGCCTACAGCTGAATAAAGTCAGCCTTCATGGATGTGACTGTCTGCAGCTGTCCACACCACATACATAGTCATATGAGTCCACCCATTAGGTTTAAAATATCAGTTTCCAAACACAACTCCTCCCACTTTAAAAAAAAACAAACAAACCACAACCCAGTTCTTTGAAGTATCAGAACCCTGAAAGCACACACTTGATTTTATCAGGAAAAGTCCAGTCAGCTATATGAACAATTTTCAATATGGATTTATTTAGAGGACATAGGGAGCTAAAGTTCTGCCATTAGCAATGCCTGTTAAGTGTACACATTAAGGGCCACATGACAGGATGATCAGCTCAAAGAACAGCCTTCCATCCCTTATGTCCCCATCTTTATGGTCCCCAACTATTAGTGACACTATGTGGAAGTGGTAGGGCCCTGAAAACACCAATAGGCTCCAGTTGCCCCCCCCAGTCTTAGAAATTTTTTCTCTGCAAAACGCTTCCTCTTCCCACAGGTTTAGGTATTTCAGTTAAAAATCTACTCTTATAGAGCATAGCTGTGTAAGCCTGGATGAGATTTCAACAAAAAAAGCCAAGCTGTGGGAAAATTGCTGTGAGTAGCTCCAAAAGGGGCTCCCACCTATGTAGCTTCCACTTATTCACTTGCGTGCTGCATTGAAGCCTCTGCCCTGCTGTAGGTTGCACTTTGTTGATGTTGACCCTGCCTTGCTGACTTGACTACTTGTTCAACCTCAGATTTACCTCATGACTACTGACTTCACTGGAAATCACCAACCTGAGTGTCAGCTGAACTTCATTATTGTCACCAAACCTGCTCTCCTTGTCCTGTTCAGGTACTGTTGGACTGCACATTTCATTGATGAGGTCAATGTCTTGCCATCACCCTCAGTTCCCTTGTTAAGCAGTCCAGTCATGTTGACTGCTGACAGCAATTGACAGCAAAACATTCAGTAGCATCACCACTAATACAAACAGAAGCATAAATGATAAATGTATATTAGGACTGATTCATAGGTCAAGTGCTACTTTAAAATTTATGCCTTCAGAATGATCTTTAATACTACTTAAAGATACAATTCCTCTACATTTCTCCTCATCGTTCTGGTTTTTGTTTCTTCCTTGCAATAATATGTATAGACTAAAAAGACTTCTAAGAAGCATTCTGTGATGTCTTCAAATATGTCTTCCTCCCCCCAAATAAATAAAAAACTAATTGTAAATTTAGGAAAGCTTAAGACAAGATCCAAAAAGTACTGAGTAATCATTCAAAAGTTCCTATGCTATATGTGACTAAGGTTTCTATTTATAAACAAATTATGTATTTTCAAAAGTTCTCAATCTATGCAGAGCAGTACCATGAGAAAACAGTATGCATCACTTCAAGCAATTGTACCACATTAGTCACCTTCCTAAAAGATTTCATTCATCATAATGGTCTTTACTCAGGAAGAATGAAATTTAGCACCTACATTCTGAAAAAGCAGACTGAGCTCTATAAAGGATAAGTTACTCCTTCAAAGGATAAATTACTCCTTCAAACAAGTGAAACATAGCAGCACCCTACCCATAAGTATAATGCTGAAGCAGATAAGATTATTGATGAGAAAGTTTATTACTTGCATGACTAAGGCTTGAACAGTTAGTTTCCAAAATTTCCTGAAAATTGTTGTAATTTCAGAAATAAAACATTCAGGGTACTAGTGCCATACCTTTGAACATAGCTGGAAATAACTAACAAGAGCCAAAGTTTCACAATTACCTAATCAATTTAGAGGATGAAGCTTTGAAATCCTAAATGCCACTATGAAATTCCATCCGCAGAAAAAGAATGCAAGCACTTCAACCAGTATTTAATTCTGATAGTCCTTAAGAAAGCTGACTTGTTTCAATCACATCCAATCAGACAATGCTAACTATTCAAACCCAGTAACATTGATTTGAACAGTCGCTGCCTGATACTGATTGACCAATGCTAGTCTCTCTGAAATCAGAGTCATTTCCAGCAATTCCTGAGAAGTAAAACAGATAATCTAAACACCATTTTCCTAATTTGATTAATTTTGAGACTTCTTTCTTCTATAAGACACCACTGAGACTTTCAAAAGTTACTTCAGCTACCTCAAACATAGATATGAGGAATACATTATATCTGGTGTTGATGTTTAGAAATGTCTTGCTTTTTTTGCCACAGTCTTGCTTTTTTGCTGACTAATAGAGTTTATCTTGTAGTGTTTTGTAATATTTTTTTCTTTTCCTGGTTTAGAGGATTAATGTCTCCAAAACGGGCTTACATCAGTAGAAGTCAGCAATAGAAACTCCTCATCAATAAGTATTAGGGGAAGAGAATACATGACACTTGATGTTGCAAAAATCTAATCCACTATCACTCTTAACAACACCCCATCTATTTTTGCTAATAATCTGTCTATGGAAGTTCTATCACTTTAGTCATACGAGGAATCCCCACAATCAACCATATTACTCATGTCACATTCTAAAATGTTTTGCCAGACCAAAACCTCCCTAACTTGTTCCCTCATCTCAGCTTTCAAGTTACTTCAACAGACTTGACAGGACTGTTCCAACAGATTGCCTGTCACAGGAGTAGATGCTGTGGGACTCCCACATGGGCATAGTGCATTCCCTTCTCATGAGTCAATGAACAAAGAATCATAGAATCACCAGGTTGGAAGAGACCCACCGGATCATCAAGTCCAACCATTCCTATCAAACACTAAACCATGCCCCTTGCTCTGTGCCTTCTCCTTCCTTTCTTACTAATCTCATAATGACTTAAATATCTGTCTAGTTTAGAATCTGTCGATGTCATGACTTTTCCACCTGTAATGAAGACTAAAGGCCACTGCAAAAGTTAAGTACAGACAGTGCTTTCCTGTTAAGTACTTTCCATATTACACTTGCCGACTGGTGTTTCCCTTTTGGCACCTCCTTGTGAGAAGGGGGAGTTTTAAAAACTGGATACTGTAAGGAAAGGCTGTCCTCAAGAACTGATTGCAGGAACATCATAACCTACAATTCCGTGGATCTCAGGGAAAAAAACTAATTAATTGAAATGATCGATTTGTGGCTGATCATTCACATGCACTCCTGTGACTGACAATGTGGGTGTCTTTTTCTACCTTTATCTTTGTAGGTCATGCATAATTCACACATATGCTGCTTTCACTTTCCTCACTTGAAATTATATTAGAGTGCTCATTTGAGGTCTAAACAAAAACCTTATAAAAATGGACCTCCTTTATTCTTCTGTTCTATGCACTACATGGTCTTATTTGATTTTATTCTCCTCATATACAGACAAAGTCTTCAACATTAAGCATCCAAGTATTTAATAGTTCAGACTCCTGGCCTTTTCAACTGAACAAGGAAACAATTTTATGAAAATTAGAAAGAACTAGCAATAAGGTAATGATTTAGAGCCTTCATTGGAAACTAAATTGCTTACAAAATGTACATATAACTCTTTGAATGAATCATTTGCAATGAATCTTTGCACTCCCCTACAGTTACCCCATCAAATACAAGAGTCTGCAATGTATTCTAACCACCATAAAATCCATCCTTTAAAAGAGAATATGCAAAAATCCACACCATCTGCAGATACATAAGAATGATATGCAGTATGAATCTATGCATGTGAATCTCTGTGTACGTCCATTGTTTTTTATGACGCTAAGAATAGACAGCATACAGACCACAGCTGCAAACTAAATCATGACACAGCAAATTTAAGAGCTCATCATAATGATTTCATAGAAATCATACCATCTATCATATTCTACCATGCTGGAGCACTGGTTTCAGGTTTGGTACATTCAAGAGACAAAAAGGATATAACCGCAAGGAAAAAGACTTATGTTAACAACTGATCTAATTACCTTTTATTACAGCAACTTACAAATAATCATATTTCTGTCAGCACCTTCTTCTTTCCACTTGTCTGGTTTCATTTCTCTTAATGCTTTAAAAAAAATATCTTACTTTTTGGTAATTAAATAAAATGGGATGTTCACGCATTTGACTTCACTATCAAGTGGAAAATAGGCAATAACTGCTTTCGTATCACACATCACTTAGTAGCGCTTCAAACACAACATCTGAGATCTATCTCTTCTCAGACAGATTCAGTGCAACAGACTTGAAGTCAAGAACAGAGAAATAAGTGATGTCAAAGAAACAACAGATGAGATCTCTCAACAGAAATATTTTTTATATGAACAGAAGCTGTTCATGTAAGGATTCAGAAGGCATACCAGGGAAATGAAAAGCTTCTAAAAACTAGTACCTGGCCCTAATTTATCAACAAGCACAAATTATGTACTTAGAAATTCAAACTACAACGTTCTTAAAACGGTGTCAGTTTACCAGCATTCCTTTTCCTTTCCACCGAAGGAGCAACATAAACAATATTCTAACACATAAAGAGGGGAACCTGTGCAGAGGAAACTGATGTTCCTTCACAAGGACACCTTGATCTTTTCTGTTTCTACTATTGGCATACACAGTTTAGTACTGAAAGGGATTACATGCTTTTCAATGGATTATTGAATGATTCCTCATAGGCAATGAAGCCACATTTTATTCAATGTACATATGCAATAGGAAAGTAATTAAAATGTATACTAATGCCATGCTATATATGCAGAATTAGTCCAAGTCACAGGGACAGGACTAATCAGTTGGAATAAAGCAAATTGAGGGAAAAACAAACATCATTGCTGTAATCATTATTAGAACTCAGAAAGAAAATTATTATAAAATTACATAGACATGCTCTAAAATTTATATTCTGCATGCTGATGAAGACCCAAAGATTACAGCCTGATTCCTGTTATAATACAGAAATAATTATTTGCTACTGATTATGAATAGCATACAGAAAAATTGAAATGTGTAATGCCTGATCAAGTAAAATTTTACTGTAGTGATGGCACATCAATCCTGATGTTATATCCCTGGATTTAAAAAGCAAGTAACTACTTCATTTTGAATAGCAAGTTTAAATAAAAAATATACATACATTTGTGGAAAAATACATTTGTAGAAAATTATTAATTATATATGGACAAGTCATATAAACAAAACATTATTTAAGAGTATGAAACTCCTTGTAAATCCTATTAGAACATAAGGATTAACTGTTTACACATACATGATGGTTCAGAAAATAGATCACTGCTGAATAAATTTTCATTTCAAGATACTTCAAAGGGCTATAATGCATATACAATATGCATATACTATCTCAAGATGCAACAATACAAGTTCTGCAACTGGAAAATCAATTACCAACTAAGAAAAGTACCTAATTAACCCTACATTTCTTTCTCTCCCACTGGAACAAAGAGATATATAAAAGATGAAAATCTTTAATGTAAAAGATGATGAAAGAGTCCCATGACCAAAACCAGAAAACAGCATGGGTTCAAATATTTGAACAAAAAATATTCCAATATCTGAAACAACAACTCTCATATGTAGAGAACAGGTTGACTTAGGAAGAGGAGAAATTAGAAACTGGCATTTAACTGAACTGATTTGATTAAAAATATTCCAGACATACTACTCGTGCAAATTTGCACTCCTGAACATACTGTGAAATTTTATCTTGGACTGTGTAATAACCCTTCCTTCCCTCCAAAATGGTATCTATGCCTTTTAGTGTAAAATCTGTTAATATAACTTGGAGAAGTCAATATACACATGCCATGGAGCTCTGCTAAGACGTATAAGTTTGACATAAAAGAAAATGAGACTAACCCTATAGCTTGGGAACCAAGAGTGGGAACGGAGAGACAAAGAGATGGTTAAAGAACATGTCCTAACCTTTCACAGTGAGACAGCACTCAACTTCACTCAGTATGAGTGGACACTTGTTCAAATATAGACCTTTTCTTATCCTCAGTCAGAAAATGTCAGTGTGGAAGAGTGAATAGTGAGTGAACAACACTTTGTGAAGCAGTTTTTAGCTAATAACTACCTCTTCCCAAAGATCAAGTGTAGTGCTCAAAGGAACCCATTTTTTGCTAGTAGTAGATGTGAAAGCAAAAGTGATGGATATTCTCAACAGCCTTTCCAAAAATGATCTGCAGAATTGATTTGAATGTCAGCAGCATCGTCTGCAGCTGTGTATCAACTCAGAAGGGAACTATTTTGAAGGTGATTGTAGTTGATTTTCTTAATTAGTTAAATAAAAAGAGCTACAAGCACAGTCTTGGGCTTTTTGGTTTTTTGCATGTGTCAGATTTTGCATATTTTGTAGAGATATCACAGTGAATCTGCACTTTATATCTTTGGCTACAACCACTATCTGGGTAAAGTCCACCAATGCATGGTGACTAATGGCCAGTTTAAAGTTTGTACTCCTAGGAGTGGACTGATCAGTGTTTCCTCTGGAAACATGTTTGAATACTTGCAGCATCCTGGGTTATTAGTTAAGAGTATAGCTAGCAGGTCAAGGGTGGTGGTTATTCCCCTGCACTTGGTACTGATGGGAGAATGCTATGTCCAGTTCTGGGCTCCCTAGTACAAAAGAGACATGGAAATACTGGAGGAGATCCGGTAAAGGGTCATGAATATGATAAAGGGACCAGAGCATCACTGATACAAGGAGAACCTGAGAGAGCTGGAACTGGAGAAAAGGAGCCTGAAGAAAAGAAAGCTCAGGAAGGTCTTCCCAATGTGTGTAGATAGCTGATGGGAAGAGTCAGAAGAAGATGAAGCCAGAGTCTTCTCAGTGGTATTCAGTGAACGGACAAAAGAAAAAATCAAACAGGCATAAAATAAAATATCAAACAATCAAACGTTCCACTTAAACATAAGAAAATACTTCAAACAAACAAACAAACAACAAGAAAAACGTAATTAGAGTGGTCAAAGGTTGACTGAAGAGGTTGTGGAGTCTCAGTCTTTGGAAACATTCAAAATCTGACTGGCCTCATGAAACCTGCTCCAGTTGATACCGCTTTGAGCAGGAAGCTGGTTTAGAAGATACATTCTGAGATTTATACTTGGACATAGCTCCACTCTGTCCAATACAGATACTGAAGACAGTTAGAACATCAAATACATCTGTATTTCATCCCAGAAAGACAACCAGAAACAAACTCAAATGTGCCCAAGGATATCACCAGGGAAATGCTTCAGGCTAACACTCGGAACAGGCCAATTCACTGTGTGTTAAACTCAGATTTTCTTGATTCCAGTTACCAATAGCATGCAGAAGAAAGGAGGTGGAGGGGAGAGCATGAATTTCACTGAAGCCTCCAATTACAACTGTAATTAATTATACTGTACTAATTAATTATAACACATATTTGAGCAAAATTTCCTTTACCTTCACTGTGCATTACACCTCATGAAACAGCACTGACCAGATTAGTTATTTGAAGGATGAGAGCACACTAACAGTCCTTACAGGTTTGAAGAAAAAGCAGCACAGCTAAGATATTTAAAAGCATGCCAAATCCAATGAGATATTAAGATTTGACCAGGAGATCCTTCTGCTGATAGGTGATAGAGAGGAAAAATGGCAGTTCGCTTTTGCTTTAGAGGTCTAACATAATAGTGTAATTTAGCTACAGAGGGCATAGGACTTTAAAAATTCACTGTATAGCACAATACAAGTGTTCTTGGTTCAGACATGATTCAGGACAAAACAGAAGTACATTGTAGGTCAGCACAAAGGTGGATGTACAGAAGCCTGAGAAAAGAGGTAGTTCTGTTCTACTTATTCCGTAATGAGTAAAATCCTACAATTTCACAGTCTTACAAATGTCACTCCATGACATCAACTTTAAGCCACCTTAAGCATATTCAAAATCGAATTTCTTCTAAAAAAAAAAAAATCTAAACTAAAACTGTTTCCATCAGAATTGTTGCCTTTCTATACTTAAAACTAAATGTTATAAAAGTGCAAATACTTTTAGACATAGCTCTGGAATTTTAATCCAATATCCAGTCCTGACAGAGAAAAAGAAGTGGAAAACAACTATATTATGAGACACTAAAAACAGTAGACAAAAAGCAGAGTATGTTGAAATGTTACTGTTTTAGCTAATTTTCGGGATAAAACAGACTTTTGTTTCAACAATATATTTGGTGCATAATTCAATACAAAAACATTTAAGAAACACCAAGTTTTAAAAATATTCCTTTTATTCCTACTGTAATGCAAAAGCTAGAAGAGAGAATCTGAAGTTGCATTTGTGCTCTAGTTGTTTTTTATGTAATATGTCAAAGTTCAATTTTTGAGTGAAAATTCCTCTTAAATTTCTTAGGGAAAATAATATTTACATTGAAGTTTAAGGGCTGGTGTGTTGGTTTGGGGGATGAACAAGGAGGTCAAGGAATATGAACAGGTGTATCTGACAGCTCTTCTAAACAGTAAAGAACTGCACCATGCTTTAAATGTATAAAAGATGGTTACCAGCTAGTGTCTTAAAGAGCTTAGTTAAATAAGAGAGTCTGTCAGCATTCAGAAAGATAAATATATCTTTAGGTTTTCTTCTTAAATAAAAGAGAAGATACAAAGGTTAAGATCAATTACAAAAGCAACACTTCAAAAACATTGTGAGATTTGTATTGACAACTACTAAGGAGAATCAGAGATACATCATCATTTTCAATGTACTCCTGTATTTGCAAATGTGTACCAATTACTAGTGAACACCATTGTAAACCAAAGGTTATAAATACATCTGCAGGGTTTAGCCCCGTAATTCAGTTACCTGCTAGGACACAAAATCTCCATAAATTAAATTAATAAATCTAAAGAACAACATTTCTTGTGGTCAATTTCTAATCTCCATACATGACAATTGGACAATTTCCAATGTGAATGCTGTATGCTAAGGGGAAAAAAATAAAATAAAATTTTAAAAAAGCAACCTTAAAAGACTACTAACCTAATAATACTAAAACCAGAAGACCACCATATGGTCTTTCAAGCCTTGTCCTTAGAACCCTAGGTTACCTCACTGTCTGAGTAATTTCATTAACCTCCAAACACAGATGGAAAACTAACTGAGAAGAGGTATATGAATGTTCTGGTCTGATACAGCCTAGAGGCTGTTAAATTTTTTTTCTAGTGACTGTAAAAATATTCTTCACAACCCTGTTTCAATTCAACAACATTTTGTACAAAATTCAGTCAGAATAGGCAGATAATACCCCTCTTCTGAGACAGTCCATGACCTCCTGATTCCAGTGCTTCTGGACAGCACCTCAAACAGCTTATTGGCATGAACCTAATCTCCTTTCCACAACTAGCTTAGGTTACCTCAAATTCTATCCTTACTCTTTGCAATACTGGAGAAATTAAAAACCTAAATAATATTTTATCTAAAGCCAGGATTGGTCTCATTCTGGTCCACTGAACCGTATGCATTTCAGAAATATTAAAAATAATTACTGGCCACTGTCATTTTTAATTACACATTCTTTCCATTACTCAGGGAGAAATACAAAATCAAAAGTGTCTCATCTTGCTCATTTCTTCTCTTTCTTTCTAGCTTAAGGTTTCATTAATTATTTTTACTGGTGGACACACTTTGTGTAATCAGTTAAAATTAACTGCAAAATGCCTTTGATTTAAACTAAATCAATCTCATTAAGTGCAAAATCACCATAGAGCAGTGGCAAAAAAGTGACTTTTAGACCTGTTTTGTGCAAAATGTTGACCTTTTTTTACTAACGTGCTGTCATGGTGTGGCAAACATTAGCCTTTTGGTCACCAGAAGCATGACATGAAATTTTAAACATACACAGTAAATGGAAGTTATTAACTCCTTTAACAACATTCATAGTTCCATTGTGTGAGAAATAAGATCAGAAAATGCATGTGAATGTTTAAATTTGCAGTGTACTCTCTTTTCAGATTTTTACTAAATACTCAGATATTTGTCTGTCCTACTGATCCACCTATTACATTAACAAATATTTGGTGAAAAATTTGCTGTTTTCAAATCTATAAAATCCTCAGACTTTTCAAAATATGCTACTACAGCATTTGTTCTGATGAAATGTTAAATGATTTATATTTTTATGATCAGAGGTTTTGATGATGTCTGCACATATCATTAATGTGATCAGATAATAAGTTATGTCTTACTGAGATATCTCAGCTGGGCACCAAAAAAAAACTTACAGCACTTACTTAACATCCATTAGATACTGTTTGCTTAATGAAAATCTGGAAGTGGGTCAAAGTATTTCTATCTCCTTGGATTTTATCTTGGAATTAACTAAATCTGACACAAATATTTAAAGTCTGTAAATTAAGTATTTTTTCTCAATAAAACATAAGCATGTATTATTCTGATATACAAAAGAAAAAAAACCCAAGAAATCATTATCTGAATTAAATAGTCACTTTAAAATACCATTCTGAAGTTCAACAGAAAATTTCAAACTTAGACGCAATTAATACCAGCTTAGATTTCAGAAGACTTCTTCCTCATTTAATAATGGGACACCAACCAAATTTCTAATTAAATAACTGAGAAGAAAATCATCTGGCTCAAGGTCAGGCCAGTAATTTTCCTGATTATCTGTTTTAGATTTGTGACTCCAGCTTGACCTTCGCTAACACACTGGTCTATAAGCTGTCTGATTTCCTAATGGAAAAACAAACGGGGAAAAAAGCAAACCACAGACAAGAATCAACATTGAAAGTACTGTGTTAACCAATGAAGCATTTTATCTTTCAAAAGTGAAAAAACATCTAGAGATGGAATAAATAGTACAGGTAAAGAAGTCATTGCATATGAATTCCAATGGGATGAGGAAAACAGCCAGCTAGACAGGAACTGTTTGTGTCAGCTGTGCTGCAGCAGACATCCCTTTGGATTTCACACCATCAATGGTCATTATCAATACTAATAAAAGCCATACGGCCTTGCACAGCTTTGTGTCTCATTGTTTGTTTCAGTGATAATTATCCATGCCTGGAGTTCTTCATTGTGAAAGGTAATTTGGAAACTTTTAGAGACCTGAATGAAGAAAACAAACAGCAGGCAATCAATCATGGTAATAGTGCTTCCAGAGGTCATGCTATTACTTTCAGCAATGATAGCAATCTTCTTCACGCCTTGAATTTAATTCCAGAAGGAAAAAAAAAAAAACCCACAGTATTTTTATACTCATAACTACTGAGAAGAAAAACTAACAAGAATGAGATCTTATAGCTAATGCCTTGACTAGTTACCCAGAGATCTAAGAATCTAGAATGGTTTCTGCTGGAAGGGACCTTAAAGATCATCTAGTCACAACACCCTCACTCAGCTTGGCCTTGAATACTTGCCAGGATGAAGCATCCACAACTTCTCTGGGCAACTTGTGCCAGTGCCTCACCACCCTCATAGCGTAGAATTTCTTCCTAATATCTAATCTAAATCTACCTTCTTTCAGTTTAAAGCCATTACCCCTTGTCCTATCAGTACATGTCCTTGTAAAAAGTCCCTCCCCAACTTTCTTGTAAGCCCCTAGTTGAAGTTTTGCTTTCAAATAATGTCCTAAGATCATCACATGCAGAAGCAACCACCAAAACCTAACTGCCAAAAAATGTGAAACTCTATTAGTGTATAATTTATTTTGTACCAGACAGTTCTACTGAAATGCAAGACATTTGTTCAGAGAAACTTGTGAGATGCTTGTGAGAAAGTAAGGATATTTTCATTTCGCTCTACAGTGACAAGGAATTAAAACAAAACCAACACAGGACATCTATTAATCCAGTTTATCTGGATGCAGTGGCTTACTCTTCGCTTCACACCCTTTGTTGCAACTCAAAGTGTGCAAACTCATGCAGTCACAAAGGAGACCAGGAGACAAGAAGGTTGCCTGGAGCATCCCAGTAAAAGCCTTGAGCTGAGGACAGGAGTCCTAAAGTCACATGTCCATTTGAAAATCTGTATTTTGCATATAATGTTATTGGAGAATGAATAAACTCAACAAACCACCACCACGTTGTGATTGACCACAAGCATTCTTTATTATTATTGTTGTTATTATTCCTCAAAAGGAATTTGAAGAGAAACTAGACATTGCTCAAGGCACATGCTAAAGAATGAAGTTCAGGCCTCTGGAGAATCATCAGGTCAAAGCAGCATTTTTTGGAACACAGCTTAAGCTGAGGCATCAGAGAAGGACAGTAGCTCCTAACACATACTTACAAGTATCAAGGACAACTCAAGTCTCTATCTTTAAGCATTTAAATATTTCTGCAGACATGAATACCACAAGCCTAACTCTGTTAAGTCTGAAGACCCTGAGCTTCATCATTTCAAAGGTGAATTCAGGCACTAATTTTTTTCAAAATATTTGTGTTCAATTTTGACTAATTCATCCATCAAAGGTCCTTCCATATTAGTCCTTCTATTCTGTATATACACAATGTGTGATTTACTGGAAAAATGGAAGAGGTGAGTCACTCTGCTATTAAAAATATTTCCATTTAAATGTTGTTTCTATTACATGTATTGCATTATTTAAAACAGGAAAAGCAAGATACCTCATTTGGACTTAAATTAATTTCATTTTAACAGTCATCAAATATAGTGGGGTGTTAATCACTTAGTATACATGCTGGTTTACAATGCCAGATTTTATTTTTCAAAATAATAATTAGCACCAGTTTTAACATTTTCTCAATTATAAAGACTTACAATTTAATGAATACAATTTCCATAAACTTATGTGAACACATTGTGTTAGCCTATTGGGTTGTATATTATTTGGCTACTCCTATTAATAATTAATAGTACTCACTTTCTTATAATCAAAATCTTTAAAGGAGCTTTAAATATAAAGGGAGAGGGAACAGGCAGAGAAAATGATGCAGCTGAAAGAAGTAGTTGTTTGTCTTTCTGTATCTTCAGGGCGAATTCTTCCCCAGTGTTTCCCAGACATCATGTTTCCAAAACAACTCAACACCAAACATAACAGAGAAGATAGGAGTTTCTAATAGGAGTTAAACCTGCTAACTTGCAGGATGGCTTGAGCTTTCTCAAATAGGAAAAAAAAAGATAGTACAGATCTGTCAGTAAATTAAAGAGAGGCAATGGGTGTCACCTCACATGATGCAGCACACCAGTTTTAGGGATATTCATTAAGATCATAGATGGCTCACTACATTACAATGTTCCCGCACACTTGCTTTAAGAAGTGCACGTTTGGGCATTTAATAGCAGGGTTCTATTCACTTAGTATAGGCTTGGAGTTTTTAAAAGTAATTTCTTTAAAGTCTACTAGTAAAGCCTCAGTAATGGGTCACAGCTACTGAGAACCTTGCTCCATTTGCAATTAGATATCAGCTAAAGTTCAGAAAAATAGAAACTGTCAGAGTTATCTACATCAGGGACCCACCTGTGCCACTAGCATCCCTTCTGCAGGGTTTTAGAAGGAGATACAAGAACCTAGATGTATTCATATATATGATAACACACCATGACAAGTGAGCTCCCCTCACCTCTGGATCAAACTATTTATTGTCACTTGCAGAAGTTTGTACTGAAGGAGCAACATACTATTTATAACCTTATTAAACTATTGAGTTTAATGATAGCACTGTGCTTCCTTAGAAAATGAGGTGGTGTTTTTGCTTTAACCTCTCTCCACAGTAAGTAAGGAGAAAAAATATTTATATAGTTTGGTCTAGTTACTAACAGTAGGAAGTCATCAGAGAAGCATCTACATACTTTTGGTGGGTTTTACATCTATTTTTTTGAAAAGATCTATGAATAAGAATATGGATTGGACAGGAACCATCAAGGTCATTGTTTATAAACTTCTGCTTATAGATTCCTGCTACCATATTCACCCATGTGAATTCACCATTCAATATCATACAGACAATATTCTCTGTAATAAACATATTAAGAAATATCTCCATGTGAAATTGTTTATATATCAATGTTGATCACATCTGTAATAGATTACATCTCTCTTCAAACAAGAAATTGTTAGCAAATCTGAGATATGATGTCTTTTCTCCCCCTCCCCAGTCCTCTCTCCTTCATTCAAAAAAAATTATCTCCTTTATTATCCCCAATAATTTATTTCACACATGGAACATTTTTTACCTCCAAGTACCTTTCCAGATAATTTTATAGCTATCAGTAGACTATAAAGTGCTTCTGTTGTTCCCTTGGTAGTTCTATTGGATTAAATCAGTTAGTACACTCACGCATACACACACACATTACATTTTGGGCTCTTTCTGTTCATAGCATGTGAATCTATTAAAATGCTATTCTTTCATGTTGCCCATACAGATTCTACAAATTTGGATATGTCAGTTTTCCTTAGCTTAATATTTAAATCTTCTTTTCTATTTTACTGCTAGTTATTCATCACAGGTTCTATATTCCTGACCTTGCGGCCTCAACATACTTAATTACATAAAAGGCAACCATCTCTGTTCCTGTTCAATATTCCGAACAGCTTCACTGCGTTTTAAATGCACAAAATGGTCGTTTCCATACACTTCATTTCTGGCTTCTTCAGTTGTGATCTTGTGCTTTGTTACTAAAAATAGAGCTGCTTCCTACTACCTGAGCTGGAAAGCTAATTACAGAGCTGGTAAACAGTGCTCCTCCCTATTAAGCAAATGGCAGAATAAGGACTCCGTTAATGCACCAGGGTGCACATTGTCCTGTGGGTCTTTGAAATCTATCAGGTGTCATTTATTTAATCATTTGTGCCTCTTTGCTTCATGGACAAATTGCTATTTACTTAAATAGCTGTTTGACTGTTGGATCAACAATGCAGGGAGAAAAAGAACTATCAGCCCATTTTAGGAAAAAGTATTCCAGCCTAATTCTCAGCTTGCACAAATCAAAATTGTTTCACTGAAGTAAACAACATATTGTTGATTTAGACTAGGTAAAAGTCTAGTTCTCTTATTTCCTGCAGAAGGTTATTAAAATACTGACTGTTCGCAGCAGCTTCTGAAAAGAGTCTTCTGAAAATTATTTGTCACACACAGGCAAGAACAAATGACTGCCACTGCAAGAAAGCCCGTAAAAGTACTCTCAGCCATGTCTGCAGTACAGAAATACATTGTCTGGAAGACATTCCCTGCTGACAGATCTTAAGGCAGAAGTGCTCTATGGAGTTCATACACCCATTATGCATGTTCATCCAAAATGCGTTCTGGGGCCAGGAGTAAATATAGCCTTATGGAATTATAAATTCATCTTTCAATGTAGAATATAGGAATAAAAGAAATAGGTAGGAAACTACCAAAAAGACCTATTTTAAAAAGCATTTCTATTTTCAACCAACACTACTTAATGTGATAGAAAAAATTGGTGGAGGAAAAGAGTACGCCAGTAAACATAAACTATTTGTTCATTATGTTTATGCCGTGGAACAGGTATATATTATACACAGTGCATACGGGGACAGAATTGCTATCTGAGGTTAAATACATTATTCACACAGCTTATCTGGCAGAGCAAAGTCAGGTTGCCCTCAGCCAAGAAAACTACCTCCTGTTGTCAAGGAAAAACAGTTTGCCAAATTTTAGCAAAAATTAAGAAAATGGAAAACTCTGGAAAGAGATGAAAGAGATTAAAATGTGTAGTATAAGGAAGAAAATGCAATGGAGGAGCCAAAAAAGAGGCAAAGAAAGGCATAAGGAAATCAGACTACAGAAGTTCAATAGTATTTCAAGCTCTGCATATTCCAAAGAATGGAACAGAAAATTCTCTGGCAGTAACAAAAAAGAAAGAGCACCAGCCTTCTCACCTTAAGCAGAAGAAACACAGACTACAAATCTACACACTTTAAGTCTGTCCCCCACTATCACACCTAAGCCAACTCTGAGGCAGTCAATTTGCACCAGGACTTGAGTAGTTGTCATTGTGGCACACTGATTCACCAGAATTGACATCTTGTTTCTGTCATATTCTGTGCATGCATAACAGAGGGCCTCTGGAAAAAGTCCTGCATTTTCCACATCTAAAACCTAAATAAGTGCATGTTTGTGTGTGTGTATGGGTCAGGGGTTGAACTGTGATGAAGGAATGTGTGTTTGACGTAAGTCAGTGCATAAGAAACATTACAAGTCAATTGAATACTGGCTTCAATTCACTGATCAATCTTCCTGTGTTTCCAGGTCTTTCTTTCTGAGCTAAATGACCACAAAGACAGTAAACAACATATTCATAAGTTAGATAAAATGTGGTTATCATAGCAGCACAAATGCCTTTCAAACGATAGTATATTCCAGACAACAATCCACAGAAAAAGCACACAAAGAAAACATAAGCAGTATTTTCTCTATAACCTGATATTTCTCCAAACATTAGTTCACACCTTAAGGCAGAGATGTGGTAATCTTTAACCCCAGGAGCCATTTCCAATTTATTAATTCAGACTTCAAAGACACAAGATTGACAGCCAGTTTCCTCATGTGCTACACAGACAGATTTACACATTTAAATTATTCACAAGTATTTTTAGGTAGTCTATTTCTGTTCAGTTGAACTTGCCAAATTGATAAGACAGGTAAGGTGTGCCTCCGCTTTTCTGTTAAGCTAGTACAGTTTCCAATCTCCTTGCCAAAAAATTTACAGGAAAGAACGGAAGGGTAAAAAGATGCAATATGAGGAAACTGTTGAAAGTTGCTTGATTTTTTTAAATATAAGCTTGTCCTACTGGATTTGTCTTAGGCAGCCATGGAAAAGGCACTTTCAACCTCACATTCTGCAATGAATGAATGAAGTGAACCTTACATTATTTACACCAAAAAAACTACCTATTTCACCAAACATATCACTCAAACATCAACCTTCCTAATAAGTACATGAACACATGCAAAAATTCCAGAGCCAGAATAAGTTAAGGGAATAAATTTACAAATATATTAAACAAGAGGGAAGGAGAATAACTAAGTATTAACACATTCCTTCATTTGATAACTGAATCAGGGGCATTGATTACAGAAGCACATGTGTTGCCACACAATACTGAAGCACATGAAAAAAACCATATCCCATGGTGCACTGAAAGTACGGTAGTTTGTTGTATTACAGTAGCACTAATTTCAAAAGAGTTCATAAGTAACTGTCAGTTTATTTAACTACCAGTTTATGCCTCAAAAACCTAGCAACCAGCCATACCATTCTCCCTCAACCTTCCTCAAACTCACTGCAAGTACTTTCTGACTGTAGACCAAGCTTTATGCAACACAGATATTTAATTTTAAAAGCCCTCAGATTACGAAACATTCAAAATTTTCTCAACAATTCAGAAACTAAAAATTAGCCACAGACTGATCTGCACAGCACAGGAAGCCTGCAGGTAAGAGCACGATAAATACAGACTCCATCATCTTACCTCAGCTATGTGCGGCATTGGGTTAAATCCACAGAGATTGCATACAACTTTCTTGCATTCTGTACACGTATTAAAGTTAGGGGGATCCTTAGAACCAATATTTAGTCCTGTTTTACAAAGAGGACAAGACACTTCAGGCTGGCTGGCCCTCTCTGGTTCTGGCAGCCCAGCTGGTTTCTTAGCTTCAGCAGCCTGAGGCTTGCTATCTTTAGCCACACCAGGTTTCTTTTCTAAATCAGATCCTTTAGTCGTTAAAATACTATCTGCTTTTGATGGCTCTGATTTTTCAGTCATAAGAGTCTTGGATTCTTTCTTTACAGGAACAGCTTTTGAAAGAGGCTGAGCCTGACCAGCCTCTTTGGGGGCTGCCTGAGAGGCTGGAGGCTGCGGTGGAGGCTGAGGCTGCTTTGCTGCAGGGCCAGATGGAGGTGGGGCTGATGTTTGAGACCCTGGCTGACCTGCTGTGGAAATTAAATTTGAGGCCTGGCTGAAGATTGAAGCTCCAAACCCAAAGAGTTTCCCAGTAACTGTTTCTTGTGGTGTTGTTGGCTGAGGCTTAGGGGCATCAGTGATGCCTCCCAGATTAAGGCTGAAGCGCCTTGACTGCTCAGGAGTTTTCTGAGGCAGCTGGGGTTGAGGCACCGGCTGTGCTGGTGCTGGCTTGGGACCTACTCCTGCTTGTGGTCCCTTGGTAGCTGGTTTGGTATCAGGTTTTGGGGACAGTTTGGTTTGTAACTTCTTAGGATCATCCTTTGTTTGGGCTGGCTCGACAGTCTTTTGAGTTTTAGCATCTGGTCTAGCCCCAGGCTGAGACACAAGCTTGGGATCTGACTTCTGCCGAGACACTTGTGGAAGAGGTTTGGAATCTGGTTTATCTGCAGTTGAATGAGTGTCCTGTGACAGTTTGGCAGGCTCTGGCTTTGGAGAATCTGTCACTTTCTGTTGAGTTGGTGGAGGTTTGGGAACCGCTGAATCCTGTTTCGGTCCTGGGGCTGCAGAGGTAGGCACACTGTCAGTTGTTGGCTTCTGTATAGTGGACTGGGTTTGTTTCTCTTCAGCCTGTGTTGGCTTGGCCTGATCAGACTTTGGAGCAGGATCTATTTGCTGAGAGATCTCAGCAGGCTCAGTGTGGGGTTGTTTTGATTTTACAGGGGGAGACCCAGGCAAGGACGGTTGCTTTTTCTGTGGCAACGTCTTTTTCGATTCTGCTAGCTGTGAAGGATCAGGTTTTGGAGAAGCATCTTTCTTTTGAACTGGCTGTGGCTGGAGAGGTGGTTTAGCTGTTGAAGGCGGAATGGGTGTCTTCTGTTTGGGTGGAGGTGGCTGTGGCCCAGGACCATGACCTGGTGCTAAGTCACCACCTAATGCTCTTTGCATCTGGCAGTTTAAACACAGCCATTCCTTAATCTGCAGAAAAAAATAATAGTTTTGAAGTTATTATAATAAGACAAAGTTAATAAAATCAACATAACAATAGGCTATTCTAGTGCATGGCTTGTTTCAGAATTCTGTATAACAAGGGAGAAGTATTACCACTATTTTGCAGTTAACATGCCCAACTGATTTTCCGTTCTCCACGTTCCTGTGATTCAACCCCATGCTTCTAATGACCTCACATTCAGTTTATACACAGCTGAATACAGGAGGATAAAGCCCCAGCAGAATGAAAAAGTATATTGGCATTTCATTGGACCCAGCAGTGATTAATTTATAGCAATGGTTTGCCAGAATAGAGAAAAAGAGACAAATACTGCTAAAATAGTTTGACACATCAAGTCTGCTGACAGAAAACAATGATCAGAATTAAAACACAGTAAAAGCATAAGTCATCTTCAGCATACATCTGTCAAGCTCTTTTCACGGCTCAGAGTTTTGGTAATGGTTTGAATCACAGGGCACAAGTATTGACAGCATACATGTATCTAATTAATTAGGCACTGAGGTGTGTTAGTGAACATCATATATCAGACTCACACATAACCACCAATTTGAGGTAAGTCTTCATCTGCAATCAGCGAGGAGCTTTGCCTAAGATCTGATAGTATTTTTAAGAGTTGTAATTAGGTTTCCCCAAATTTCTTTATTGTTAAAAGAAACTAGCAAGTTTATTACTGCACACCTTTGAAAAACAAGCCTCTCTCTTTAACACAGAGGAGAAGCAATAAGGCAAATCATGTATTTACCCATGTTTGTCATTAATTTTAGTAAATCAAAACTTTAGAACATTTTTTCTTCTCTATATTTCACATAACTCTATCTAGAATAAAATGTAGAAGTTTCCAGAGCAACACTTCAGCTTTTGCAGTCCTGGCTACTTGTAAAGGAGATTATTCCTTAATGCTGTGGACCCTAAGTGCTGTAGTTTCACACTGATGGATAAGGGTGGTGGCTGGGTCTTATTGCTAGAAGAAATTCACATGATTTTCTTCATCCTGCAAGAATGCATTAATTTTCAACGCTACAACCGTAAATTTGTCAGATTTCATACAGTATTTTTGTTTAGATTTCAACTACTGAACACAAAGTGCTACCTTGCTTTAATACTCATTGAAGTAGAAACTATATGCTCTCACAACAACAAATATATTTTATGTATTCATCAGCCAGATCACATTAAAAAAAGCTTCATAAAGACTTTATTACTCAGGAGCACAAAATTAATTTAATCACAATGTTTTAGTAAAAACATCAATGAAGAATTACACTGAAGAAAATTATAGCACCATGTTCCATAGTTCACCTTTCGTTATTCATTAATAATCCAACAGTTGACTCCAATAACAAATACGAGCTACACTTCAGTACTCCTTATCCCAAACAAAGCCAACACAAGCAGAGGCAATCTGGAGCCTATTCCTTTCTGAGAAAGTGTTCAGATTTGTTCCAAGTACACAAACCCATCAAAAGCCATAGGAAAAAAGTCAGAGGGTCAGTGCATCGACTGACATGCATAACTTGTATTCCTGCAGATGATGTAGGGGAGAAAGAATCCAGCTTAAGACTCCAGATGTACTGTGAGAAAGCGTTTTTTACTTGCATATTGAACATATTTCATATAAAAATTAGTGGTGCACAATATTACTGTAGTGCTCAAGCCATTTCAACATCCCTTTTGCAGAACAGAACCACATTATAAGGCAATGGGCTTCATTCTCATTTAGACTAGTCACCTGGTACTAAAAAAAGGAACTGCAAGATATGCATAAAATATCAATATCCCTTTACATCGTCTCAGAAGGTCAAAGATTTATAGTGCCTTTATATTTCCAAAGATAAGTAAATAGACTTTGCTGACATAGCTCAGTGCTGCCCCAAAGATTTACTCACAAAATCAGTTTCTAGTCTGAAAACACATCAGCTTATTTGGTTGTTCCTGAATTTTAGAGAGGACTGAGGAACCCAGATTTTGCTCTTGGCATACACTTCTGCCAAGATGATTAGAGAAATATGAAAAATAAGGAACTGGAGTTCATGATTTTATGCAGTTTCACGTAGGGTGGTGGAATACGGTAAGAGACAAGAAACTAGATCAGAAAATTACAAACAAAAAGGTAATATGTTCTGCCACAGAATAAACTGAAATGATGCATCAACATACAATTGAAAAATTCTTCTAAACAAGCCTGGGCAATACCAGAGACAAAGTTTTCCTTCTACCATTCCATGAATAAAATCTCAGGTATTTGAAGTAATTACACTGATACAAACACTTAACTATTGTAGCCAGTAAGTGACTGATCCTCATTCAAGGCAAACAGATTATCACTACAAAATAAATATTTGCCTTTTATATCTGAAAGTAAGGTAACTAGGGAGTTTATCAGGGAACACTGACACAAAGTGCTCATAAAAATGATGCTAGGTTCCAGTTGGCAGCAGGATCCCCAGGTATCCATTCCACAAACTATAGCAATGGTTACAAGTGCTGTGGCTTGATGCCACGACAATGTTTGAGCAAACTTTTTGAACAGCCATTTTAAAAGACTATTTTTAGATCTTACTTAGCTATCTAAAACTACTAAAAAACATTACTGGATGAATTGTGTAATGCAGTTATCATCATCTTAAAACCTACTTCACTACCTGCCTAAATTACTACTACAAAATAGCTTGCCTATGAAGTATGAGTGTTTGGGGAGCTATTACTTTATAGCTTCTACAATTAGAATCATAAAGCAAAATAATGTACATATAATCTTTTGATTTTTTTTTCAACACCAGTATTTCAGATTAACTAAAAGTTAGTTTTTATACTCAAACATGTTTAACCTGCCTCATGTATTGGACAAGGAAAAAAGACTTTTACACACAGCTCAGAGCACTGCATCATGCACTGCGACAAGTGCTGATTGCTTTCATTAACTGCATCTAGGTTTAATATACTAGAAACACACAAATTCTTAAAAATAAAATAACAGGAAGTCAAGGGAACAGCAAAGAACAGGTTAACAAAGTACATCTGTGCTGCACAGAGCACAGCTGAGTGAATATTGCTGGGATTTGAAAACGGATTATGCTGTCTCGTCGGAGCAGGGCTGGGCCATGCTTCCTTCCCGGTGATTACCCAGCAAACAGCATTCCCACATCACATGGTCTAGCATAGTAGTAAATTACAGTTGCTGAGCAACAGCAACACTGGTGCAGATGGCTCACTGCAGTTGACATCTTTAGCTATGCAGATTAATTTATTATTAACTTGTGTTAAAAACTGGACAGGACAGTTTTCTGGGCTAATGAGTAAATACTCCAACATATTGTAGAATATTGCTCAATTAAATACTCAGAAACTATTTGCCATGCATAAGTGTTTGCTTCTTTCTATGTTCTGCCCCTTTCTGAAAAGAAAGGGAGAGAAAGGGAGAGAAAGGAGAAAGGGAAGGAGAAGGAGAAAGGGAAGGAGAAGGAGAAAGGGAAGGAGAAGGAGAAGGAGAAAGGGAAAAAGAGAAATCCACAGGGCATCAATACTGTTAGTATATCTAATCCTAAATGTAAAGCAGATATGTAGGCATGTAGTCTTCCTCTGAGAGAGAAACAGTGTGGGAGTGTGTTTAAGAATATTCCATAGAGAGAAGCATTATTCTGTACTTCCATAACCTTCTATTTGAGGATCTTTACAATTTTTCCAAATGCCCATGTGGCAGTTCTGGCTAAGGGCAGAACTAAAGGAGCTAAACTAAGTTCATTTCTTCAAAAAAAAAAAAAAAAAATGAACAATCCCCATTTCCATATAAGTTGCAGTGTTAACACTGGAACAACCCCAAATGCTTGTTAGACCTAAACAAAAATTTCACACAGAAACATTTCAAACTTCGATAATTTTTAAAAGATAACTAAACAAGTCTTGTTCAAATCTCCTCTCTGATTAGTTTGAACACAGGCTAAACTCAATTCTCTTTTACAGCTTATCTCTAGCGTGACTTCGGTGCAGATAAAGTATTAATTAAGATATCTGCTCCTGAAAAAAAAAAAAAAAAGCTTTGGTGGGTTATGACTCTTTTCTTTATGATTATAAAAGGTGATGGTCAGATTAATGTTCTTTCCTATATTGTTTTGCATTACTTATAATATCCTGAAAACCCACCCAAGTCTAAGTTTACAGTTACAAAGCTATTTCGCCAGGTGTTCAAGAGTTTAGACCTTCTGGCACATTAGCACCCACAGTCACGGCAGTTTTATTTTTGTTTATGTGTCATTTCCAGTCCATGTTGCATTTTAGTTCTTATTCTCTACTGTAATACAACAGAGTCTAAACAGGAATACTTCAATTAAACCAATAGGTTCTTTTACTGTCACGTAATCAAAGATTTACGTGTCATTTCTACTAATTCTATTGTAAGCATGAGCAGAACTTATATGAACAGTATTTCAAATCATTATGCATTCCTTTCCCTGTACAAGCTAATAATAATTGAAGAAAATTGATGCATTTCTATCTGCTTAGCTACTGAAAATACTTCATGACCAAGTATTTGCTAATGTTTAAGAAACTTGGAGACGAAGGATGTCAATTTCAATGCAGAATCATTATGAGGATTTGAACCAAATCATTATACTCTTAAATCACCAAAGGTGGTGACGTGACTGTAAATAAAAATGGAATCAGAAAGATCAAAACTTTGCAGCTGTAGTAGCTAAAGCACAGGACACAGAAAATTCCTAGCCCTACCAAAAGAACCAAAAATCAAAAGACATCTCCTTCAAAAAAATTCTCACAACAAAAAACCAGAAAAAAATATTTTCAGATTGGGTTGAAAAAAGAATACTTTTCCGCCAAACTGAGAAATAAAAGCACAGATTCACTCAAAGACCCTTCCTGAGCTGAAATTATACATTCCACTTTGGGAGATCAGAACTTTCTTTTTTTGTTCCTCTTCTTCCATTAGGACTAAAGTAACTTTGATACAGGCATGTTGTTTCAAAAACAGTCAGAACCAAAAAAATACTTTTTAGAACTCACTTTTTCTCCACCTAGAAGAGCTTTTGGTGAGCAAACAAAATCTTCATCAATACACATCTTCACATTCCAGCAACTATCCAAATAAATATTTATACCTGGCTCCAAGACCAGTTTTAATAATCATAAAGAATGTAATGATATGTATTTAAGAGTTTGAACTACTGTTCAGTCCACATTGCACATATCATCCAGTAACTATTTCACAGGGGATATTTACTCCATCTATTGAGCATAAGCACTGATGATTTAGATTAACTACAGTAATTCATGCTTTTTGCCTAGCTTTATCAAAAACTACATTTAAGTATTTAATAAGATGAATAGTTCTTCAGCTGTCTTTGCTTATTTTCAGAAAGCCTACTCCTATTCACATGATCTAGAGGACTGATCTTTTTTTAAGAAGTGCTGGTTTCTGTTGCCAATGCCTCATGGGGCTGTTTTTGGCAAAATAAAATTTAAAAACAATGTGAAAAGTAAATCACCATGTAATAAAATAAATACATGCCTGCTACAAGCTTCTGATGTATGTGAAGGGAAAATGGAAGAGACTACTACTCATCCAACCTGTTTATATATTTTTTTTCCCATTACTTTATGCAACAGTTGCTAGGCAGTCACGTGCCATGCGATGAGTAGAGTGTGAACACCTAGACAGATTAGAGAGACATATGTTACTGCACACATTATGTATGGTGCGTTTTCTCTCTAGATTGCTGTAGAAAACCAAAATACCAACTATCTTTTTCCCAATGGGACCACAATTTCAGATGGTTCAGAGAAATAGTTCAAGGTGTCTGACCTTGTGGCAATACAGGTATTGTTTTCTGCTCTTAGTTACACAGTTCTCTAGTAAGTTAAAACAGACAGAATAAATGTACTTCTGCAGTTTAAACAGAGGTTTAAGAGAAAAGAATTAATTTTAAGAAGTCCATACTATTTATAACGGGTTTATAATGCATGGAATCTACATCTTGAGCCAGTTTATAAAGCCTGCTATATTCCTTCCAGAGTCAGCAAGAAATACAGAATACAGAAATACAGAAAGATCTGTACAGGGGAAAAACAATTCATTGTATTAGTTATGAAGACTGAATTACCGTGTGAGAAACTTGTAAGAAGAATATTTTAAGCAAACAGTTCAGGCAGCTGTACTGGCAAAAACGTTAAGAGAACAAAAAAAATATTTTCTAAATAAACTTTTCCCTCTCCCCACATCCAATTTGAAATTATTTCTTTCCAATTACTAATGAGTCTTAAGACAAGCAAAAAAACCAAGTAACTATTGAGAGCATGGGAAAGGCACAATACAGGATTATAGAATCATGAAACTTGGTTAAAAGAACAGCAGGAAAAGTCAAAGTATAACAAAGAAAAAAGGTGAAGATATAGTCGGTAGGTGCGTGGATAAGAGATTTTTGTCAGGAACACTTTAAGAGAACTTAAAATAAGAGAAGCCAAAAGAAAAAACTTGCACCATAATCAAGAAAACTGACCTCCAAGACACAAACCATGGGTTTCATGCTACACAGGAATAAATGTGTAAACTATTGTAAAGCAGGAAAATAAGATTTGTTAGTAGCCTAAATACTGAAAGGAAAGTGAAACTAGAAAGGAAGTTTGATAACTCAAGTGGGAACCCTTGCAGCTGAAATAAGTCAAATTTTTGTACATGCCACATTCTATTACTTTGCTCCAAGTGTTTAGTAATAAAGTCAGATGAGATTTTTGTTGCACTTCAATGTGGATTGGTGCAGGACATCCACAATGTTTCAGCAAGACAGCTGGTGGTGCAAAGCTGAGCAAATGAGAAAAGTCTGAGTGGGAGTCAGAAGATTGGAACTAATAGCTGAATAAATTAGATGTCCAATACCTTCATTTACTTTAAATGATTTCATCATGAAATAAATGCATATCCCACGTTTATTTCAATGTGTAATATGAAATTCAAATCTCCTTTACATATGTATGCACTTAGTCTTAAAAGCAGCTGTATTTATTATCTTAAAGTCCTCAATTTCACATATATTGAGTATCTACCTAAAAAAAAAGCATTTATTCACAGAACTTAAAAATTCTTTGAGATCTTACATTAACACTCTCTGTCTCAAAAGGTATTTCATTTGGACATACCAAAATTGTTACCACTTCCATTGGAAATTTGGAGTTTTTAAAGGAAGATAAACTTGAAGCCCTGAGAGACTCCAGGAACACACCAAGGAAATAACCAATTCAGCATCCACAAAAAAACGGTACAATATTTTGGTCTAAAAACATTCTCTTAGAGCTTGAAGTTAAAGTTTCTTACAGAAGTTCCTCAGAATTTAACATCAATGACATTTCTTGTCTGTTATACATAAATATATTTTTTTTTTAAATCCCAAACTGTCCAGAATGAAATGCTTTATGACCTTTCCTCAAATGGGCCTGCATAATATAACCTTTGAGAACGTCATTAGTTGAAGACATTCTGAAATTTCTGCACACAGCTCTTCAGGTCACTTTTTCCAGTAATGCCAACTATCTCAATCCTAAATTTCCCTAAAGTCAAATAAGAGTACACTCCTAAGTGATGCAATGTACTACCAACAGTTACTGTAATTTGCCTTTTAGGTTTAAATTTGCAATTTTAACAACAAATCAATAAATAATATACTTACTGTATGCAAAACTCCCTCTGTTACTGGGTACACTGGAAAGAAATCTAATGGCTTGCAATGTTTTTAAGATGTAGTACCAAGCAAACAGGTTGTCCAGAGATACAGTGGAGAGTCCATCCTTGCAGATATTGAAAAATGGCTTTGAGCAACCTGCTTTAGGTGATCATGCATTATGCAGGTGGTTGGATTACACAATCTCTTTCAGTCTCAGTGATCCTTTGATTCCATTTTAAACCTGGGGATACTATTTGTCAGATCCAAAATATAATAGCAGTCTGTACTTCTTCCTAACAGCATCTCTGACCAGCTTAACTAATAGCAAAACAAGACAAAAATAAGTTTCCTAAATACCCCTTCTGGCTATTTATCACTAGTTAGTATTCAGTGCCAGGTCTGCTCTACTTGAATTTCAATAAATTGATAAAAATGTTTGTACTGAAAAAAACTCAAGCTACAGTGAAAATTTAAAATTAGCATATCAGGATGTACAAGAAGCTGTTCAAGCAATAAGATCTATTCATATGAAGCCTTACTCCCGGGCAGAGCAAGTTAAGAAAGAACAAGGATATGTATAAGCACATAAATCATGCCACTACAAACAGCAGATTAAAATAAATTCAAGTGAAGTCATAATACTACTTTGTATGCCATTTCTTTGTTCTGTAATTACAGTAAAAATATTGATCAATATTAGAAATAATCAGAGATTTCTTTCTTAGCATCCCACAAGAGTGAAATAACCTGAGTATCACCAAGTCAAAACTCATGACTCAGGCTTTCTGCTAGTGAACACAAAGTAAATCCACACTACATCTTTTTCCAAAACACAGACTGGGGCTATGAACAGTCATTTCCATATTTTTTTGTTTAGCCAGTTCTTATAGCAGCAATTTTTGCTTATTTATAAACACACTAGCACATGTTGGTTGTGGGCAGATTGTAAACATAGACAGTGAATGCTTAAAATCAATCAAAAAGGCAGAAAAGTCACATAGAGGTTCTTCCATTTTTATACGAAAAAAACATTATACAACACAGAACCACTACCTTCTCTTTTCCCCATAATGTCAGCCACTTCTACTTGTATACAGTTTTCCCAAATAGCATTGTTTTCACTGAACTTAAAGCCTTAAAGTGATCATGATGATACATTGTAACACACCTGATGTTTCACTATAAGGAAGGTAAAAATTTTGTGCTCTGGTAGCAAACATCAGTTTAAAAACTACTCACCTCTGTTATATGAGGATTAGGATTGAATCCGCACAAGCTGCAGACTACAGTATGACACTGTGTGCAGGTGTTGTAATTGGCCTTTTCTGGAGCATGCAGCAGCAGTTCAGTGGTTGTACAAAGAGGACAGAAGGTTTTCTTTGAGGTGGACTCGGTAGGTTGGGTTGCACCAGCTTGCTTTTGCTCCGAGGGTTTCCCAGGCTCTGGCTGCTGACCTGGTGGTTTTGTAAATCCTGGTTGTTGTGCTGGAGGCTTTGTGGCCCCTGCAGTCTGAGAAGATGGTTTTGTAGGCCCTGCCTGTGACAGCACTTGTTTCACAGGCCCTGCTTGCTGTGGAGGTGGCTTCCCAGGTCCAGGCTGCGATGGTTGTTTGGTGGGTCCTGTTTGCTGAGCAGATGGCTTTTCAGGTCCCGGTTGCTGAGAAGGCTGTTTTGGAGGCCCTGCTTGCTGGGAAGATGGCTTTGCAGGGCCACCTTGTTGTGCCGGCTGTTGAGATGGTTGTTTCACAGGTCCTGGCTGTTGTGATGATGGTTTTGTAGAAGGTGGTGCTTGGGATGACGTTCTAGCATTGTCTGATTGCTGTGGTGATGGTTTTGTTGGGCCTGGTGAAGGTTTTGCAGAAGCTTGTTGTTGAACAGGCTTCGTTGGTTCTGACTGTTGGGGCTGAGATTTTTGTGGTCCTCGTGGCTGGGATGGTTGTCTTGCTTGTTCTTGCTTAGAGTCGGCTGGATGACCAGGACTTGGTTTCTGAGCTTGCTTTGGTTCCCCAGGCTGCTGCTGCTGAGGCACTGGTTTGGAAGACTCCGTTTGCTGGGGGGTAGGTCTGACAGGTCCTTGTTGTTGACCAGCTAACTTTGGAGACTGTTGTTGAGCTGGATGTTTTGCAAGGCCCCTCTGCTCCTCAGATTTCCCTTGCTCTTTTTGGGTAGCTTTTTGTTTCTTACCAGCTTCTTCATGGGCAGAATCAGAATCTGATATCAAATCAAAAGGATTGAATTTGTTCACAACTGAAGTGACTGCACTCAGTGGATTGGCTTCCGAGAGAAAACTGGGCATCATACTTGGTTTCTGATCTTCTTTAAGGTCAGTCCTGGATTTTGATTCCCTTAGACTAATAGAAGAAGGGCTCCGTCCAGGTGCCCGTTGTTCTGTCTTCAGCACATCTACTGTTCTGCTTTTACTCAAACTTGGTGGTCCAGGATCTGGAGGCTTACTTGGTTGCCTGGGATGATGGCTTGTATCAAGTTCAGGATGTCTGCAGACAGAAAATATAACAGAATTAAAATAATGCAGAGTAAAAGAAAAATGAGATAAAATAAGATGCATCTGTAACCCTGGAAGTGCTATAGTAACACTGCGAAGTTTCTCAGCAAAACCAAAGCTTACAACATAGAAAACATGTAAAAAGTATTTAAATAAAAAATATTGCTCTATAAAGGTTTATACAAGTATTCAGACAGACTGATTTATAATTTAGAAAATAATCTCATAAAATAACACTGTATAGACAAATAATTTTGTCTTTAGAAATCTGAAGAGCTCACAGATACAGCTTCCTATTTTACCTATATCCAAATAACTAACTCTCCACTCCACCCCTTAGGATACAAACATGGAAAGACAGAGAAGGATAAAAGCAACAGGCATATCAGAAAATTAACAGTTCAAAGAACAGCCATGCAATAAAAATACTGCACAATATGAAACATTTCTGTATTTGCGTTTTGACTATTTGTACAAATTTTTCATATATTCAATATTTGGTATGCAACACAGACTTAAAAACCCTAAAATCCAGATAGGTTAAGGTTGGGGCTCTATTTAACGTATTTACTTTGCCTCCCATCCACTCACAAATCAGAATTTTCAATTGAATAAAATATATGTCAATTCATAGAGTTAGTCCTGAAGCGCTTTTTATTATTATTTTTAAACAGAACTACTATAGAGCTTCCTCCCATCACCATCCCATCCAAAGAATTCTACCCAACAATAAAAAGAAAATCTCCCATTACACAGTTATTTTTCCTAATTCTCTAACAACAACATTTTGCTGTTTCCTTATAGAAGAAAATAAAACTAATGGTTGGTAGGAACCAAAGTCAAGATCATGCCTTCCTATGTGGTGTAGTATACCACTTGCTGCTATATTGAGGTGCATCTGGAGGAAAATATTTTATTCAATGCTATTACTAAAGAATGTAGCAAAGTATTGTATTCAGTGCTATCACCATGCTTCTGTTGGAATATACAATGCTCTCTTCAGTGCCACAACAGTGTTAAAAACATAAAATTTTCAGTTTTTACTTTGAGAGATCCAGTTAGCTGTGATCTTGTTTTTTTCAGACATGATATTCCTTCTTAAGCTTTCAGGAGCAAAATAAACAATCACTTACCACATTTAACTATTCCTCAATGAACTCACTAACTAAATAAATAAGCTATTCTGTTTAAGAGTTTTATCAAAAGTCTCTGGAATCATATATCATAGACATATTCAAAAATATATTTTATACTGTTAATGTCACCATGGGTCTACTACTATTTCTGATTAATAATTAGAGTTTTCATTACATACCCAGCAATGGCAATATAAAAGGACAAACCTAAGGATTAGTCAATTCTGTTCTTGTACTCCTTGCAACTTGTGCTTTTCTTAAAACCTTGTTTCTGACCTTTTTGCAAATTAAGAACTTCCACATGACATGCTTAAGAACAAACTATTTCAAGCCTTCCATAACTCCATTTACCCTTTCACATTATTGTAAAATTGGCCATAATACTGGGAAATATACGACCTTAATGTGGAACACATTGAAGTGAGTAGGTGTGTTTCCACTGGCATCAGTGAACTTCTATTAAGCCATTTTTCATAAAGAAGATAATTCAGAAAAGCCCAATGATAATCTAATTACTACAAATATTTGACATTTTTGCTTGTTAAAATAACAATTTTTATACTTTCATCAGTAGGTAGGTAGGTCTACCTGCTGTGTCTTGCTATCTAGATAAGCACTCCAGCTTCACCCAAAGAGGTACAGCTTACTAAGTGAAATCATTTCAAGAGTCTATTCATGGCAGTCTGGTACACTCCCAGCATTCATGTTTTCAAGTGTTCCAAATGTTGAAAGGTTTGATTCAACAATGCTAAGAGTGATAAGGGGAAAAAATGAAAAGGATCAATGGTAGTATTAAAACTCAGGTCAGGAAACAAGGATACCACGCCTAAACCTTACAGTGTGAGGATGGAATTAAAAAAAGACAAGCTAAAACTAAAACTGCTTTCAGAAATTCAACTTGGACATTAACAAGAATTAAATGCATTAAGAATAACTGTGGATCCTAACTCAAACACAGTCCTCCTCTAGCTTTCTTATCAAAATAATGTGCTCCATAAATTTCCACCTGATAAATTGCCCCCTCTCTGGAAGTGTTTAAGGCCAGGTTGGATGAGACCTTGAGCAGCCTGGTCTAGTGGGAGGTGTCCCTGCCCATGGAAGGGGGTGTTGGAACTAGATGATCTTTAAGGTCCATTACAACCCAAAACATTCTATGATTCTATGATCAGATGTCAGAACTTGAAAAAGTGACTAAAACCCATGATCTAGGAAATAAAATCCCAAGTGACTCTGCAAGGCTGCTGGTGTGTTCTGAACACCAGACTTGTCTTGCCTTTACACATAACAATGCTACTAAGCAATGTAGACAAAGCATGGTTAATAAGTGGAAGAAAGCCTTGAAAAGACAAGCTTCTTGAGAAATGTTACTTCTGTGAAATGCCAGAACGTGGTCCATTTAGTTTTAGGTAGCTGGAAGTGAAAGCCCTCTTTTCTAGAACAATTTTAGAACCAGCCACATACTGACACTAAATGATTTTAATTTAAGTCCAGAGAGCCAG
>WAAB01018402.1:104042-115125 GCA_013389865.1 Piaya cayana | reverse complement strand
AAAAAAAAAAAAAGAAAAAAAAGTATTGTCATGATTTGACAAGACTGTTCTTACTTGTAAACCTTTAAAACAACGTTGGGGTACTCATGATTAAAAGGCTTCTGCCCAAACTCAACAAGAAAAATCATTTAGTCTTCCTTCACGTAGTTCTTTCCCTTGTATTGCTATGTTTTTCCTCACTTTGGCCTTGATGCACAGAGCTGAACTTACAGGAATATTACAGCCAATTCAAAGCTTATTTTGGAGTCAATAGAAAATTTAACTGAGACTATTGGTCTAGTTCTTGAATGCCATAACTATAAAAGCATATAAAGAAAAGGCATGTATTTTTCCCCATTCATCAGTCTAAACAGCCTCAGAGAAAAGTGCAATAACCACATGATCCCAAGACAGCTAGATCTTTCCATATCTACATACAAGATATGCATAGTCATATGCCTATCCCTGCTGGCTACTTCTCATTTTAATTCAATAGAGTGATGGCATTAACAAAAATACCTATTTCTTGCAGATAATACACCATAAACATACTTTAGAAATGTGACATACACATAAAAAAACCCAAAAAAACAAAAAAAAAAAACCACCCACCAATAAAACCCTAACACAGCTGCATTAGATGGCTCGGATATTCAGTTTGGTCATCTAATTTTTTCAGATTATGTGGAAATTCCTCAGCAGGTGGACACTGATACAGAGGTTTTCAATGAGGCTAGAACAACTGGAACTTGATTACAAATTGAGTGTGTATGGTTCCGCTAAACTTCCTAAGCATGAGTTTTCTGACAGCAGGTAACTGAAATAGGGATAGAATAATTTCCCTGGGCACTAGCATTCCAAACTCTAGACTGGAACACAGAGAACAAAGAATTAAAATGTACATTTGATATAGGTAGGTCACTTTAGGTGCTCTAGATTTAATTGCTTATGTTAAAATGCGTAATAAGTAATAATTGCGTTTGTTCAGTTATTGTATTTTTGAAGACTTAAAAGCTTGAAGCCTGTACAAGTCCTAGAAGCTACAGCATATTTTATAGTGGTAAGGGTGTAACTATCATCCTGATGAATACATTACCTACTATTTAAAAGCCTGTAGTTTCAAAAATTCTTACATCCATCATGAGGAATCTGCACATTTTAAGACTTCAGTTACTTTGGGAGGGGAATGAAAGTAAGTTAAGAATGTATAATAGATGAAGTTATAATGGAAATCAAAGAGGCAAAATCCAATTATCAACATGAAAAACACTAACAGACAGTGAAATAGGGACACTGTCATAAAGCAATGCTATATGAACTGGTATTTTACTCATTTAATATTTGCACTAGCATAACCATACTAAAATTTTAAAAAAGAGAGAGAGAGAACAACAGCTGTAGAGCATTAAGAGGTATTTTCCACATCCAATTTCTTTGGCCACAGAGACTAAAAAAAGCTTGAAGCTACAGAATATGAGTCTCAGCAGTCTAGTTCATTACTTAAGTTGATGTCTGGGAGAGGCTGATCCTTTGTCCTTAGAATAGTCTTACTCCAAGGATTTGGCTCAAGTTCTTAATAATTATTGCCATCACTCTTGGTAGAATTCATTAGAAAAGTGGCAGGCAAGAGGAGCAAGTAAAGTCACAAAAGCAAAGACAAGTAGTAACCTCATTAAAGCATGACAGGCACAAAGACAGTATGATGGGAACTGCTACAACCTCACAAGAAATGCTAGTTTATGTTATTACATTGAATGTTAAAATGTCAACTCTGAATAAAAGTTTAAAAGTCTGTAATTCACTAACATAGAGCACTTTCATTTTAAAAGGAGAATGGAGGTAGAGTACACTAAGACCAAAGTAGTTTCTGACAGCATAAATACAGGAAAGCAGCCATTTATCAATGCACAAATATACACACTGCAATGAGTTTAGCCTATTCTAAAATCTTCCAAGGACATTTATCTTGCTTTTAACTGGAACATTAGCATGAAAAAATAAATATTTAAAGTCTTTGTGTCTTTGCTCATAGATTGTTATACAAAAAGGAAATTAAAGCTTAGTGTCACAGAATAATCAATAGGATTATTTTTCCATTAATATCTATAGAGTCCTGAACTGAATGGGAAAATCTATTTTACACAGGGTTCACACCTGTTTAATAATCATGCAAGACATTAAATAGGACTTGATTTCCCCTTGTTGGGTTTTTTTTTAAAAAAAGGGGGGGGGAAAACATCTTCTCAGGTATAATCCCAACGACTTCAGTAGTTTGCCCAAGGATGAATTTGGTCCCACCCTTCTTGCTCCTCTTCTTTCAGAATTTACTTATATAAACCTTATATTATGTAAACTCAATATTCATTTATCTAGGGTGAGGTCAATACACAAGAACCGTGTTGAACAATCACTCGAGGAGGCTCCATTCAGCATCCTCCAAGGCAAACAACACACCCAGCCCCGCAGACGGAGAGCGCTGGGTGCTGGGCGTAGGAAGCGGGCGGGTTCAGCACCGTGGACAGGGGCCCCGGCCCCGCGGAGCCACCCGGGCCGGTTGGGGGAAGGGGGCGGGTTCAGCACCGTGGACAGGGGCCCCGTCCCCGCAGAGCCACCGGGCCGGGCACGGAGCGGGCTTGTTGCACGCCGGGCAGCGAATCTACTGAGGGGCTGGAAAGGAGGGGGAAGGAAACGGCCCCAGCCTTTGCAGATGCACAACGAGGTAAAGCCATCACTGCACACAATACTGAATCCCGTGGCAATCAATTTAATCCATTATCTCTCCTCTCCCTTTTCAAGGAACACGGAAGGGAAAAAAATGGGGGAAGGAATAAAGGAGGAAAAGCAGACTTAAACAGACCTCCTCAATCCATGACTATTTAATGAAGCCAAATGATAGTTGTACAGCTTAAGAACTGGCAGAGTAATGGCTAGCAAACACATTATGCCCAGAAGGTTTGAAAGATTCAATGAGAATCTCTACAGGAGAAGCTTGAAGAGCTCATCAGCCCTGAAGAGAGCTTCCCTGGCTGCTACCTGTGCTGCAGGGCACTCCAGACCAGTGAAGCACACGCACAGAGACAGAACCGAAACGCTGTGGGCAAATCTCTCCCCTCCGTGGACACAGAAACTACCCGGGCGATGGGAGAGAAAGGGAGAGGGTTCAGCCCACCGAAACCGAGGATTGTCGTTATTATTAGAAACCACCAGAGTGGGAAAAGCTGGAGAGTGCAGATTCCATCCCGCCCGTGCAGCCGCTCCCTTCCCTCCCTCAGCCGGCAGAACGCAGCACCCGATGCCGACGCGGCGGGCCCGGAGCGCCCCGAGACTCGCCCCCGCCCCACCGCCAGGGGACGGGCAGAGAGGGGAAGGGAAGAGCGGGAGAAGAGAGAATTTTCCGTGCGTGCCTTTGCATGGGAGGCGGCTCCGCGCCGGCGAGGCTCCCTCTGGGCAGCCCCTGCGCCCTTGACATGACAGCGGCGATCTGCCTCCTCTCCTCCTCGCTCAGCTGGCTCAGGTCTGCCTCCACCCCGGCCGGGACCAGGCGCTGCCCGGGGGCCGAGGGGCCGCCGCCATCCCCGCCTGCCGCCGCCCCTTCGGGCAGAGCGCCCGGCCCTTCGCCCCCTTCCAGGCTCGCCTCGTTGCCCATGGCCGCGGCTCCTCTCCCCTGGGGGGCAGGGCAGGCGGCGGGGCGCTGCCCCGCTCCGCAGCAGGATGCTCAGCGCTCCGCGGCCCCCGCCGGAGCCGAGCTCGCTGATGCTGATAAGCTGATGCTGATGCTGCTGCCTCTGCTGATGCTGATGCTGCTGTCGGGGAAGAGCGGCGCCGCCGGCCGCCCGCCGCGCTGCCCCGAACGGTACCGCGCATGCTCCGCGCGGGCAGCGCCGCCACCGCCCCGCGCCCCGCCCCGCGCCCGGGCTTTAAAGGCGCCCGCAGCGCTCGCGGGCCCCGCTGTGCTCCTCGGCGGGCTTTCTCCTTGCGTCTCTGCACCGGTACAGGTGTGCTAGCGAGCAGCCGAGGCTCCGCGGAGCTGGGCTCCCCCAAAGCACGGAGTAACGGAGACCCCGAAAACTGTTGAGCGTTCGGCCCCTCACTCCAAGTAAGACACTGGAGCGTGTCCAGAGAAGAGCAACAAGGCTGGTGAAGAGCCTGGAGAACAAGCCTTATGAAGAGCGGTTGAGGGAACCGAGGTTTTTCAGCCTAGAGAGGAGGAGATTGGCGGGAGACCTCATTGCTCTCTAGAACCACCTGAAAAGAGGTTTTGCAGAGGAGGATGCTGGTCTCCTCTCCGAAGTGACAGGCAATAGAACAAGAGGGGAATGTCCTCAAGGTGTGGCAGGGAAGATTCATATCGGACATTAGGAAAAATTCTTACACAGAAGGAACTGGAATCAAGCACTGGAACAGGCTGCCAGGGAGGTGATTGAATCACCATCCCTGAGGGTATTTAAAAGATGGATCGATTAACTACTTAAGGATATGATATAGTAGTGGGCAGATATGGTCGCGCTTCATCATCTCAAAGGTCTTTTACAGCCTAGTGTTTCAGGGATTCTATGAGACTGGAAGGCACATCTGGAGGGCATCCATCCAAGCAACCCCCTCAGAGCTGAGCCAATAAGGTCAGGATTTTTGGGGCTATACACAGCTGAGTTTTGAATGTCTCTGTGGGTGAAGATTTCACAGCCCTTCTGCGACAGAAAGGGCCAACTCTTCACGATGGACAACTCTCCATGGCACAACTCTCTGTAGGATGATTCTACATGGGTCACTCTCCCTGGGAACAAGTCTATGTGGTAGGGTTAGGGTATGGAACTACATAGTATTGCCCCACAGAGGGTGATTGTAGACCCTTGTGGGCCCCTATCCCAGTATTTTGCCACCCAGTGATGACTGCCTCCAGAATGTCAATGTTGTTCCAGGACTAATGGTCTCCAAACTGGACTCAGTAGTCCTAATGCAGTCTCAAAATTGCTGATACATTAAGAAGAATCACCTTCTTTAACCTGCTGGCCACACTGAGGCTGCACAGGCTGGTCTGCCATTGGCATTTTTTAACACAATGGCTTACTGCTGAAACACATTCATCATCTGATCTATCAGGAATTTTTCTGCAAAGATGCTTTTGATCTAGCCTGTCATTCCAATTATTCCTTCCCAGACAAAGACCTCTGCATCTGCATCTGTTCAACATCATGAAGTTTCTGCCAGTCTAACCTACTACCTGTTAGGGACCCTGCAAACAGCAGCCCTGGTTTTACTGTGTTTACTGTTCTCTGCAGCGGGATCATTCACAGACTTGCTGAGGGTGTGTTCCATGCCTTTGCCCACATCATCACAAGAGACATTAAATATTATTAGTCAGAAAGGTACAATAAGTAATGTGCCACTTGTTAGACTTGAAAAAACTAACCACAACCTGTTTAAGCCTTACAGTCCAGTCTAGTTTTCATCCACAGTATGGGTCTCATTCATTTGGCTCTAAGGATATTATAGTTGATTGTGCTGAAAGCCTGATGGGCTAAACACGCGGTTCCTATAGCATTCCTGTCCATCATCTACTTGGACATGGCTTCCAGGATGATTTGTTCTGTAACCTTCCCAGGAAAGGTACTAGACGCATTGGCCTAACTGCCTTGTAGCTCTCTTGTGAGTGCCCTTTCTTAAAGACCAGTGCAATGCTTCCCCTTTTCTTAACATCAGGCAACTTTCCCAATGACATGTTGACAATGATCAGTGACTTTGCAATAGCTTCAGCCAATTCCCTCAGCACTCTTTGCTCCATCCCATCAAGTCTCATAAACTCCTGTACATCAAGCTGTGGTTTAAGTGGTCCCTAAGTTTGTCTTAGGAAAGTAAAAAAATGTTTCACTCCCATGTGCTCTGCAGCTAGATTCAGGGACCTGGGAGACTGGAGGACAAACCTCACCCATAAAATATATGGCAAAAAGCCACTAAGTACCTCAGCTTTTATGAGTGCTTTGCCACTAATTTTCCTGCCTCGTTGATTGGTGGCCTATTTTTTTCCCAAATCCTTCCTAGAAACCTTACTAAATTGTGGCTGCATTTTGAATATCCCAGTGTTTTTGATAAACAGCTAGATCTTCACAAATATCTGTTGGTTTAGGTACAAAAATGTGGCAGCAGATGTTGCTCTTACTTTTCTCCTTCTGTAGCATCGTAACTGTATTTCCCTAGACACAAATGTATGCAGACCAGCCCCCAAAATGACCATATTTATAGTACTCTTGTATCGTGACAGTCGGTAACCATTTTTTCCAGTAGTGGTCCACAATAAATGATGAAACTACTAGCAGTTGGGGGTTATCTGCTTTTCTCTCAAGTGACTTTATGTTACTCTTCAAAAGGATGTGATGAAACACAGAGCGAAAATCCTCAAAATGGAGTAGCATGGCATGAGTGTAAGTGGATGCCTATTCATATACTGTTCTAGATGAAGACACCAGAGAGGTCTGTGAAAGAGGTGACACAACACAGTCAACCTGAAAAAAGTCAGATTCATTTTGCATGTAAAGAAAAGATACAGGTTTCAGCTAGGGGGTTTAGAGGGAGGCAAAACCATGTATGTATTCATTTAGCACAAGTGATCACTGTGTGCCTAGGTAGGAATAGATATGCAAAGTCTGGCAGCTTGGGAGAAGGCAAATACTCAACAAAGATGGGAAAGGAAGAGGTTTGATCAGTGAAAGTTGGTTTTCTGATACACACTAGTGTAAGCATTCATATTCACTTAAATATACACGTGTACTTAAATATTCTGTGGAGGGTGGTGTTCCTACCTGTTTGCTGGGTAGTCTGGAAGTTTATTAAGCTCCCAGATGCATTTTTTTCTAAAAACCCCCTCATACTCCCTATGTTTCTTCATTCAAAGCTAAACAAATAATTACATCTTTTGACTCAGACTTAGAAGTCATCTTCTGTTTAAAAACAGATGGCATATGTCAGATATAGATGCAGACAAAACAAGTGAGATCAAAACACACTAAATTCACTCAATAAAATATTCAAAACTGGGGAAATGGTAGTTCTGCTAGAGCTTACTGCTCAAAGCTATATCTGTTCCTGTTTCACTGTTAACATCTCCTGTGATAGAAGATAGGAGGAAAGTAACATACAATGCCTAAGGAGGTAAACTGAGCCCAAATAGAGATGCAGGATAAGAAATGACCTTTGGTGGGAAGTTCGTTATTGGCTTCTCTGAAGCTAAGAATGTCATGTTAAAATTACTATCATTTCAGATATCTTAGGGATTTTTTTGGAAACTGTCTCTTTTCACAGTTCTGTGACATTTGCCTTTTGTTATGACATAGAATGAAATCACCAGTTGTTACAGGTCCTGGAAGTCCCACTGCAGGACTGTTTTTGCTACATCCCATAATTTCCATATCTTTCTCTGTATATACTTCACAATTTGCCCAAAAGTGAAACCAACTCTCTCATTTTGGTGTTACCAATGAAACTCACAAACTAATGAGGCATAACGTTATGTTGTAGGAAGAAGAGTTATCAAATGAATCAGCCTTTTTCTCAAAAGTCATGATGTCTAATGTGCAAGAAACAGCCTAATGGCATTAGGATTAATAGCCTTATTTAAAAAAATGTATTTTCTTAATCACTAGCACTGAAAAATATTATTTAAAGCCTTCAGAGATAAAACAGTCTTTTTAAAAATGCATGCAAAATAGAACTCTGAATATAAATTCAGAAGTAGGGACAGAAAAGTGAGTTGCCTTCCCTTAGATTCTAGGCAATATAAAATGAATAATCATAAACAGAGACAAATCCAACATACCCTTTGAGGGCTCACTTACAGTTTTTGTTAAATTTTCATTATATCCATTTGAGTCTGAAATAGACCATCACAATCTACAGGTATTTATATATTTTACAATATGAAGTTCATGCATTGTATTATTATCCCTGCATAACAAAGGCACAGTGTGTTTGAAGTGATGTAACTTCATTCAGACTAAGGACCGCACTGTTATCAGTAACACAGTACTTTCATCTGGACCTGACCTGTTTGGTATGCCAACTAGATCCATCAAATCTCCAGAGGAGCCAGTTCAAGTAAGAGCCGAGTAGGCAGAAGCAGCACAAGGTCGCTAGTTGCCAGTGCTGAATCTGGTCTGGGGAAGTGAATCTCAGTTAAGTGTGTACCTTCAACCCTAAAATGAGTGCTTCATGTTAATTTACTGGTTAACAACACTGAAGACATCCAATCTTCTCATCAGTAAACTGTTTAGTATAGATGTACTTTCTACATTTTAAAGGGAAGGGGGAAAAGGGCCATTTGGTGCATTGAATTTGGAGAAGTAACGCTAAGATCATCAGAAGAAAGGAATGAGAGGTCAGTAAAACCTTGGCACGAGCTGGCAAAACAGGAGGGGAAGCAAAACTCTTATATCTTAATAATATGCCTGGCATTATGCCCAGATAAAAGTGAAGGAGGAAGAAGGTGTGCTAATCATTAACGATTAACAGAGACTGCACTGATCTGTACCACAAAGTAAGGTAAAGAGGAGCTAAAATTTGCATAAACATATTTATAATGCACTACATGTTAATGATTTCATATTCTAATTTTTACAAATACCTAGCTAAATATTACTATGCCCCTCTCACATTTACCTACTCTCATTTCAGAGCTACAACAACTGTGGAAGGTATTTTGAGTTCAAAGGGGATGGCTAAGATGCATCTAACAGTTCAGTCAATCTGCTATACAGGATGACCAATGCCTCTTTATGATAGCTCTTTCCAAACAGTAAAAAAAATACATTTGATAAATATAATTAAATTTATAAACAGTGCTATCAGTTGCACAGCTGTGATTTCTCTCCTCTCCTAGTCACTATCTCAAAATACATGTGAGCTCACTGCACCAGTGATTAAATAGTGGGACACACCAAAATCGTGTTAAATCAGTATAGTGAATGGAAGTGATCAAATTAAAAAAAAATATTAATTTTTTAAAGGATGAAATAAATGGGTATGAATCTGTTTTCTGGAAAATTTTGTGCATCACCTAGGAAGTAATAATTTCAAATATAACATGACTTATATCCATATAAACGTGTAAGCCAAAAGCTCATAATGCTTCAAAGTACATGTTTGTATTTGCACCTTTATTTGTCTAGAATAGTAGGTGGCCCACTGGTGCAGGCTGCATGAAATACATGTTAAGGAGTGGAAGCAAATGCAGACACAGTCTGCATAAAATGGCTGAAAACATGTTCTGTCTTCTGAAACAAGAACACAGGAGAGTAAGGCTTCTTCTCCCCTGAGTACTAATTCTGTACCAAAACTACACTTATCTATTTATCAACCAAAGTCTATATAAGGGCTGCACTGCAAATGTTCTTCAAGATCCTAATAAATCTCTAGTGTCGCCTATCTTACTAGTCAGCGAAACAACCAGGAAAGGATGATAACAACATACCTTGCAAAGCTTGTGTATTGTGCTTCTGTTCACATATGTATTACTTTTATCTCTTTACATAGAGTTCTCTATTCCATCACTTTGTACATTCAGGTTGCAAAACCATAGGAATAATGAGTTACTCTTTTGTGGAGACCCTGAAAAAAAAAAAACAAAAAACAACTTAAGAAAAAAAAAAGACTAACTATATCATAAAAATTCCCAGGTAAGAGAAAATACCCTGAGCAAGATTATTTTAAGTATTGTAGAGTTCCTGAATATCTAGCTTTGGGGTTTGTTTTCCTGATACAATATTATTAATATTACATTATCCTCTTTATTATTAAACAAATTAATTTTGAACAGCCACTGCAGATACAAGTGTTTTAGCTTCATTATCATCAGTCCAATTGAAGCAGGTTTAGTACATGCATTTTGATCCAGTGGACAGCCAGTGTATAGACACCTGTCTAAGTTATCCTGTCAATCTCACAAGGTTTACTTGCTTAAACAAAGCAAGAGAGTCTACCAATTGCCTACAGCACAGCAATGCTGATATGCTCACAATATTGACTCCCACAGTATAGATTAGTCACAAGGTTAAAAATGATCATTTGCAATCAGTGCTTCTAGTACACAAATAGTGATTTGCATCTAAACTGAGGAATGGGACAAAAAAGCCTTTATTTCAAAGCCTGTGTCCTAAAACATCTGCAACAACAACAATAGGTACATTTATCCTGTTATTCTCCAGATGCTTTCTCTAATTTGAGCTTGTCCACCTGCAGCAGTTGAGTAAAACTAGCAGTGGTGCAAGCATCAGCACAAAGAGCTGCATTTTTATTTGCTTATATGTTGAAACAGTCATAATTAGGATTACTACAATTCAAGAGCAAAAGTATTCAGTCAGGAAGAGCCTAAGAAACTATTGAACCATCACAAGCATCAAATTCTGATAGATCATGTTAGAATAATGTAAATTCTATTTGGTTTGCATCAGTAAGTGTAACGATGAGATGCTCAGGATCTTTCTCTAAGGATTGTTATTGGTAAGGTGAAAGTGCTGAAAGTTTTGATTCCCCTAGCAGTTATCTCTTTCATATCCAGAACACAGTAGGTACTTAAAACTGAAAACTTCATAGGTTGAACAGGGGAAACTGTTATTAGTGAAGCACATATATGGGTTATGTTCAGGTCCTGCCTGTGCCACAGAGCACAGGCTTTCAGTTTAAACAGAATAGTTCTGGATTTTTTTCTGAATAAGTTTAATCCATGAGGGAAGAGGGGAGTGGACATAATTCAACAGTAGTAGTACAACAGTAACAGGGGATGAAGACAAGGCTGAAGTACTCAATGCTTACTTTGCTTCAGTCTTTAATAGTAAGGAATGTTGTTCCCTCTGTGCACAACCCCAAGGGTTGGAGGAACAGAACGAGTTTCCCACGATCCAAGAGGAGGTGGTTAGAGACTTGCTTGCCCATCTAGACATCCACAAGTCTATGGGGCCATATGGAGTCCACCCAAGAGTTTTGAGGGAACTGGCGGATGTGCTTGCCAAACCCCCTTACATCGTCTTCCAGCAGTCCCGGATGACTGGGGAGGTACCACTGGACTGGAGGCTGGCTGACGTCGTGCCCATCTATAAGGGGCACAAGTAGGATCCAG
>WAAB01018402.1:5857-103952 GCA_013389865.1 Piaya cayana | reverse complement strand
GCATTGAGTGCACCCTTAGCAAGTTTGCAGACGACACTAAGCTGGGTGGAAGTGTTGATCTGCTGGAGGGTAGGGAGGCTCTGCAAAGGGATCTGAACAGGCTGGACTGCTGGGCAGAGACCAATGGCATGAGGTTTAACACAGCCAAATGTCAGGTCCTGCACTTGGGGCACAACAACCCTAAGCAGAGCTACAGACTAGGAGAAGCCTGGCTGGAAAGCTGCCAGGAGGAGGAGGACCTGGGGGTGTTGGTTGACAGCGACTGAACATGAGTCAGCAGTGTGCCCAGGTGGCCAGAAAGGCCAATGGCATCTTGGCCTATATCAGAAATGGCATGACCAGCAGGTCCAGGGAGGTTCTTCTCCCTCTGTACTCAGCACTGGCAAGACCGCTCTTTGAATCCTGTGTGCAGTTCTGGGCCCCTCACCACAAGAAGGATGTTGAGGCTCTGGAGCGAGTCCAGAGAAGAGCAAGGAAGCTGGGGAAGGGGCTGGAGAACAAGTCTTACTAGGAGCGACTGAGAGAGCTGGGGTTGTTTAGCCTGGAGAAGAGAAGGCTGAGATGAGACCTTATTGCTCTCTACAACTACCTGAAGGGAGGTTGTGGAGAGGAGGGAGCTGGCCTCTTCCCCCAAGAGTCAGGGGACAGGACAAGAGGGGATGGCCTCAGACTCCACCAGGGGAGGTTCAGGCTCGACATAAGGAAAAAATTCTTGATTGAAAGGGTCATTAGGCAATGGAACGGTCTGCCCAGGGAGGTGGTTGATTCACCTTCCCTGGAGGTGTTTAAGGTGCGGGTAGATGAGGCACTGAGGAGCATGGTTTAGAGATTGGTGGGAATGATTGGACTCAATGATCTTGTGGGTCTCTTCCAACCTGGTGATTCTATGATTCTATTCTATATTACATCTTTCTTGAGATGAAACCTACGTTATTGTAAGTATCATATATAACTAAATATTGGCCCAGGCCATCATTTCCAAGGATAAGATATTAAGGTTAAGCACTTGAATATTTCTTTAGGATCTCACACATAGAATGATAAAGAGCAATGTGGAGGACAGTTCCAACAGTACTGATTGTTGCTATCCATGTATTGAGTGATGCATTGGAGATAATACACTTAAATTGAACTAAATACATGTTAACTAGGTTTTCTGGCATGAGCTGCCAACTGGCTCTGTGGTAGTATTGAAGAGAAAAAAAAAAAATCTTTGATGTCTGAAGTCCTTCTTAGAATGAGTTCTGGATACTGCTCATTTCATGTAAAATGAACAGTCTTTATCCCAGGAAGTGTATCTGTTTAAGACTAAGAAAGTTTACTCTTCTCATCAGTTATGTACTTAGAGGCTTTATACTCTTGACATTAGAAATAGCTCCTAGCTCATAAAGGAACATAGAAAATCATATCTACATCCCAAATACCTTGATTTTCATTTAAGTCCAAACCCAGAATGGGTGGAAAAGAACTTGTGGAGGTAACCTGGTCCAACTTCTTTCTCAAAACAAGGCCAACATAGGTTAGATTGTTCGGAACTATTTTCAGTTAAACTGCGTATTTCAAAAGACAGAGATTTCAGTCTTTCTGGGCAACCTAATATTTGATCAGTATTTTCTTTTTTTTCTTGCAACCTGCCTCAGTTACCTCTCATCCTTCCGCTATGCACACCATTAATTTGCTCTGTCTCTTCACATCAGGAACCTGGAGATGGCAATAGGATTCACCCTGAGCTTTCCATTCATAAGGCTGCACAAACTTATACCTTTCAGCCTGTCCTTATAGGTCAGGTTCTCCAGCCTCTTAACATTCTGGGCAACCCTCCTCTGGACTTGTCCCAGTTTGTCTGTTATGCTGAGGAACCCAAACCTGGTCACAGCACTCCAGATGCAATCTAACAAATGTTGAGCAGAAAAGAATAATCAGTTCCCTTATTCTCTTGGCTGTGATCCTTTTGGTAGAGCCCAATATGCTGTTAAACAGCTGAAATAGGAATGACTGGACTTGATGATCCAAGAGGTCTTTTCCAACCTGGTGATTCTATGATAAACGCAGAACTTCACACAATTCCTTCCTGAATTTCATGAGATTCATGTCAGCCCATTCTTCCAGCCTCACGAGGTCTCCTTGAATGACAGCACTGCCACAGAACACATTGACTTCATCCACCAGTTTGGTATCACGCACAGATTTTATGAGGATAGATTCCTTCTCCAGGTTACTGATAAATATATTAAACAGGATAAGTCCCTGGACAAACCCCAGGAGAGATTCACTTTAGCTGACCTCCACACATAGTATAAATCATTACCCACTATACTTTGATCCCAGTGATTCAGGCAGTTTTTCATCAATTTAGTTTTTCATCACCTAAGCCATGAAGTTCCAAGATTGATACAAGGATTCATAGGAGATCATGTTAAAAGCATGGCTAAATCAAGATTAAAGACTCATATCACTGATCTCACCCCATTCACAGACTTTTTTTAAAATTATAAATGGCAGTCAACTTGGCCAAAGAGTAATTTACCTACACTGGCTATTTCCATTGGTTTACAGAGGACTCACTCTATGGTTTTTCTAGGAACCAATGTGAGGCTGACTTGTCCTTAGTTCACTGTTCTTGTTTTTGCCCTTTCTGAAGATGGTTATGGTATTTTCTTTTCCCTGGCTACCAGGGAACTCCCCTGGTTTCCACAACCCTTCAGGGATGTCTGATAGTAATGTCACTATGACACTGGCAAATCTCCTAGTACTCACAAATGCATCCCTTCTAGTCCCAAGAATCTGTATATATTGAAATTACTCAGATCACTGACTTGTTCCATTTTCACTATTTAGCTTACCTAACACCATCCCTTCATACCAAAAGCAATGCTTCTAAATTCCTCCTTCACAGCCTGCACTTCCATTTATATAAATGTTCTTTTGGCACTGGACTATAGTCACATCTTTGTTCAGCCAACATGGGCTCCTGATCTGTGCATTCATTTTTTGTGAGTACTAGGATGGATCATCCTTTTGCTTGGAGGAGACTGCCCTTCAAGATCTGCGAACTCGCATGAACACCTTTGTCCTTCAATACTGCTTCCCACCAGATTACAAGTATACCTCCCAGTTCTCTAAGCTGAAGCCCACTTTCTTGAAATTAGGATCTGTCTTCTGCTTTTCTCATTCCCCTCAGGGTCTCAAGTTCTGCAGTTTCATAGTCACTACAAACAAGTCTGTCATTGGTCATCACATCCCCAACAAGCACTTCAAAGTACCAATGTCCTGGAGAACATCACCTCTCGTACAGCACCTGTATTAAGATATTACACGTGACAGCCTCCAGAAATTTTTGAGATTGCCTGTGTCATTCTGTACTGCCTTTTTGTCAAGTTTCAGGAATGTTTAAGTCCCCTATGAGAAACAGAGTCTGGAATACACAGGATTTGGTTGAGTGCTGCCTACACAGATTTGGAGGGTCTGTAATATACTTCCACCACAATGTCACTCTTACTGGCCTCGCCTGTGATACTGACCTGCAAGTTCTCAACCACATAGTTGCTCATATAACGAAAAGCTTCACACATTCAAGCTGTTCCTTTACATCTGTAACAGTCCTCTTTCTCTTCACCTCTACCTACCTTTCTCAAAGGTTTTCTTTCCATCCATCTCAGCACACAAGGCATGTGAGTGAACCCACTAAATCCCAGACATTCCTGTGATCTCATGAAATATGCATCTGTACATCTTTCCATCTTCATCATCAGGATTGAGACTAAGATTCAGACTCCTGTGCTGTTTATTCTTGCCTCTAGAGCTCTCTAGTCATGCTTGCTAATCTCAGAGTCTCCTTTGGTGGTGTCATTGCTGCCCATGTCGATGAGCATGCAGTTGAGTGCATGAAGAGTGGAATACCTTTCTCTCATTTATCATAATTCTAATATCACACAGAATATCATGCTACTGCATGTGCCAGAGCACACTATTTTATGTGAGATAATAAATAAAATGAAGATGGTCTCACTGTTAAATAAAACAGAAGGTCCAAAGTTTGAAGACTGTACCAGCTGTGAAATAGCTGTGTGAGAGTATATGTGTGCTAAGCTAGAAATCTTGGTATCTCATTATTTATCAAATAAGAGCAGGATCAAGTGCTTTCTTTGTGTTTATATGAGATCTGATTGTATACATGAACCAAATATAAAGGCAGTATCTTTCTGACTGCGTTTGTCTGTTGACCAGGTATGTACTATGGGAATAGTTTAGTGTAAGTGTCCTGACACATGCTTGGCCTCGCTACTGTGTGGACTTCAGACAGGGAATCACTGTAGCTTTATCTCTAGTGGACTAGGAGGAAAACTCCCTTGAGTTTTGAGGTCACTTCTCTTAACAGTTTTTTTCTCTCTGTAAATATGCATTCAGATTATCAAAGTCCTTATCAGCATTTTTCCACTAAGCAATTAGATTCAAGGATAGGTTTTGACTAAATTAGGAAGCCTACTTTTAAGTACCTACATACAGACTCTACATGTGAGATAAGCATTCAGACTCCCTTTGTAGTTGGAGGAAAGCCAGTCCATAAACCATACAGGAGGAGTCAGGTGAACACCAGATGGGATTCAGTTGCATAAACACATTATATGCTACTTAAACTTCAGCTGCCAATGCAGAGAGATGGAGATCTTTTATAAGGTATAAAATTTTTTTATAAATTCTCAGTCATATTTGCCAGCTCTAGTGTAAGACTTATTAAATGGCATTACATACCTACCTGTGAGCACATGACTTGGGAGCAGTGCATACTTCAGAAAGTTAACCAGCATGGTGTGAGCTTCCATTAACTAAATGGGAAGTCAGACAGCCAGATAGTTTAAAATTTAGATGCCCCTATGCCTTCAGCTGAATTTTAGATCTCTTGAAAAGTAAAGTTTAGGTCTTTCTATAAGTGCTCTTTTCCCTTATTGTGTAAGACCCTGGCCAGTACATCCAGTGCAAATGACATCCACAGTTAAGATCAAGAACACTTTCTAGGCTTTGCAGAAAAGTCTCTGTAACAATTTAAGGCATAGAAGGAAAGGATTATGTGAACTGGTTCAAATGCTGCTTCTGAAAGGTGGTAAAGCTACTCATGGGCAAGATGGAAAAAGCAAATTTTTATGGATTTATTGGAAATTTCGCAGAACAGCAGACTATCTGAGGTTGAAAGTGACCATATTGTCCAACTTCCTTGCTCCAGCAGGGACACTTAGACCCAATTATCATGTTCAAATGGCTTTTGAATTTTGAACTTTAAAAGAACTGACTCACATAGCAGAGATTTCTGGAGTTGTAGCCAATTCAGTGAAGTTTCTTAAGAGTTCCTAAAGTTTTTGAACTAATTCACTCAAAGAAGTTCTGAGGATATGAAGAGAGGTGAATCTATAATTTCAGCTAAAACAAGCATATATTCCCTCCCACACAGGTCCTTTCCCCCCTTTCATCTTATCCTTCCTCCTCCCCTGCCCTGGAGTATCTACCAGTCATCATTCCATCTATCTAATTCCCTTAACACTTGTACTACATTTACAAAAACACAAGTAAAAATAATCATCTACAACTCAGAAACCACAGAATGAAGAGAATCAAAGAGTAGCAGAGCACTTCCCCCAGGTTCTGGCAGGAGAGGTGAGGTATGACCTTGCAGAGTTCTCATGTTTTCTCATTACTGCCCTGTATTTGATAGTCTTATGATTGTAGAGAAGATTTAAAAATTTTATCATGAAAATATAGAGTTATTCAAAGATTTAGAGAAAATATATGCTTTCAGGGTCTGTGCTAAATAAACAAATGTTCTTTCTTCTTCCTGTTGACCTAGAAAAATGACTACTAAATCCAAGATTCATCTTTGTAAAATATGATCTAGATGCTTCTTATACCTTCCAGTAGAATACTTTGTGAATTTGCTTGCAGCAAAAACATAATGGAAGACAATCCCTATTAACGTATATGTTTTCCTCTGTGTTAAAGAAGTGACTCTCTCCCGGTTTCATTTACATACCAAAATTTCATAGACAAATTCTAGTACAGCCGTATTTGCTCTTAACTATGAATCCCCAGACCTAAAAATTCATGAAGTAAAATAAGGTTGAAAAGATCTATACAGTAGCCAACATTCCACATTTGTTAAAGATTTCTTCTTCCATAGTCAACTCTGGAGCAGCAAATCAAAACTCTTAAGAGACCAAGACTTAACAACTGCCAGTAGTCTCAGGTTTAAACATACAGCTATTTCTGTATATTCTATATCTGTATGTTCCACGATCCTGACTCAGTGCTTCCGCAAAGACTGGGTACATTTTTACTTTTTTTTTCCAGATCCCTTCCCAGCTAAATTCCTTCCTAACTCCTCAGCATAAGTTCCTGACTCACTCACTCACTCACTTTTGGTAAAGCAATAGAGGTGCTGAATTATTCAGCTGATAGAAATCTTCCCTCTGCTACCATAGGGATCAAACAAATACATGAGGACTACCACCTTGCCTTATTTGTTGCATTTTTGCTCTAATCTTCCTAGGACACCAACTGAGTAGTTTTCTATTCTTATTCTCAAATTTCCTATGAGCACTAAGGAAAACCATAGGAAGCTTGAGCAGAAAAAAAGGAAGGGGGGAAAAAAAGAGATTTGTGCACAAACCCCACAATAAAAAAAAGTTAGTATTCTTGGCCAAATACTGTAGGTATAAATGTAAGATTTCCCTTACAGGATCAACAGGCTTGTATATAAATTTGTAATGAGAGTTTCAAAGGTCAATTGATTCCAAACTCCTACTCTTGTCACTCAGCTTCTATTGATTTCTGTTTAAGAACTCAAATTTTATATTTACATTTAAGAAAATTTTCTGTAAATGAATTCTTAAGTAGACCAAGGCTTGATGCCTTTAATAAATTTTCAGCAAAACTGAATTTGTGGTACAAATTTACTCTTCAGTTGATACAATTAATGGCAAATGAAACACTGCTTCACCATGTTCCAAGATCCTAGAAATTTCTAGAAGCAGCAGATATCTTCAGCAATGAGGATCACAGTACTTCACAAGAGGTCAAAATAACTTACTTGACAGTAATTTTAAGGCCATTTTTAGAGAGCTTGGGCAACATAAAAGAGCATTTGGCAGTATGACTAACTGTATAGCACTCTTCTATGTGCATTTACAGAGAATTAGCAAGAGTTATGATTGCAATAGTAGGGTTGAAAGAGTTATTTTTCTTCAGTTTTTATCTTGTTTATTATCATAATTGTTAGTTCTTTTGCCTTCCCCTTTCTGAAGTAAAAATTTGAATGACAATTATTTCACAGTTCATGAACACCTTCAGAAACGTAACTTTCTCCATAGAGTGAAGCTCCAATTTAACTGTTTGTATATAGGATTCATGTTGCTCTAAAACCTGTCACAGAACTGCTGATCTCATTGTTAAGAGAGCACAGTCAGGAAAAGGTAATCTATACAAGAAACAGAAATTTTAGCATAATCCTAAAAAATTAGTATATATTTTAAAAATACTAAGAAGGTAATGCAGCTGATAATATCTGCCAATGGAACAAGTAAAAAAGCCATACAGGCTGCATTAATTATAACTTATTATCTACTATTAACCTATTTTGTAAAAAAATTAATTATGATGAGATATTTTGTTATATAAGACTGTCTTTTGATATTTTTCAAAGAATAAGCAGCTCCTAGAAATGTCCTAATTTTTACCTCTTTGCTAGAACTATTTGTTTTAACATGATTTAAATAAAGTTAGGATCAACAGTGCTATCACTTTGGAATTCCACTAAGGAAATTTAAAACAAAAAATGAATTAGTTGCTACTAGTAACTGTTCAGCTCCTGAGAGTATTTTTCATTTTCTACTTTTTAAATTATAAATGGCATTTAAGTTCATAAACAATATGAATTTTAAAGGTGCTGAACATGAAAAATTATAACTAATAAAAAAAAGTTTACCTTAAACTTCAGCTTTTCTTGTAATTTGATGGTTTTACCCTCTTGTCTAGTGGTTCCAGGTAGAAGTAGTTTGAGAATTGCCTGTGTCCCTGTGAATGTCCAGAGCAAAGAGGTTAGTCTGTGATATATTGGTCTCTCTAATCTCTTCATATCCTCCCTGGCACAACGGAGTATTTTGTGTAACTCTTAATACCGAACACAGATTGCAAAATCAGTGATTCCATCTCAACATAGCAGAACAGTAATTTGATTCCATATACTGTTTTATAACGTAACCATCTTATATAAAGTTTATCCTATTCAAGATATATTTTACAAAGGAAAGCAGTATTTTCAGAACAGGAATATACTACTGTTATACCTTTGATGGTATCCTTGACTATGTTTATTATGTAATATTTCAAACAATTCTTTTTAATTTAAAAACTATCAGTAATATAATTAATGCAGCTCCAGGCAGCAGATGAAGAAAAAGAGATTTAGAACATAGCTGGCCCTGATCCAGAAATTTCTGCCATGTGCCCTACTCCCTCACACACACACTCAGCTCTGGACAGCTGCCAGTGCACACGTCTTTACCTTTCCTGTCTGAGCTGTTCTCTAACACACTCTTGTTGTCTAATCATTATTCCTCAAGCAAGCTAAGGAAATTAATTTGAGGGAGAAGTGGAATTTCTCATTTAGTTAGTAACATGTTTGTGTGGATTATTTTCATTGGTGTCATATATTAAAAAAAATTCTTAACATCTCTACAAGTAGCAAAATGCTGTTGTCTTCTTCACAACAACTTTGCCAATTTATTTGCTGATTTCTGAAAATGCTTACATTCATTAAAAGGGAAAGCTTTTTAATATTGACAGCTTAGTATTTTTTACTCACTTTGGCTTTTCCCCCCTCCATTCTCAACCAGTAGAATTGAAAAGAACACAAACCATAGCTGGAATGAGCTGACCTAGCATGATTGCTTGCGATAGATGAAAGCAGATTAGATTACACGAGGATTATAGATTAAGATTACTGTTCTGATTGTGTGAATGCCTACAAGGAGTTCCTATTATTTTATATTTATTTTCTTTACTGTCACTTTAGCATTTGAGTGGGTTTATCAGTGTTTTCACATGTATAGTTTGATCTGTGCATTTGTTATGTTACAGTTCAGATAGAATGAAATTTAGTATGATGGGTTTCAGGTTTCTTTTGTACTAGCTACTTTCATACAAATCCATATTAGGCATTACACGTTCTAGGTGAGTCTTAAGAAGCTCCTATAGACAGAAAACCTGATTGTGCTGGAATGACAGTCCCAAAGCTGAGATTCAAATGAGGAGGCTTCTATTTCCACTGCCACACAAAATTGTTTGCATGGCCCGTACCTAATCCTCTAGAGACAGATATCCTATTGCTGAAATAATACCTTTAAAGTCTGGTGTGGCTTTAGGTTATGCTCAGATATACCCATATATATGGACATCTAAAGAAAATTAAAACTTGCAGTATACGCATGCAGAAGCAAAGTATGCATTAATGTGTAAAAAGCATTTAAATATTGTGTAAATTCCTTAAAAAACTTATAGTATTTTCCCTGATCACAGAATCACATTGCTAAAGCTTATCTTAGTCTCCTACAATGTAAAGATACTTACTTTTTTCCTTTGCTTTAATTCTGATAGTGACCTTTCAATGTATTCTATAGCCCCGTGCAAAATAAGTGATGCTGAAACTTAGGTACCTTGAGCAAGAGAGATGCCCTTGCTGTCTGCAAGTCACAACTCTTCCAAATCATTCACACTGCATTCATTAGCCATGACACATTTTAACACATTTCAGCAGCTAAGTAATAGTTCAAAGAAAGTTTCTGGTAGTTCACCATTATACCAGCAAGACAATTAATTGGTTGTCTTCATTGACTGATGCTATCAACTTTGAACTGGAAAGCTGAAACTTTAGGTGACACGTTTTCTCCTCAACAATCTGCTGGCCAGTTTCTGGAGTTTATGTTGAAACTTCTAACTTTGCATTGGTCTTCAGGACCTGCTGATTTCCTTGTTTGTTGAAGTGGACTTTTTGTGTTTTCCTGGACCCGGATCTGGATAAATACTACAGTTCAGTGCAAAGGAAATGGCTACCACCTTGATACATTCAGATGTAACAAGCTTGTCAAACTTCTCAGAGTTAAACCAATTTTCTTCACTGCAATGGCTGTAACAGACCACTAAGACAAGTAGGGGAACAAAAACAAACTATGAAATCAAGAGCAGCAAAAAAAAGTTTTTATCTTCAACTCGGAAAATTTCAACTCTGCTTCTGTTGTATATGCCCAGTAGAAACATACCTTCAGAAATCATGTTAAATCTCCCATGCTAGAGAAGGAGGAATTCATGAGGAAGAAGGCGCAGCAGAGAGGATCTGTTATGGACTGGCCACCACCACCAATCCCCAATTCCCAGGGCCACTTAGGCCAGGGGGAGGTAGCAGAGTCAGAATGAAGGAATGAAGTTTGGATAAAAAGGATGGGAGTTGGTGTTTTAATTTTTGTCTTCATTTCTCATTCTACAACTTGATTTTAACTGCAATAAATTAAATTAATTGAGTCTGTTTTGGCTATGATTGTAATTGGCAAGTGATCTCCCTTTATTTTGACACACAATATTTTGTATTTTCTTCACTGACTTGTTGAGGAGAGGGAAAAGAGTGGTTCCCTGGGTGTTTGTCAGCCAGCTCAGGCCTACCAAAACCACTATTCCACTGATACCTATTTGTTAGTTACAGGATTAAAAACTTAATGGAAGCAATCAGTTTTCACACGTTTGTTGTGGTATACCACTTGTAACCTAAATTGCATTATTTTAAATTAATATATAGCATGTTTTGTTCAGATAAATGATTTCAGTAGCATTCATACATACTTCTAAACTTAAGTATTTTACTATTTTTAAGCACATCAAGGTATGTTTCAGTCTTCCTTATGTGACAATTTATGTTTATCCGGAAATATACTATGAAAGATAATCTGTAAGAAACCAAGGGAAGTCTTGCACCTGAAATACTTGTATTAAAACCACATCTTTATGTTCACACAATTAATTTAGCCTGCTGGACTAGTGTAAAGATATTTTACAGTGCTTGCAATTAACTCGTGGGATGTTCAATAGATATTACTGAATAAAATGCTTCCTGGCCCTGATGTCTATTGGCACAGCTGGGCTCATGTCCACTCAAGTAAAGTCTATACTATTCCTAAACTAGGTGGCCACCCCATACTGTCTACTGTGAGCAGTCCATGACTATGAAGCTAGGAGGATGCCAGACTGTTGATTTGATAATTATGCATGTAATAGCTTTCAGCTGTGGTATCTATGTTGAAAGCAAACAGGAAGATCTTTCAAGTATCTGGCAGCAGAATACAAGAAGTTACTGATAGAAACATAGCAGAAATTTTGTGTGTCTTTCTGTGATTCTGTATGCAGATGTTGTTCCACGTTATCTTCAGCATTTGTCCTAACCTTCCTGCAAAGTAATCTATCTGGACATAGATGGAGAAAAAATAAAAGGTCAGAGGCAACTGCCACATTTCTGCCTCTACATTTTAAAAACGTCCTTTCCAATCCAAGATAACTATTGCTTCACCTTCTCAAGGAATTTTCACTACCACTTCAAGTAAAGAAAATCTCAATAGCCAACTTAATTTTCATATCCTGTCTGTTACCTCATATGACGTTTTCCCATTCTTATGTACTAGAATTGTATTATTGTGTCTTGTGAAGAAGTACTTTATTCAGAACAAGTAGGGGGTCACTTGGCAGGAACAGCCTTCTAAAATCAGCTTCAAGTTTTAGCATTTGCTCTGATAGAATTGTTCTATTACTTCTGTCAAAAACTGCATAAAACAGATATAAAGTCTGTTTTACAGGACTCTGAGTAACAAATGCTATTGTTTATTTCAGTTATATGCAGAAAAAAAGAAAATAAATACCTCTTTCCATTAATATCTCTCCCGAATAATGTACCTTTTCCATGATGTTCCAAATATCTTATTTGAAAGGAAGTTAAAAATAACTTTAAAAACCCTCCAATACTCACTGAAAATCTCTTCCAAAGATATCTCAGCTAAGAATGTAGCTGTAACATTTAAATTGTGGTTTCTCCTTGCCAACATATGTAATGATAAAGCTGGCTGAAAAGTTTCAGAATTTTGATGATCAGAACATGTGAAATAAAATTTCACACTTCAACAACTTTAAAATTTTTAAGTCTTATATATTTTCACTCTAAATGCCAACTTACCATTTTTATTTGTTTTTCAGCAAGACTTAATCGCAAACATCCATTGAAACTACAAAGTATAATTAATGAAATTGTTATCCTATTGAAGTCAGTCCTATTTGTAATTAACTTATGTGCACTCAGGATTTTTCCCATTGCTTCCACAAATTCTTTATTCTTCCTTCTCCTTATTGAGGGTAGGAATTATGTAATCTAAATAAACATAATATACAACTGATAAGTCTAAATTTGGGAGAAATTAGGCAAAAAAAATAAAAAGACATTGTAGTGTATACTTTTCTAATTCATTATTTCTATATCTCAAACACCCCTTCAGCCTATTGGCATGAGTTTGGTGAATAATTCAGAACTATAAAGAGATTAATATTTATTATAAACATTCACCTGCAGTTTTATTCTTGTAGTATGTCTCAATACTTGAACTTATAAATCAGGAAAATACCAGCTGATATCGCTGCTTATTTGAATGATGCATTTACTTGCATACCCTGCATAACTAAACATTTCCTAATTAACTGTAAAAATAGAAAACACAGATGCTATATGTACTAGCAAAATAATGCTAATTAAATACATTGATATCTCAAGTGCTGAACCTTGTAACAGTTAATTGGACTGATATCTTCCCAAAAGAGAAGCACAGTAGGTGTCTTGAATTTGATAGAAATCTGCAACTGCAAATCCTTGATCAATGGTAAGATCCCAATGAATCTCTTTAGACCTGGATCAGAAGTTACACCATGTGAACATGATCACTACTAGCGTGCCCTGGTACACAGCGCAGTATCCACAGACTTTATCTGTGTACACAGTTTATGGAAGGAGATATAATTTATACAGCGAGAAAACATCAGATAATTCTGGTGCAGAAGAAACTATTACTTCTAATAATTACTATTACTTCTCTATCCTCAGAGACACACAGGGATCTGTTCGGTAGCCTTTTAGTCTTAGCTCTAAAGGAAATCACACAATTTGCAAGAACCAGTTACAAGGTAACTTCCACCATAGATTGTTTATTGATGCCAATGGGCTGCTCCAAAAGAAACGAAGCACAAACTGTGAAGTATGTTTATGCTCAGCCACGTTCCTATTTCCTCCCCTCAAGCTTGAAGGTGGAACTTTACTTTTTATATCTGTTATAAATCATGTTTGTTTCTTTCAATTGCCTGCAAGCTTGCTAGACATTTCCAAAGGCACAAACAGAATCAAAACAAGACAACTACCTGTGCTGTTAGTAAGAATGCTTTTCCTTTTTCCAAATATTTTAACTCTTGTTAATAAACTCATAAAAAGATGCCTCCTTTTCTTTCCCCAAAAGTAATAGCATATCTGTAATTTATTGTAATACAGCTTTGACTGTTTTTTTCCTGTAATGGAAAATCTTTTCTTTAAATGCAGTTCATTTACTTACTCCTAATACTTTAGTCAAGTTCTTTTGCTTCTGGCTATCAAATTCATTTATTCCTCTGTAAAAGTATACAGTGGATTAATCCCAGTGGGGATCAGCAATATTTCTTGCATGGCTCTCCCACTTCTACTGAACTATCAGAAGCAAGAATTAAAAAGTTTTGTTTGCCCCAAACTGGGGCATAAAAAATATACTGAATATTCCTAGATATGATCCAGAGATTCATCTGGCAAATTCTGGAGAAAATATATTACTTTCTCCAGCTGTGGAGATAGAATGTTCCCAAACTTAGAACTGTTAATGGCTATTTAGTTTTAAGTGACAAGAAAAGTAATTCCATTTCTAGGTCTATGTGGTCATCTGCAAGAACAGTATGTTCAGTTCCTTAACAGTGATGGAAGAACTTAAATAATGACAAACTTAAAAAAAATAAAAATACGTAGAGCTCAGCACTTAAGAGTATGAAAAGTTCCCTGTGTTCAGGTTTTTTTTTGCTTGTGTGCTTGTTTGCTTTTATGTCTCTTTATATATATACACTTTGCTATGTTTTTCAGCCTTTCATCCAACTGAACTGTAATTACTGAAAATTTCACTTATAATTATGCAGCTTTCTAAAAAAAATGTAATGTACTCCTATTTTTATAAGAACATTAATCTACTACTGAATGAACACCGTTATCATGTAAAAGAGAGAAAATGAAGTCTGCAAGAAGCATCAGGAGGAGAAAAAATATTTTAAAAGCAGATTTAACCTATCTATTCCAAACTGTGTTTAAAGGTCATAACTATTTATCTTCCATTATTTAATGGTGCAAGTGTAAAATGCAGACAGAAGGGAAATCTCATAAATAATAGGGCCCTTTTTTTGCTTTAGTAAAGAGATTTTCCTGTACCTACTTTCCCGTTGTAATTAATTATTTACTTTGTCCTTCATAGAACAGGAAAAACAACCCCTTGCAATTTTCATTATCTAAAGAAATTACTGAGATGACAGAGTTACCTCATGCCAGGGTTTCTTTTTCCCTAAGGAAACCAATATGGCCTTACTTTTCCCCCTGAGCTGTGTTCTTTACCAGGGCACAGAAATGCTAACTGCAGATAGAGGTTGTGACAGCTGCATTAGATAGAAAGTTCACACAGAAGTTATCACTAGAATGATTCCTTTCTGTAAATTTGCAGAGTTAAGGTATTGTATACAGCAAATGGACTGTTATGCTAAGTTTCTTGAGAGACTTTCTAACTACTTCTATTGCTTATGTGTAAGCAGCCAAATATCTTAACCTGATATTCAGAGATAACTCCATAAAAATACTGGCATCAATTTTAGTGAAAAAGTGTTAATACTCCAGGCAAATTAATTTTTACACTACGCATATAGGCTAAATATATAATGTAGTAGTTGCTTTTTTCCTAGATCTGGTTTTTTGGTTTTTTTGGGGTTTTTTTTGTATACTAATTCATTTCTCTCCCACATTTCACTTTCAGGACAGAAAACAAGGTTACGTTCCAGATTTCACTTTCATTTATCAAATATTTTTACCATTCCAGTACTTTTTCACACCTTGAAATGTTCATACGAAAAAAAATGGTGTGCTATATTGATGTAAAAGCAAATGAAAATGAATGGATATATGAGTCTAGATTAACCTAAAGTTCCTGCTGGTTTCTGGATATCAGTTAAGCAACTGAGATAGTGCCACACTTGTGAAAGTCACATAAAGTCAAGATATTTAGTTTTGTCGACAACTGGAAAGCAAAATAATATGAAAAACTGCATTGAAGAACAGAANTTTTTGGGGTTTTTTTTGTATACTAATTCATTTCTCTCCCACATTTCACTTTCAGGACAGAAAACAAGGTTACGTTCCAGATTTCACTTTCATTTATCAAATATTTTTACCATTCCAGTACTTTTTCACACCTTGAAATGTTCATACGGAAAAAAAATGGTGTGCTATATTGATGTAAAAGCAAATGAAAATGAATGGATATATGAGTCTAGATTAACCTAAAGTTCCTGCTGGTTTCTGGATATCAGTTAAGCAACTGAGATAGTGCCACACTTGTGAAAGTCACATAAAGTCAAGATATTTAGTTTTGTCGACAACTGGAAAGCAAAATAATATGAAAAACTGCATTGAAGAACAGAAGAAAGAGTTTGGGGAGCATTTACAAGTAGCTCTTTTCTAGAACTGGTCACGAGGTTAATCTTTTTAATACGCTTTCTGATGTCCTTGGCACAAAGTGGAGTGGGTTAATGAGATTCTCTCATTAAAAGAATTGGAGTTGTCATCCATACAGAAAAGAATTGGAATTCTCTACCATATATGAAAAATTTGATGACCTTGAGGATGGTGATAATAGAAATGAAATGAAATTCAATAGCTTGTGAACTTCAGGCTAAACAACAGGAATTGATGCCACAATCCAGAGCATGAGTCTGAAATAGCAGAGGAAAAGAACACGGGTAAATATATCTTTTACAGGATGACTAGAAACCTCTGAAGCGAGAAGGTTCTGAAAAACAGCAAAGACAATCTAAAAATGTTTCAGGCTTTATATTTTCAGGATAGAAATAGAATTTTTAATGTCACTAAAAAAGACCTTAAGGTCTCATTCACAATACTGTTTGTATCAATCATGGTCATTTTGGTTCAAGAGAAATTAATTTGAAGTAAAACATATGAGAAATTCAACCAAAAGTACTACAGATCCTGTTTTAGGAATGAGCATTAAAGGACTCTAGGCCTTTTTGCCCTAGGAAAATGAAGGCTGAGAAAAGGATATGACTACGCTCTCTAAATACATCAGAAAATTAAATATATAGAAGACAAGAAGTTACAGGGCAATGTCTACATGGGGAAAATGCATATACTAGTCATTATTAGACTATCTTGGATATTAGGAGACTGTAACTAGCCAGATAAAAGTGTCTTTATGGAACAACATTTCAGTGGAATTATTGGGGAATAAATAATCTAGGCATTAAAAATTAACTTGAATTTTCTATATATCATAGCAGAATAATAAGAAGTAAGCACAAACTGTAAAAACACATCCCTACCCCTCTCTTCTTCCCAGGCTCAATTTTATTGCTGCATTTTATACTTTCTCCCCTCAAGCAGTACAGAGTGGTGGGCAATGTGTGTTGTGGTCAGTTCATCATTTGCTGCTGCTCTTTCCTCCTGGCACTCTTCCCTAGCTCCAGCATGGGATCCTTACTGTGAGAGACAGTTCTTNAATGAACACCGTTATCATGTAAAAGAGAGAAAATGAAGTCTGCAAGAAGCATCAGGAGGAGAAAAAATATTTTAAAAGCAGATTTAACCTATCTATTCCAAACTGTGTTTAAAGGTCATAACTATTTATCTTCCATTATTTAATGGTGCAAGTGTAAAATGCAGACAGAAGGGAAATCTCATAAATAATAGGGCCCTTTTTTTGCTTTAGTAAAGAGATTTTCCTGTACCTACTTTCCCGTTGTAATTAATTATTTACTTTGTCCTTCATAGAACAGGAAAAACAACCCCTTGCAATTTTCATTATCTAAAGAAATTACTGAGATGACAGAGTTACCTCATGCCAGGGTTTCTTTTTCCCTAAGGAAACCAATATGGCCTTACTTTTCCCCCTGAGCTGTGTTCTTTACCAGGGCACAGAAATGCTAACTGCAGATAGAGGTTGTGACAGCTGCATTAGATAGAAAGTTCACACAGAAGTTATCACTAGAATGATTCCTTTCTGTAAATTTGCAGAGTTAAGGTATTGTATACAGCAAATGGACTGTTATGCTAAGTTTCTTGAGAGACTTTCTAACTACTTCTATTGCTTATGTGTAAGCAGCCAAATATCTTAACCTGATATTCAGAGATAACTCCATAAAAATACTGGCATCAATTTTAGTGAAAAAGTGTTAATACTCCAGGCAAATTAATTTTTACACTACGCATATAGGCTAAATATATAATGTAGTAGTTGCTTTTTTCCTAGATCTGGTTTTTTGGTTTTTTTGGGGTTTTTTTTGTATACTAATTCATTTCTCTCCCACATTTCACTTTCAGGACAGAAAACAAGGTTACGTTCCAGATTTCACTTTCATTTATCAAATATTTTTACCATTCCAGTACTTTTTCACACCTTGAAATGTTCATACGGAAAAAAATGGTGTGCTATATTGATGTAAAAGCAAATGAAAATGAATGGATATATGAGTCTAGATTAACCTAAAGTTCCTGCTGGTATGAGTCTGCACGTTAATTTTCCATAAAAGCTGGGCTCATCTTCCGTTTCTGGATATCAGTTAAGCAACTGAGATAGTGCCACACTTGTGAAAGTCACATAAAGTCAAGATTTTTAGTTTTGTCGACAACTGGAAAGCAAAATAATATGAAAAGCTGCATTGAAGAACAGAAGAAAGAGTTTGGGGAGCATTTACAAGTAGCTCTTTTCTAGAACTGGTCACGAGGTTAATCTTTTTAATACGCTTTCTGATGTCCTTGGCACAAAGTGGAGTGGGTTAATGAGATTCTCTCATTAAAAGAATTGGAGTTGTCATCCATACAGAAAAGAATTGGAATTCTCTACCATATATGAAAAATTTGATGACCTTGAGGATGGTGATAATAGAAATGAAATGAAATTCAATAGCTTGTGAACTTCAGGCTAAACAACAGGAATTGATGCCACAATCCAGAGCATGAGTCTGAAATAGCAGAGGAAAAGAACACGGGTAAATATATCTTTTACAGGATGACTAGAAACCTCTGAAGCGAGAAGGTTCTGAAAAACAGCAAAGACAATCTAAAAATGTTTCAGGCTTTATATTTTCAGGATAGAAATAGAATTTTTAATGTCACTAAAAAAGACCTTAAGGTCTCATTCACAATACTGTTTGTATCAATCATGGTCATTTTGGTTCAAGAGAAATTAATTTGAAGTAAAACATATGAGAAATTCAACCAAAAGTACTACAGATCCTGTTTTAGGAATGAGTATTAAAGGACTCTAGGCCTTTTTGCCCTAGGAAAATGAAGGCTGAGAAAAGGATATGACTACGCTCTCTAAATACATCAGAAAATTAAATATATAGAAGACAAGAAGATACAGGGCAATGTCTACATGGGGAAAATGCATATACTAGTCATTATTAGACTATCTTGGATATTAGGAGACTGTAACTAGCCAGATAAAAGTGTCTTTATGGAACAACATTTCAGTGGAATTATTGGGGAATAAATAATCTAGGCATTAAAAATTAACTTGAATTTTCTATATATCATAGCAGAATAATAAGAAGTAAGCACAAACTGTAAAAACACATCCCTACCCCTCTCTTCTTCCCAGGCTCAATTTTATTGCTGCATTTTATACTTTCTCCCCTCAAGCAGTACAAAGTGGTGGGCAATGTGTGTTGTGGTCAGTTCATCATTTGCTGCTGCTCTTTCCTCCTGGCACTCTTCCCTAGCTCCAGCATGGGATCCTTACTGTGAGAGACAGTTCTTCGTGAACTTCTTCAATGTGAGTCCTTCCCACAGGCTACACTTCTTCACAAACTGCTCCAGCATGTGTCATTTCCATGGGATGCAGTCCTTCAGGAATGGACTAGTCCATTGTGGGGTCCTCTGTGGGTTCACAGGTCCTGACAGACCTGTTCCAGTGTGAGTTCCTTTTCCCAAGGCCGCATGTCTTGCCAGGAACTTTCTTCAATATGGTTTCCTATGGAGTCACAGCCTCCTTCAGGCATCCACCTACTCCAGTGTGAGTTCCTCCATGGGATGCAGGGGTACAGCGTGCCTCACTGCAGTTTTCACCACAGGAGGTAGGGGAATCTCTGTTCCAGCACCTGGGGCACCTCCTCCCACTCCTTCTTCACCAGCCTTGGTGTCTGCAGAGTTCTATCTCTGACATGTTTTCACTTCTCTCTTCTGGCTGCTCTTGCGCAGCAGTTTTTTCACCTTTTTAAATATGTTATCACAGAGGTACTACTGTCACCGAATGTCTCATCTTTAGCCAGTGGTGGGTCTGTCTTGGAAATGGTTGGCATTAACTGTGCCAGACATGGGTGAAGCTTGTGTCATCTTCTCACAGAAGCCATCCTTGTAGCCCCCACTCCTGCTACCAACACCTTGCCATGTAAACCCAATACAGACATGTTAATATTTGCTTATTCAAATGTTAGGCTCTTATTCTTATGAAACATAAACATGCACATTTTTGACACTGATATACAGCAATTAAATATAGATACAGTGCAATGGAAATACGTAGAGCATGAATTTCTGCTAGAACAGAAACTGTTTATGTCATGGCATTCAAAGTCGATATTTCATACAATAAGCGGCATGAAGACTGATCAGTCAGCCTCAGAGAAAGTCCCTACTAGAGTAGACCAGATATATTATCAAGAGGACATAAAATAACAAAACATGTAGCTCTTTCTTATTTTCACATGAATAACTACAATCTAGGAGGTGTATTTCATCACCTGTTACAAACAGTAAGTTTTCTATTAATAATTAAAATGACATTTAAGTGTTTAGAATTTGCTTTTAAGTTAATTTTCTCTGCAACTTATCCATGCATCTCTCTTGCAATTATAGCACATTTGCCTCATTTAATTGATGCTTTTAATCTAAAAGGTTATGTTTCAAAACACATTCCTCTAAAACACATACTAGGAATGGATAGCAAGACAGCCAAGATAGCAAGACTAGGCAACACAGCAAAATTATTCTGAGGACCATAAATCAGCAGTGTTAGAGAGACAGAGCATTGATATTTATTTTAAGATAAAATAACTAGATTACCTTTGATGATATGTCTCAGCTCTCTTAGAAGCGATCAGTTCCTAAAGTTATGTGCATGCAGGTGCTCCAAGAGAGTACTAAGTAAAACTAGCATATCAAAGAAAAATAAATGTACTAGGTATTTACTTTACTGAAACAGAGTTGGAGATAACTCTAATCAAAATCAACTGTAAAAACCTTTCACTGTTCAGTGTTACTCATGTTTAGAGACAGAGGCACAGGACAGTGATTTTCATATTTTTTATAAGTTTTGTTCAAATTCAGCAGGATGTAATTCCCAATCTAAGCTTCATTTAAAAGAGAAATTTTGGAAATATCATTTCAATAAAACAAGTTGAAAATAGTACAGCACACAATCTCAGTCTGATATGGTTGGCAGGGACCTCTGACACCATGTATTCCAAATCCTCTGCTCACACAGGTTCAGTTAGATCTGGTTGCCCAGGATCTCCTTTGAACGTCTCCAAGGCAGGAGACTCCACAACCTGTTCCAGTACTCTCACAATTAAGAAGTATGTCCTCATGTTCATACACAGTCTCTTGTGTTTCAGTTGTGTATGTTGCCTCTTGTCCTGTCTCTGGGCACCTGTGAAAAGAGTTTGGCTCCAACTTTGTACCTTCTCTTCAAGTATTTGTACACATTGGTAAGATCCAATCCTTCTCCAGGCTGAACAATCCCACCCTGTCCTCATGGAAGAGATACTCCAGCCCTTTCATCATCTTTGTCACCTTTTGTTGGACTCTTTCCAATATGTCCATGTCTGTCCTGTACTGAGGAGCTCAGAACTGGACACGGTACTCCAGCTGTGGCCTCACTAGCAGTGAATAAAGGGGAAAGGATCACCTTCCCCAATTTGCTGGCAGCACTCCTAATGCAGCCCAGGATACCATTAACCTTCTTTGCTGCAAGGGCACATGTTGGCTCATGTTCAACTAGGTGTCTGCCAGGATGCCCAGATCCACTTTCTTCAAAGCTGCTTTCCCGCTGATCAACATCTAGTGTACACTAATGCCTAAGTTGGTTGTTCCTCTTGCATTTTCACTTTTTGAACTACGTGACTGATTCTACTAATGTTCTTGAGTTGTGTGTTGGATAGATTATGAGATCAATTAAGGGTAAAAGTATGGGTATGTGTCTTTAACCAGAATAAGAGATACGCTCCAATTTCAGTGATAAAGTAAAAAATAGGATATTTATATTACCACCTTAGAAATCAAATATTATACTAATAAACATAGAAGGATTGTGTAAAGGTTTATCTGTGCTCATAAGTAGACACTTATGCCTGGAAGGTCTCTAGACTTTTCACTTTTAAACACACCCTAAATAATTTCATTTTCTTCTCCAGATAGTTTTAGTGATGGGGAGATACTGAAGTGCAAAATGTCTTAGTAGGTGTTAAAATTTTAAGCATAGTATAAGGCCTGAAGAAAGCAACAAGAAAAAAAAAGAGAATTCTTTTTACAAACAGTATTGAACATTATTGTAACAAAATAAAACACTTTTTAAAAAATGTTTATTTAGAGCAATTTAATTAAATGTTAATACTGTGGTAAGTACAAGGCTGATAGTCTTTCTGTGAAGAATTCGGCTAGCTAAATGGAAATATGAATGGAAATATGAATGTGCTTGCATAAAGATATTGACAGATACCTTTTAGAAACTGAATTGAATAAAATGAATGAATATTCTATATTTAACTGTACTGTCAGTCAGACACCCGAAAAAATCACAAGACAGGCATAATAAATCATGAGACTGTTTAAAAAAAATGAAAAAGATCTTGTGAATTTTCAGACAACTCACAGACTGGATTATTTTTATTTCCCATCTGATTCAAACATGTAAGAATAATGATCTTGGGATTTTCTCTGCAACTTGAAGGGCAAAGGACTAGATAAAATCTCGAGAATTGATGGAATTATGAGTCTTTTTACATGCAGTGATTTGTTTAATATTTCAGTTACCATGAACAAGCTAAGAATTTGATCCAACACATTTCTTCCAAGAGAGGAAAAACTCCTGTATACACAAGTCCCAAAGAAACTGTTTTACATGCAGATCATTGATCTCGTTTTGGTAAGTGAACAAAATTGCTGTAAACTCAGGAGGTATTGCCTGCTGCTCTATACTGAAATTGTAACTGTAATTTATTGCTCTGAAAAGTAAATGTGCTCTCCTCAAGCCATAGATTGTCCTTTCACTATCTGTTCTTGGTAGAACAGATAGTGCCAGTTTGGCTTCTGCACATGAATGGAATATACATAATACCAAGAACTGTTTGAATTTAAGCATTGAGGTGATTTATTTACATACCTCCTGTTGTGTAGATTTTTTTTTTTTCGTTCTGCACTAGTAAAAACACCATATAAGTGTATTATATCCCTGAATTCACTTTAAATACTAGTCAAGCTTAAAATGAAAAGGAGATAAAGCAAAGTTGTGGCAACTTGTTGATCACAAAACCAAGTGATTGTGTGAAGAAGACTATAAGAGAGGAAACTATATCCTGTCATTTAATCCAGCATCTTATTTTAGATGCTATTTATGATTTCTTGAAGTTTAACTTGTAGTTGCCAAGATAATTTTCTAGGTGCGCTCTAACCGTTGTGCCTTTTAAAAACAAACTCCAGGTTTTAAACTTAGAGAACCTTTTCACCTCCTTCAAAGAGATTGCCTGTGAGAAGGTTATACTGCCTCTCTTTGTTCCAAGTCAATCATCTTCCCTTTCTCCACATTTTTATGCTGAACTTGAAGTCGCATTGTTGTGCAACAGAAATTTAAATACTTCTCCTTCCCTAGGCCTCTCCCTTTTAAAAAACTTATTTGTTACATACTCAGAATATGCTCCAGATTAGATGGTTTTCCATCATCTGCCACATTTTAAACACATATTATTGAAAAACAGTCACTCTGCTTCCCATCTTATCAAATATGCTAATCACTGGTGAACTCACCATAGAAATCACTCCAAAAATGTTAGTGATAGCAGAGTTTGTTAGTCTTCTGAACTACTCCAAACACAAACACCTGCTAAATTTAAGTGAAATCCTACTTCTGCTAACTTAAACACACATTATAACTTTTCAAGGTACAGGGGAAGGGAAACATAGAAGACAGGGAAAGCTAAGGATCACATAAAAACCCAATTGTAGTTCCTTTAGATACCAATTATCCATTACTGGAGAGCTGTGAGGGGTTTTATTTAGGAGAGGCTATCAGTTAGCTGAAAAAAAGCAATACAGATGGGGCACCAAGACTGAAATAAACCACACGTGACAGGAACAGTTCAATCGCACCTGCAGGAAGTTTTAATAATGGTGAAATGTCTTTACTGTTGAGGTTTGAGCTATAGGTAGTGGATAGAAGTACCATCCATTGTTCTTATAATCCTGTGAAGTGTAGAGTGGGATTTCCCTGCCTATTTTCCATATTATTCCTTATGTGACTTCATATGCAGTAGCTTTTCAACTTAAAATTAGAAATTCATAGTATTAAAAATGTATCAATACCTAGTATTACAAAAATTAAGTGTTAAGTAATTTGTGTTAAGCAGGACTGAGGGCAAAACTGGAGTCTCATCACTACCATTATGGAATCTGAATAGACAACAGATAATTCATGAAATGGTACATCAAGATGATCAAAACATATTACTACAAGAATCTAAAAGTATTGCAAATCTCAAGTGATCATGATTTACAAAGCACAAAATCATATAATATAGACACCAGGTAGACCAGCAAATGTTTATTTGGAGTTTTAGCATCGCTCCTGTGCAGTTGCTAATACACTTAAATGAAGAAAACAGTATGTATAAAGCAACAGCAACAACAGAAGAGTCAATTATTATTATTTTGGGGGAATTTCTAAGCAAGGAGCATCTCAAATATATCTTAGTGCTGTAGAAGTAATGTGGAACTGTTTCTCAAACTTTTGAAAGCTATCTGTCATAATTTTGGAGGGATCATAATAGTTGGTGATTGAATGGTCACCTGTTACAGTAAAGTAAATCAAAATCATGTGTCAGGTACAAAGAAGTGCAAATTCTGTTAGTTTTCCTGCAGAAAATTACAAAAATCATAGTCTAAGCCTTACAGATTTTTTCATGTGTCTGGATTTTCAAGTTTCGGCTGTAAAGACTACCATATCCAGTCCTGCCAATATATTATAAGAAAAAAATATCTATCTAGATATACTATACAGACTACCAGGTAGATTTTTTCTTTTAAAGGAGGCAAGTCCTCCTTGTGGACTGCTGTCAACAATTTTAGTGGTTTGCTGGCCTTTTCTAGCTTGTTATATAAAGCGGTTTAAATTGTATTGCTCTGATTAAGTCAAACTATAGTGCTTTACTTCTCTTGGTGCTTGAGAAATTACTGGCTGAAACATTATTTTAATTCACAGATACCCCAGTTAACACAGTGTAATATTGACACTGCACAATAGACAGAATTAAATTGCTGAAGAGAACAATGGATGCACTAGTGAGACAAGTAAGATTGCCTTCTTTCGTGTAAATTCTATAGTTGGTTTGCTGACTACAGTCACCACGGTGGAAGGATTATAATGATGGTGATTGAGAACATTTTCAATACAGCTTTGAGATTAATATAGCATTTATAGAAGCAGAATTAATACAGTAATAAAATTATAGAATAACTGGTTGAAAGGGACCTCAAGGATCATCTGGTCCAACCTTTCTTGGCAGAAGCATGGTCTAGAAAACATGGTCCAGCACCCTCTTCAGCTGAGCCTGAAAAGCGTCCAATGTTAGGGAATTCACCACTTTCCTGGGGAGATTATTCCAATGGCTGATTTCACTGTGAAAAATTTTCCTCTTGTGTTCAATCAAAATCTCTTGAGGAATAACTTGTACCTGTTGCACGTCATCTTTTCTATGTATGTGACTCATTGTAAAAAAGGAATATTCATCTTCTTTATAGCCATTCATTAGGTACAGGAACATGGTGATAAGGTCTTCCCTAAGCCTTCTTTTTTGAAGGCTGAACAAACCCAGTTCTCTCAGGCTTGCCAGTCCTTTGATCAGCTTTGCGGCCCTACTCTGGACACTGCACCCTGTCCACAAGTTTTAATTTAGTNTTCTTGGCAGAAGCATGGTCTAGAAAACATGGCCCAGCACCCTCTTCAGCTGAGCCTGAAAAGTGTCCAATGTTAGGGAATCCACCACTTCCCTGGGGAGATTATTCCAATGGCTGATTTCACTGTGAAAAATTTTCCTCTTGTGTTCAATCAAAATCTCCTGAGGAATAACTTGTACCTGTTGCACCTCATCTTTTCTATCTGACTCATTGTAAAAAAGGAATATTCATCTTCTTTATAGCCATTCATTAAGTATAGGAACATGGTGATAAGGTCTTCCCTAAGCCTTCTTTTTTGAAGGCTGAACAAACCCAGTTCTCTCAGGCTTGCCAGTCCTTTGATCAGCTTTGCGGCCCTACTCTGGACACTGCACCCTGTCCACAAGTTTTAATTTAGTGGGGGCCAAAACTGAACACAGTATTCCAGGTGTGGCCTGACAGGTGCTGTGCAGAGTGGGATAATGACTTCTTTATCTGTACCGGCTATGCCTTTGTTGATGCATCCCAGCAGACTGTTGATTTTCTTTGTTGCAGCAGTACGCAATTCACTTGTATTGAGTTTATTGTCCACCAGGACCCCCAGGTCCACTTCCACAGTGCTATTCCCCAGCTAGGTAGATCCCAGCCTGTGCTGCACTCCTGAATTATGCTTTCTCAGGTGCAACACCTTACATTTGTCTTTTTTGAACTTTGTCAGATTCTCGTAACCTGTCCAGGTCTTCCTGCAGAGTGGCTCTCACTTCAGAAGTGTTGACTTCCTCACTCAGTTTCATATCATTAGCAAGCTTCATCAAGGTACATTTGGTCTCATCAACTGGATCACTTATGAAGTTATTGAATTCCTGTATCTCTGATGAATATGATGGCTGAGTTAGTAGACAGAGTGAAGAACTATGAATGTAGAGTAAGAGAAAGAAGAATTGAGCTAAGAGGAACACGCAGTCTGACAAAAATTATCTGAAACTTTGCTTGCCCAGGGAGATTGCTGTAAAGCCAATATAAAAAGTTTGTGTTATATGCATTATCTGAGGATTTATTGCAGAGGGAGTAACTTGCATTCACTTCAGCAGAAAATCAAATGTCAATTTTCAATGGCAGCCTGTCTTTTGGGATAAGTGCTTAAATGGAAAATAAAAAGAAAAGCAGCCAATCTTTTTAATACTTCTTTCCTTGTTTTGCTGTTTATTTAACAATGTTGTAAAAGAAACAATGCCATGGGCCAGTCTTTCTTCAGTCACTCTGCAACCTACTTTGTAGCCCTACAAAGCATGCCTTGCAAACTGCTCTAATAAGTGAGTGTAACAAGGTAAGCTCCAGGACCACAGTCTAAGCTGTAAAAAGGTTTGTTCATTGTGAATATGAATTTGTACACTACTCTACTGAGCACTGTTAAACAAAACAGCTGCTTCCAGAATTAAGATACAGGTGAACAAATCAAAAGCTAGATTAGCCTGCATATCCCATCCATTTTTGAGGAGCATTAGCTGTTAATAATTTCTGCCAATAATTTCTAGCGCAAAAGTGCAAGCTACTTTGGGATTGACTGTGTCAGTAAAAGAAAGTAATGACAGAGAATGGAAATAAAGTAAAAAGAAATAGAAGGAATAATAGGTAGAAAAGGGTACTAACAGAAGAGATCCTGAGGAGAAACAGACTGACATAATAAAAAAAAAAAATAAAAAATAAAAGAAAACACAAAAATTAACCCCCACCCAAACCACAAACCCACCCACAAATGCACACAAAAAGAGCAACCAAATCCCCCAGATTTCCCAGTTGGATACTCTAGGGTAATAGAGAACTTATCAAGAATTTATCAATATAATTTTATAATGAAATCTTATATATAATACAATACAATACAATACAATACAATACAATACAATACAATACAATACAATACAATACAATACAATATAATACAATACAATACAATACAATACAATACAATACAATAAATTTGGCATCCTGGCTTGTATCAGAAGCGGTGTGACAGCAGGTCCAGGGAGGTTATTCTCCCTCTGTACTCGGCACTGGTGAAGCCGCTCCTTGAATACTGTGTAAATACCGAGTTGGAATGAGCACTAAAGAAATAAATCCATAACAATCTTAGCTCCTTTGTCTTCCTTCCAGAGAATATTAATTTGAAGATAATTAAGTCATTTTGTTCACACCTCTGGACACAAAATCTCTTCTTCTTTTGGTACAAACTGAAAAGGTGAATATTTGCTAGCATCAAAAATAACTTTTTTACATTATTCTAATGTGAATACATTGTAGTGTACAGAGATGGTGAAGGATATGGGGAAACTAAATGAAGATTTTTTTTGCCATTTCATTCTGATTCAGACAATTCTTTGGCAATGAGTATTCTGTTTCTTGTCAAGGGACTGACAAAGGGCCTCAGAACATAAATTGATGGAAGTGGTTTAGTTAAATTATACTAAACAGATTGATTTATGCTTCTGTCTCAAATCCTTGGAACTTTCTGAACCTGCATTTGAAAGCTCAGTGGTATAGAATGTGTTTGTTGCCAAAGAAAAGTCAAATGTACTTGTTTGGGCACCTAAGTGGAGTGCAACATTATAGAGAGTGTATTTTGATCTTTAAAACCATGGAGAAGATGAATTTTCCCCATAGGTCCCTGAAGTCATGAGTACACTCTCAGAAGTTACTTAACATACAGTTACACAGTGAAGGAATGCAAGTACTTTTCATTTTAAAATCATTTTATCTTGAGTCAGAGTCTCCTTATAAACTGACTGCTGAATACCACAGATATTACTGTTGCATAAAGGTTCTTTGTCTGGAGATATGGAGTTGGACCTCAACATTAATTCCATAGCTAGATTGAGGTCGAAGCTATAACATGTGAAAAATCAAATTGATGAGATCATTGCCAGGATTGATCTGCTGGCCCTTTGAGGTCAGTTCCATACAGTAAGGCCTGACCCTCTTCCTTTGGCCTCCACAATGTCTCTATTGTTTCAGGATGCATTGACAGCTTTGCTTGACCAATGAAGAGGATTAAGAAGAGGCCTCGCCCTCCTCACATCTCCCCAGCAAGGAAATATCTTCCCACTCTTTAAGGCAGAGCATCAGAAGTGTTCATGCCCACATTAAAACCAATGAAGACCTTTCACTGGTAGCTGTGCTGCAGCATACAGGAGAAGGTTCTTTTTTTTCTTCCAAATCTCAACTTATCCATGATCTAATACCATTACAGTAATAGTTAATACTGTTATCTTTTCACTAGAATAATGAAAGATTAAAATTCTATTGCCCATCATACTTCTGTTAACTTACATAGACATCTATGGGAAAAGAATTTGGGCATTTAATTTCTTTGAAAGTCTATATGTAATTTCCACCTAGGTCCATTGGAACTGGTCACTAAGATAAGACCCCTCATAAACAAAACCACTGGTACACCATTTCTAATGTTTGTAGGTGTGCACAAGTTTTCCACAGTTTGTTTGGTGTTTTTTTAAAATGAGTTTTGGTCCTTGACTTCTATACTACCTTTGTTATGTTTTCTTGAGCACATTATGTGGTTAACTATAGAGCCTTATTTTTCCATATACACAATTTTATTTTCATGCCTGTCTGATTTAAAGATAGCCTAAGCAATCCAGTCAAAATACCACTGAGAATACTTGTATTTATTCCACTGACACCTCAGAGAGCCTTTGATAGTAAAACTAAGAATTTTTTTCTTTTTTGGTCTGTAACCACTGTAAAAGTTTTATTTTATGTCAATATACTAGTGTTTTACATGCAAATTTCTTATTCACAGTGTTGTATAACATAATGTAACAGTCTCTGACTAATGTCTGTCTTGAACAGTACAGATTCTTTGCTCTATTCAATAATGTTTAAATGGCTTTTTTTAATGATAGTAAGCTATCAACAGCTATTTTAAAATATGCTGCCTTTTAAAAAAATTAGTCTTAACTACTCATTTATTTAGATAAAAAAAGAATAAAGTTTTGTCTTGAATACCAAATACAAATAGAGAACTTGCAATATTTCAGTTTGGATTTTGCAACTGCCTCATTTTGTAGTCTTTGAATCAATATTTAACCTTCCCATGACTTCACAGCATCAACTGTATGGTAAAGATAAAATTCATCAAACTAGAGAAAAAAGCATTAAAAGCCACTTAAGTGCCAGCTCCAAAGGTTGGTTAAATGAATGGATAAGTTTCCATCTTTTTTAATGACTTTTAGATCAAACTGTTAATTCAGAGGATTACATTTTCATTACATTTAGAAAGAAAAAAATCAATAAAGGGAAATTTTTTCTTTAATGCACATAATGTTTGTAGGCTAAACAATGCAGCAATGGGATAATGCCTGACACCTGGGTGATACTGCTGAGAAACAGCAGTTCACCCACTTCGCTTTGTGCTTTTAACTCAGCAACTGAAAATCTTATCTACAGAACAAACGGATGAACAGTTATAAAATCTGAGTGTTCTCTTTTAATATAAAATGCGTAGTATCTTAGGTGAGTACGTGCTAAAGAGAAAGTGTTGGTGTCATTATGGCCTTTAAATTCACCAACTCTTAAAATAAAATCTCTTAAGTTCTCAACTGCTTACAAACTTTGTTTCAGTGGCCAGTTGCACATGAAGACAAATACTAGAAATTAAAATGCATCAAAATAAAAACACTTTATAGCTCAATGACAGTGTTGAAGATGTCAGTGTTCAGACTGAATTATCCAAGCATCCTAAAGGACACTAAAGATATTTGGTCAGTACATTGGAGAATTAAAATCAAATTTAAATTTTCACAAACTGCAAGTAACAAAAGCATTTGAGAAGACATGTTTATCAGAATTACTGACAAATTAACATTTTACAACTGTAACAAGATCACACACTTCTCCAAACTGCATAGGGATAATGGAAATCCCATTATCTTGGGATAATGGAAAAATCCTGTTAACTTCTATTATTTCCTTATTAAAATGTCAACAAAATTAATCTGAAGGAGACTGTAACTATACTGGTGGACAAGACTGAAGTCTAACTTTATTGTATTGAAAAGTTGCAGAAATAGCAATAGTGTTGTGTGTGAAATCATATATATTTTAGTCACTTAAATACTGAATTGTGCCAATAAAATCAACATAGCAAGTCAATTACTTTTTAGATTAAGTAGACTCAAAGAACTATGTTAGGATGAGTAAATCAATCCTAGGAGAGGCTTTTACAGTTCCAAAGAAAAATAGCACCTCATTAATGAAACCTGTCTTCTATGAAATGATTGGGAAACTGCAATTTTCTGCATTCCTTTTTCAAAGGAAAAAAAAATGGACTCCACTGTCTCTCTCTTCCCTTCACATTTTAGGAGGCAAGTTTGCTCTCTGTTAGTGCTACAGGAGAGACTATGTAAGTTCTGGCAAGTGCTGTATCTGTAGTCCTACTGAGAAAATAAAGAAACGTTTTATTCAAGAGCTTTCATTATTGCTGGAATCAGTAACTTTGATCAACTGGCAAGTAGCCTCAGAGAACATAATCTATTAAGAGCCTACTGCTACTCCTGAGGTTTTTATAGCTCATATAAACACATTTGGTTGCATTAAAAAGTAAGGAATCATAATATTCAGTTACTTCCTTTTATGGATGAAAATATTAAGTATACTAAGAGGAACTATAAAAAGTGGTTTGTATAATAACTAAGTAAACCTAATATCACTGTTATAGTAAGTAGTCTGTGATCAAAATAATAATGTTATGTCCTAATAGGACCGTACATATTGTCTTTTGTTCCTTTATTATTTAATATTTACAAAACAAACAAACAACAAAAATATCAGACTTTAAGTAGCATATTAAATTACAGCCTGAGAAATGCTTATATTGAAACTCTTAATCTTTCAGAAAAATCCTCAGCCAACTGTTTGAATAAGGTTCAGCATGCTGGCCAAAAAAAAAAAGTAATAATAATCCTGTATTAATTNATTAAATTACAGCCTGAGAAACACTTATATTGAAACTCTTATTCTTTCAGAAAAATCCTCAGCCAACTGCTTGAATAAAGTTCAGCATGCCAGCCAAAACAAAGTAGATAATAAACCTGTATAAATCTCCACTGCTCTCATTTGTTAGCAGATCCTCTCTTACACTGAAGGTTTGTGATAAACATTAACGTACAGACCAAATCCTTATGCTTGTTTTAATAGTATGGAAAACAGGGCCCTAAAGAGGAAAACAGTGTAATTCCCCCTAAAGACAAACCTAAACTATCAAAACACTAAATGAAAAATAATGATTTAATTAGTCTCTCAGCACACAGTTTTTATGCAACCAACCCTTTCCTCCACAATAATTTACCTGTTTCTTCAAGAATATGAGTCCTGAGCAAAATGTCTAAAACTAAACTTTGTGTCATTACTACCTTCTCCTGTATCTCCTGTAACAGAATCCATTACATATCATTCTCAGACACCAGTAACAGTTTCTGCAGCTCTGGCTCCTGCAGAATTCCAGGCTTTTCTTTCTTCTCCTTTGAGGGTGAAGCTGCATAGTTCACTGGATAATTAGGTAAGGAAACTAGATTTACTTCAAAATAAATGGGTAAGTCTAAGGGGTGCAGCATTACATATGCGTTCAGGCTATCCTGTATATTCCACTGCAGATTATATATGCCCCATTTTTGCTGAAACATTTGCCAAGTGTTTTTTCTCCCATTGAAAAAATGTTCATACTTATAAATAAAAAATTGCAACATCTTAGTTTTGAAATATGCTTACAAATATGTCTGAGTCATCTACAGTTCAAGTATTAATCCCCTCAACACTTAAATCCACAAAAAGGGAGTTAAAAAGTAAAAGAAGTTTATATGTTTATAGGTAGGAGGAAATTCTAGATGTTCTTTTACTGTTTTATTTAATATTTTTATTCTAAGAGCATTAGTGGACCAAAGAAATTTTAATGACAAAGAAGATTTCTGGAAGTGCCTTACTAACTAGACCCCAAAGTCTTATTTCTCACTTGGAGAAGTGTTTTCATTAGTGTCTTTATGTCTCTAACTTGGTAAGTCTGACAGGTAACTAGATTCACATTATATTGTGCCTATCACAAACAGAGTAAAACAATGGCCTCTACTCTGAGGACATTACTGTAATTTTTCTGGAAGACTGAATATTAAGTTTACCTATGATTTGGGCAGGTTTATTTGTAAAGCAAATAGGTAGTCAGAAGCTTAACAACTCAAAAAATGAGAGTTTTCTGTTGCAGGTCATTGAAGGCACAAGTTTTTAAAAAGATTTTCAGCACAGATGATTTGATAGATTTTCATATTCTAGGAGATTTTTCTGATATGTATGACAGAGAGGTATTCCTGATAAGATAAATAAACAAATAGTCTGTTTTGTAAAGCTTGATACAATTAGGAGGAAGGAGCTATTTCAAGTGTGTTAGGACTTGTGCAAAGAGACATTTCAAATTTTTCAGATTTAAAATATTACCATCAGTCAACTCCTTCCTGGTTGCTTTCTGTCAGTAATTCCTGGTAATAACTTGTTGGGACTGTTCAGCCTAGAATAGAGAAGGCTCTGGGGAGACCTTATAGCAGCCTTCCAGTACTTAACGAGTGTCCACAAGAAAGCTGGGGAGGGGCTTTTTATCAAGGAGTACAGGGATGGAACAAGGAGTAATGGTTTTAAGATTAAAGAGAGGAGATTTAGATTAGATATTAGGAAGAAATTCTTTCCTGTGAGGGTGATGAGGCACTGGCACAGGTTGGCCAGAGAAGTCATGAATGTTCCACCCCTGGAGGTGTTCAAGGTATTCAAGGCCAGTCTGGATCAGGTTTTGAGCACTCTGATCTAGTGAAAAGTGTTCCCATCCATGGCAGGGAGTTTGGAACTAGATGACCTTTAAGGTCCCTACCAACCCAAACCATTCTGTGATTCTAAGTTTCATGAAGTCTTATTTTGTTTTACTATTAATATAGTGTTCTACTTGTTAGCAGTTGGTAAAAATACTTAAGAAATAGGAAAGACAATTATGGCCATCTGGGTTTTTTGTGCTGCACAAACCAACAAAACTTCTTGATTACTTAATAGAACTCAACAGCATCTACATGGCATCTATGCAACAAATATTTTGGAAGACAAACATTTTTACCTATAGATAGCAGTAATCTATGATAGTGATCTCAAATAGTTTAATTGTTCTGATATTTAAAATATGGATGTTTAAATGATATTTAAAAGATAGATGTTTAAATGATATTTAAATGAAAGAGAGAACTTCTCAGTTCTTAGGAATTAATGGTAGGAATTAGCTATGACCTTTATGTTTAGCTCCAATTCAAGTTACTGTCAACCTGAGCTGAATTTGAAATGCCTTATTCCCTGATGTCTGAAAAAAAGCTTCTGTGAAGTTAATAAATGCTTTTACCTTTCTCTTCGCAGGTCTTAATGTTGCTTTGTTTTGCTGATCAAGGGACTAAAATGAGGATTTATCAGGACAAATTCAGCAACCCACAGCATAAACATTTCCTTATGAGTTAGTACTTTAAGCCTCTTTTACAGTCTGTGGAGAGCATCAATCTTCTTTGGAACATAATTTGTCTCATCTTTTGAAGTAGCCATCTAAACTGGGTTAGATGAATCATACCCTAAATATTTATTTTTCTTAACTCGTTCTAAAGGACATCTAGACAACTAACTCAGAAGTAGCCAAATGACTAAACTGTGGGATCTACCTATTTCATCAAGTATGTCCTGTAGAAGGATTCTTTCTGGACCATGAAGGTTAAAGCAAAATTTCAACATCTAATATTGTTAAAAAGAGAGACACTGCCTATAAAACAGTTAAAAACAAAAGAAAGGGAAAAAAAAACTGGCTTAACATATGTTTGAAAATATTACTGAGATTTATAGAGTAATATGAGTTTATTTTTTCAACCCTATCAAAACGCTCTCTATAAATAACATAATTAAAGAATGCAGTTGCTACATGTGTAACTCCAACATGCACCTACAGTTCTGAGAGGTGTCATGCCCACTGCAGCAGTGATATGACTTACAGGTGCACTATTATAAGTTTAACTCCTTTTTACAGGAGTCTGATTGTAAGCATATTGCTTTCTGGTTTTGCTCCCTAATGGTTTTATGTGAAATGTTGTTAAAAGCATTGAAAGGATAGTTCAAAAAATCTGAAGAGTCAGATGTCTTCTTGGCATCTCTGCATTATAGATCAGCACTCTGAAAACTGGCATAGAACTTGCTGAAATATCGTTTGATTACAATCTTGGAAGCAGGTTACCTGATTACATAAAAGTAAATGGTGAAAGTAGTTTATTGTAAAATCAAATTAGAAAAATATAAGAACTTCTACTCAAGTGTATTATGACAAAGATTCATCAGAGCTAAACCATTTGCAGTGATCAAACATATAAGATATCAGTGGCTAAAAAGGCTGCACTTGTAAGATTATTCCTGATCCTCTGGAGACGGTATCAAATCAGGACAGCCATATAGATGAAACATAAGGGTGTTCCAGATTCATACACAAATAAGGGTACAAACAAGCAAACAAAACCCACCACAAACTGGAATCTACATCATCATTAAAACCTAAAATAACACAAGTGGGGGAGAAGTCTATAGATCTGACAGCACAATGGGAGGAATAATTCAAGAGAAAGACACGTTGGGTGTCTCTAAGATCTGCAAAGCTAAGAGCAAGCCAGGCACTACAAGAGAGAACTTGATGCATGTTATATCTTTCCTAGGGAATAAATAATATTGTTTATAATGCAAAGATAACATACTGTAGGAAGATTGCATTAAAATTACACTACATAAGCCAAGCACATACCTCTCATGGAGTTAAATATTACTATTTGCCTAGGGAATTTGAACAAACATTTCTTTTCGACTCTGACCTGGAATTTCTTGTATATAAGCTCTCCCCAAATCATACGTCAAATATCTCATTGAAAACACTTCTGATGTCACTCCCATCAAGTCTGTTTTTCCCAGATAAATTAAATTTATCTCACGTAGTGAGTATAGAGACCTATTTACCTTATTTAAAGAAATATCACAGAATTGCAAAATAATTTAGGCTAGAATGGACCTTTGGAAGTCATCTATAGCAGTTCCAAATCGAAGCATGTCTAATTCCAAAGTCAGAGAATACTTAGGGACTTATCCATTTGGTTTTTGAGTACCTCAGTAGATGGAAATTCCAAAATATTTTTAGAAAAACTATTCCAATTTTTTACCAATCTTATTATAAATAAGATGGCAGGTTTTCATAAAGTAGGGGAAACGGCAACCAGGGAGATTATGGGGACATACATTTTGTAGCTTTGGGATTGCTTTGATATGAAGTACTTGTTACTATCTGTTAAGAGACTTGTGCATTATACCAGTGCAACTAAGGAATAAATGTGCAAGTTAAAAGCAAGACTTGGATATAAGATTAAAAAAAATCCTAGCCGTATGGTGACATTTTTGAATTTTTTTTTAGCTGCATAGTGTGTGCACCTTGCAGTCTTTAACACATAATTAGGATCTCAGGATTAGTTTCAGGTAATAAGTGACATCAAAGACTTTATCATCAGCTAAAAGAAATTATGGAGCTGGATAATATTTCCTGAGGTCTAAACATCTCCTGGCAGCTATACAACCAAAATGGCTTGTATCGTCTATGTGTCATCATTTTGTGGTGTAACTCTGAAAAGAGTTTGATGACCTCCCAGTAAGGAGTTTAAACAGCGATAAGATTCCTCTCTGCACTTCTTGACCAAAGTGTGAAAGAATCCATTTTTCTCGCTTGTCATTTTGTTCTACTTGTGGCTAAAATGTTATTATTATTTTTCTCAGAGCCATCATCCATGACATCTTGGTAAGACCATGTGTTTCAGTCCATCAAAATCACGCAGAAGACAGAAAACGTGTTCCCACATTTTCCTCACTCAAGTTTCTTATTACTTTATGCTCCTTATTATTTACTGCTGGTTTTGGCTGGTCATTGCTTGATGTGTCTCATGGTTCAGTTTGAAACTGTAGCATAGTCTGATCCTGATGTGATTAGCAGCATCAGGATGTGGCTGTTCTTAGCTATAATAGATGCCAATTCAACCTTAGAAAGCATTCTTTGACTGACAGTAGCTTTATGCCATCCCTTCCCTCTGAGATGCTCATCATCATAGAATCATAGAATGCTAAGATTCCTTTCTAAGCATGACAGTTTAATCATGTAGATCCTTGTTCTATGCAAGGAAGGAGATAGTCAGCTCCATAGAGATAACCAAGTACTTTGTTCCTACCACTGAATATCTGTGGAAGAGAAATAAAAGCTACATGATACATGGTAGTAGTCTCAGTGTTCACTTGAATTATACATGCTGCTGTAGTCTCAGTGTTCACTTGAATTATACATGCTGCTGTTTTAATATTTTGATTATATCAATTATGTTATCAATTATCAGTTTTCCATTAGGGGTCTTCTTGTGATTCCAATAGGATGTTTTGTCTTACTGTACACACCTTTAATGCCAACTCTACTTAACAGCTAAATCACTTGCAATTATGGATCCTAGAAGAAGTAATTATGTTTTCTAGGATATTTCTAGGATTATTTCTGGCAAGCTTAGTATTCATTAAGCAGAGAAAAAAGATCACTGTTAATAGACAGAAATCTAAATCAAGCAGTCTGTAGTAGACACCAGCCACAAAGTTCTATTTTTAACCTTGGTCTTTAATTCCTACCCATAGGATTTTAATCTGCTTGTTCCTCTCCTGTCTCTTCTGAACAGCTTGTACATGTATCTGAACATTTTCAAATGTGTATGACTCATTTTGCCACATCTCTTTGCTGTCCATTTTAATGCCACCTGCTGCAATACTGAAAATGCAGAGGTACTCCCCAGTTTTTTTGTAGGATGCAGGCCCCAGTGGGAGCAGCATCTCACCAGTGGCTGGCTTTTGTTACTGGCCTGTGACTAGTACCATCCAGTAAGTCTCAGATGATCTCTCTCTGAGCCATCAGCTTCTTTGCTCTGATGATGATGGTACAATGAGATCACTAAGATTAATGTTCAATAATCTTCAGCCCACAGAAATATTTAGGAAGATGTGCAGAGTTCTCTGAAGCTTGAATTTAGGGGCAGTAGGAAAAGCCATTCCAGGTGACCTATGAAGATGTGAGTCTTACGTTTTTTTTCAAACTTATGCCTTATCTGGGTTAAGGAGCTACATAGGTGTGTGTGTTATGACAGCACCATGACTACTGAAGTGTTCCTTAGATGTTGTTAAAAGTTCTGACTTAACTCTAACGAGCTAGGTTGAATGGTTCTCCTTTTATTAATATTATTGGTTAATTGGATTTGTATTTAGAGGAAATAATATTTAGTCTATTATTATTATAACATGACTTTTTTAATCCTTAGAAATAAATATATATTCTTCTTTTCAATAAAGAAGACATCAAGCTTATAGGATACTTACAGCAGCCAGCATTTCCCAGGGAAACTTGAATTAATTTACTTCTTAGACCTCAGCAAAGAGCATTCAGAAAATACTGTATAATAATAGTAATAATTATCAGTAAAATTACAATGTACTTACTTCAATCTATAGCACTTTATGAAGTTAGGTGTGTATGAGCCATATTTGACTGTGATATAAACTGAGTTGGAGAAAAGCTTCATTTTTAGTCAACTTTAGCCCAGAAGATAACTTTCAGACCTTTAAACTCTGTACTCTCTGGGCTTCTAGTGTTCTTCTGATAATAAAAGTCAGAACCAAGCAGAGGAAAGCTAAAATTCAGGAGGTAGATGCAATATTTGTTTCATGAGATCTGCTAACTGGAGGATAGCCAGAGGAAAATTTTTTATGTTGCTAGGGTTCTACATTCATATGTTGCTTTCTGATAATAAACTTACAGATATTTTCCCATCACTTTCTGTGTTCCACTCCCTCCTATCCTCTTTGAAACATTATACATGCAGTGGGAAGTATGGAGACCTTAGAGGTACTTGGAAATTTGCATGAATAATCCATCTTCTTTGAGAATTAAGTGAAAAATGAGAAAATGAGCGAAGCAATCCTGTCTCTATTTCTGCACACGTTCATATTGATATGATAAATCCTGCACACAAATTCTTTACAGTGCCCCTTAGAACAGGATTTCTGGAGAACACCCCCCCAAAGTGCTTACAGGTATTTTATGTTAGGCCACCTCGGGTATTTTTATGTATTTTTAGCTTAAAGGGAAAAGAAAAAAAGATCTCTGAATTCATATTGTGCTTCTAAAACAACAAGGAGCTAACAATATTTGTGTTGTTCACATATTTGTATTGTTCACATATTTGTATTTTAGAATAATTGACACTTTCCAGGAGGAACTGGTTTAGAAAAACGCTGCAGAGGCTGCATTTAATCTCAACTCCAAACCTTATACCAGAACGTATTCTTTAAAAAGCAGTTTGAAAAGGAACATANAAAAAAAACCCAAAATAAAAAAAAAAAACTCAATGATCAAATTCAGGTTTGTAAGTATCTAAAGTAGTATTCAGTACAAAGACATCAGTAATAACCTATAGGTAAAAATGGATGATGTGTGGGTAAGTGAACAATATTATATTAATGAAGCTTTTACTGCTTGTTAGAAGAGAAGGATAATTTCAAGAGATAAATCTCTTTTGAATAAATAACTCAGTCACTTGTATTTGTGGATAACACTCTTGTGATTTGATGAACCCAAGATGCCTGTCCCTTCTTCCAAAGCTCATAGACATTCCTCTTCTTTTTGATGTCCTTCAGGATCTCCCTACTTGACCAAGCTGGTTTTTAACCGTGTCAGTTGCTTTTCCAGACCATGGGGACAACTTTCTCCTGTNCATATTTGTATTGTTCACATATTTGTATTTTAGAATAATTGACACTTTCCAGGAGGAACTGGTTTAGAAAAACGCTGCAGAGGCTGCATTTAATCTCAACTCCGAACCTTATACCAGAATGTATTCTTTAAAAAGCAGTTTGAAAAGGAACATAGTATAACAACAAACTAGAAATAACTCTATAAAACAATATTTCAAAGTCTCATGTCAGGTTTCACATTTTTGTTTTCAAGAAATGAGGTGGCTCAAGTGTATCTTTATGAGGCAGTTTGTAGGTATTTGAGCATGATGAATTTGTTGTTTATGAAAGTAGGAGACTCAGTGCTATCGAAGACACAGAACATGGACCCTGAATAATCTTCCTCAGTGAGTTTGCCTTTCCATTCCCTGTTAGTGACTGAAGAAAAATTCCTGCACACTTCTGTTGGCATTTTCGTAAGCACTTGTAAGCAATATTGACTCAGAAGAATGGCTATTGAACACACATTTTCAGAATATAACAGTGATTCATTTAATTAATGAAAATAGACTCACTTTCATTTTGTGTTGATACTAATCTCAAGTTGAAACAATTAGTCGTCCTTGCTGGTTTTATGTATTATGCTCACAGTACCAATCTGTCTTTAGTGCTTTCATTCAGGGAAGCAGTGGTGTAATTAAAAAAAAAAAAAAAAANNNTTAAAAAAAAAAAAAAAATCAAAAAATAAATCTCAATGATCAAATTCAGGTTTGTAAGTGTCTAAAGTAGTATTCAGTACAAATACATCAGTAATAACCTATAGGTAAAAATGGATGATGTGTGGGTAAGTGAACAATATTATCACAGAATGACCGGGTTGNGGCACTTGATCCCATCACCACCATAATCGAGTGCAAGGGTATCAAAACACCCTCTAACATAGAGGACTACCCCTCTTCCTCTCCTACCCTTCCTGTACCACCTGCAGAGTTTATACCCCATCATAACTGCGCTCCAGTTATATGAGTTGTCCCACCACGTTTCTGTGATGGCAGCTACATTGTAGTCTCCTTGCCCTACAACAGCTTCCAAATCCTCCTGTTTACTGCCCATTGTAAGAGTCAGTCAAAGGATTGATTTCTACCTCAACATTTTCTCTTTTTAAGCCTCAGAATTTGACGATATAAATCACAAGTTGCAGGCCTTTACAAGGTTCCATATTTATATCTGACATAACATCTGACTGTTTGATCTTGTCAGATGCTAGTGCTCCCTAGTCTTAGTCGTATCATTTTAAAAGCTCTATGACTGTCTCCATGACAATAATGAATTCTGAAAACAGACCTTTATCTTGAAGAGTAAAATGAATGCCTAGGGCTTCCAACAGTTAGACCTATAAAAGAACAAGAGAACATCTAGCTAGAGTAAATATGACAGAGAAATATAGTTGCTGTATTATAACATAAGTCCTGCAAAATAAAGACAGATGGTTAAATGGTCTAACCCACTCAGTCAACCCACCCTGTTTCCCATCCTGCGTATGAGTAAAAGGGCAAGTGCTACCGAATCACTTCCTCATTCCTTGTGATAGTGTATTTATCAAATGTATTTTAAATGTAGATGTGGGTGTTCTCTACGAATGTTAGGGACAAGAAAACTGAGTGAGTAATAGGACAGCCTAGTAGAAATATGTTAGTTATGAGCATTGCCTTTTAAAAATATATTTATGAGAATGTAAATTCAACATCATATAAACAAATACAGCTATGTTTTACAGCCATATCTCAGTTATGTTCTGAGGCTGGATTTCAAGGTATAGTTTGTGTCACATAAAATAATGTTACTGGCAATATATAGAACTACACATATAGAACTAAAGCATTTGAGCTGAATTAATGTTTTAACAGTCTGATCATCCATGTTATCTAATTGAAACAGCAATTCATATAAATGACACAGTTAAAATCATTACACAGAACCCCCCTTCCTATATTCTTCCCTTTTCTCTGGTATTATGGTCATCTTTGAAATGTTCCCCTTGTTCTGTGGTTGACAGTTGCAGTCTTCTTCAAACGTGAGCTGGGATGGTGGTTATGATGCGTTGTTAGTCTTTGTCAGTTACAAATAGCTGCAGTCAGGACAGGATGGGATGGGAGTAGGATATTGTAGATGAGAGGGACATAAAACATTCAGCTAGTCCAACAATCTGTCACTTCACAACTGATCAGAAGTTAAAACATATTATTAAGAGCATTGTCTAATTAACTCATGAACACTGACAGGCCTGGGACATCGACCACCTGTCTAGTGGTTTTCCAGTGTTCATTTACCCACTTGGTAAAGAAACATTTGCTAATGTCATGTCTGAATGTCTCCTCGCTTTCTCAGGATGATGTTCATAATGGGTGGGAGTTTCTTCCTCTTGTCTCTTGGGGTCCGCTTGGAGTTATGTTTATGTTTTCTTATTGTATTTTGCCTCTTTATCACTTCTTCCCTGCTGAAGTTTGGAAGTTGCCTTCTCTAGCCTTAGGGGATATCAAGGGCTGTTTCTTGCCAGGCAATGCCTCCTCCAGACCTTTACTATTCTGGATGTTCACAAGGCTTCAGCTCATGCAAGTATGAAGCAATAGTCACTTTGCCACCTGCTGAAAGTTAAAATCAGCTGCAACTATGCCAAGACAAACCCAGAATTTTCTCACACCTGACAATTTCAGGTCACTCCAAACCTATCATTGGATATGGCAATAATATATCTCCGGGGCTACACAACATTCTTGTTTACTGGTTTGTATATATACAATCCTAACATATTTTACAATCAGCATTTTGTTTACTCATAGACATAAAGCATCTGATTAACAGTTTCATGTGTTACACAGTCTCCAAGTTGAGAATATAGTCCCTCTTGCTCATTAAACATATCTATGCCAGGCTGAGCCAGTATTTTATTTGCAGGCAATAACCACAGGACACTGTGTATAATAAAACTGGACATGCAAAAAAAAAAGTAAGTGTGGATATTGAATGTAAACAAAAAATATGCAAGACTGAAATATAATAAAAACATACATAACCACTTTCTGCAAACTGAAAATCCTTTCAGATTTTAACATTTAGCTCTTTGTGAGGAGTTTCTAATCAAGAGTACAGAAGCAGATGTACTTGCTCAGATGTGAACAAGAATGTAAGTTCCATTCATTTTAGGACTAAGCCAAATTCTTCTACCATGTATGAGAGCCTAAAGATAGCTCAGGTCGTTCTGCATCTGACTCAGATGATATAGTAAGTTGGTACAGACAAGGCTGTATATATTGTGTTATATCCTGTTCATCGGGCAGAAAGATGGATATGTTCATATACTTCCATTTCGCGATCAGTATACTCATCCTGACTAATAAATAAAATATTAAAACTGGAAGAACAGGTCCAGAAGAGGGCTGCAAAGATGAGCAGAGGGATGGCCCAGGATGGACACCAAGCAGCTCCCAGGGGATAGCATTGGTCTGAAACATCAGAGAGTGGGTGGTTGACAGAATCCAGACCTAGTAGATGCAGGGCCTGCCTCTTGCATGGCTATGGCACTGCAGGAACTGGAGGTCTGGTAAAGGCCTAGCAGCAGAGGCTGTGATCTGGTTGTGAGATCCTGTAGCCCAGAGTCTGGGATGGGGCATGCTATGAGGACCCTGATGACTTGCGGAATGTATCACTGACACTGTCTTTTTCATTAGTAATCCTTCTTTATAATCTCTATACTGGTATTTTCCTCACAGGTCATGAAAGGCGTAGGGACAAGGGAAAAAGAAGACAGTAAGATTCCCAACTGTTTGAAACATCTGTTAGAGTCTTCCTGGCAGTGCTTCACAGCTGAGGTGAACTACTTTAGCAGAGCTTTACAAAGATAGCATTTGGTCACTGATATTTGCAGCTCACATAAATGTACTCCAAGGCTGCAGAACTCTGAACAGCTTCCTTCACTTACATCAGTAAATTGCTCAAATGAACTCAAAACAACTATTCTGCCCATATGCATCTGAATTAGCATTTGCAGGACTCTGGCCAGACCATGGCAATAATTCCCATCCTGTAAGTGGAATTGTTACAAGTAGCTGCTCATATATAATACATTTCAATTTTCAAGCTGTGTCAATTGGACACAGACCGCAGAGCACATCTTTCTTTTGCCCATTTAGCTGCCAAATGGAGTGTGACTATTTGTAGATACGGAGTACACTTTTCACACATCCACTAACACACAGTGAAGGTAGGGTAATTGTACAAACTTACCTGCTAGCAAAATCAGAATGCAAATACAGAGAGGAGGAGAATGAATTTGAGGGAATAATTTAAATGTAGCAATGAAATATTGTTTGTATTTCTACATCAGTAAGCTCTTTTTTGGTTTGCGCATGCTCAAGTCCTGTACCCTCAGTATCTAATAAAATTAATGAGGCAATTATCTGGCAAGAAGAGGTAACTCAATAGCTTATTCATTAGGAGTGCTCTAATAAATAGTCACAGCTTGGACTTAGTTCAGCACGAACTTGAACTGTATTTATTCTAAAGAGAATCAAGAAACACAAAAAGAAAATGCCGTGAAGAAATTCAAACAAAATGTTTTAGTCCTAAACCCCACCACAAAATTCAAAGGGACCTTCAAAAATAAGTTTTTGAAATTGGACTTAAAATGTTTAACAGTATGAAGTGACCTAATTTTCTCTGTGCATGTTTAGAGGATAGTAAGGAAAATATGACATTGTAACAGGGTTAATTAAAAAAATGTTGGATAAGAGTAGTATGCAGCATTTAAGCTAAAATATAGAAAATTAAGGTTTTCAAAAGCTGCAGAAAGGCTCTACTGCAAAGTGGGGTTTGTATTTTTAATTTTTTTTTAATCCTCCACTGTACTGGTACTCAGTTCTACAGTTTTAGTGCAAGCATTACATTACGTGCTTGCCTAGACAGGTTGTTGAATCTTCATCCTTGGAGGTGGAGACAACATTTCCTGGCTGGACAGAACTCTGAGCAACTTGCTCTAGCTGAATATTCTCTGTGCAGGGCCGTTGGACCAGACGATCTTCAGAGGTCCCCAACAACCTCAAGCTGTTCTAGGTAAGACTGAAAACTTCATTTTTCTTACCAATCCAAGTGAACCTCTAGGACCACAGAAGTATATTCCTAATACATGGATGAAATTCAGTGAGAGAGACAATGCAGAAGTTAAGTCTTAAACTGCAGGCAGTTATAAACATTGATTTATTTTACTGTTACTACTGCATTTTTTTTATTCCTCTCTTATTTTTCCTGGCCAACAGACATAAATCTTTACCAGAAAGGAATGGCTAGTTGTGCTAGGATTCTTGAGCTTGGAAAGTCTATGAATGAGGGGTATATTATAGACAAATATAGAGTCATGTGTGGCACAGTAAAGTTGGGTGGACATTTTCTGTTTCTTCCAGAACAAAAACCCAAAGACAATAATTTGAAGTTAGTGGTAGACAGGCTTAAGCAAAAAGAGATGATTTTTTTACAAAACAGGTAGTTTATTTGTAGAACTTGTTACCAAAGGATGTTATGAATGTTAAAAGTTTACGTGGATTCAAGTTGAGACTGGATGAGTTACTCCATTAAGCTTTACAAAATGGAAGGAAGCCACACATATCTTGGGCAGCCTAAGAGGTGAAAATAAATGTAGCTTCCCAGATTGTTAAGGGGTGGGAATCACATATGCTTGTTCTGTTCTTACACTCTTCCTTGGACTTCTACTTGTGGCTACTAGAGGAAATAGCATATCAGAATGGTTATTGTTATGAAAAACCTATTAAACACTTACTCTAAAAACTTCACTAGCTTAACATTAAGACATTGAATATAAGAAATCTTAGTGCAAGGGAACATGCTTTTATATATCAGAAACTAAGAAACAAAATTCAAGCATGTATGTATTCATGTCCACAGTAGACTTTTGCATCAGTATTCATGAGCTTGCACAGTGCACCTGACAAAAGTTTCCCTACACATTCAGGATAGGAAACAGTTTCTTAGATACTGACCTCTAACTTTGAACAGTTGCAAGGGAGCTGAAATCATTATAAACTCTGCATTACCTGCCCCTCACAGTACACAAATTGTGTCTCTTAATATTTACAATTACTTTTCTTCATATTTCTTTAGGCTTACACAATAAAATTTGCCCTTTCATATCCACGATGTTCTAACTGCATTAACTGAAATTAAGGAAGCCCTATTGGTTGCAGTGATTTCCCATCTTCATCAAATACCATTCACTCCCAAGTGCTGTTAACAATTAAAAATAACCTGAAGAAAATCATGAAACCATCCCTGTGGATGGCTGTCAATTCATGTTTTTCAAACCAAATATCTCTGGGGTTAATACTCACTTTTAACTACTGAGTACCAACAAGTATATTGACTGTTTGGGGAAAATGAAGAAAGTAATGGGAGAGAAGTACTACAAAATAGACGTAGTATTCGGGTACCTTAGCTTACAGTCTTAGAACTGAAAGAACCCAAGAAAATTAATTTAGACTGAAAATGCTGTTCTTACGTCACCTGGCATATTTTCCAGTGATTTAAGAACAGATGGTTGGCCAGCCTCAATCCAAATTTTCTTTCTTTTTACAAGTTTGGTTCAGCTTCACAGTAAAATTTGTAAGTCATTTTTCCTGGTTAATTTTAAACATTCTGATGGAAGAATGCGCTTTGATCTCTTTTCAGGACATTTACATCTTTTGTATGGTCTCTCTTACACAAAATGTAAATGGATGTTATGCAAGATAGGCTTTGGTAATTATGATTATTGTAATTGGTTATGAAATGTGAAAAGAGGAAAGTGGGAGTGGGAATTAGAAACTAGAGCAAGATGGAGAATCTCATCTTCTAATGTTATAGGATTCAGAATGTGCTCTTGGCTTGCAAAAGCCTCCAGATGCTTGTCAATGAAAAGTGAAAACAGGAAATACGAAATACAGGAGATCTTAAAGACAGATGCAAAGGGAGTGAATTTTGAAGACTGAAAGGATCCAAGTAAATTTGAAAATTTTTGCTAGCATTTCCAAAGTTCCTGAACAGAGCACAAGGAGATATAAACAGAAGTAAGAACGTTTTCAGAATCTTTAAGGAAAGCAAATTGTACTCATGTCTGGAAATTCAATCAAAATGTGAAGCATAGCTTCTCGTTCCTCAAAACATTTGATACAAACAGATTTCAAGATTAGAGAAGAACATTAAATCATACCGCTTTACTCCCCACCCCTGGGGAAGGTCATAAACTTTCAAGAAGACTTGTTCCTACCCCAGGCTTTGAAGAAGCATGCTATAAAAACAGTGTTAAAGTATTGTATATTTGAAGAAAACATATTGTATTTATGAATGTTTTCTGCATCAGGGGAGAGAAACTAAGCTATTTTTACCCTATTAGTTAAGAAGCAACTGTAGAGTTTAGATTGGAAGGTTTGTCATCATACATCCTCTATGTAACCTCTAGAGAGAAAAGTCTTCATTAGTAACTATATCAGAGCTCAGGGAAATGAACTCTTCAGCTTATTCAGGCAGGGGGAGGTGAATAAAGGCCTTCTCATTGACAGCATTTGTTTTAACTAACCCAATCATTAACAATCTAATAACAATTAGGTTAACTACCAGTGGGCAGACTTTGCCAAGTCTATTTTATTTTTCCAATTTCCCTAATGTGTATTAACTATGAAAATGGAAAAATCAGAGAACCTAGAATTATTGCTTATTTATATCTTCAGACAACTTTGGCTCCTGGAGTTTAGTTCTTGGTCAAGGTAGTGAATCTACAGGGACCAGGAGAGCTGCATGCTCAGCTCAAGTCATAAATGTCATGAAAGCAATGAAAATCCTTCAGAGTTAGATTGAATACTCCAATTCAGAACACACTATGAATGTAAATCACATTCAGTACCAATCCAAATGTTTTATATGTTAGTGAGGCTTACTTCCAGGGAATTTTATTCCTTTTAACAAAAACTGGTACTTAGCTCAACTTTCAAGAAGAGAATAAGAAATAGTAAATTACAATTTCTAAATAGAAAGATCTACACTACAATTTTTCAACAAGAATATTAAGGAGCAGGTTTGCCAGATTTTCTGGAATGTATTTTTTTGGTTCAGAGAACTCAGTTAATTTATATTTGTTGTATAGGGTCTCCTTGTTCTGCACCTCACTGATATCCCTTGGGTATAGTCAATCATTTAGAACATCGCTGGAGGCCCAACATGAACCAGTTTCTATCACTGCCTACACTGCAGCCTCTCAAAGAATCCAAAATATAAAGAATAGCTGTCATAATGAGTTCCTTGAGAGATCTTCAATTACATTACCTTTTCCATATATATTGTTAATTTTTACTATTACTAAAGGCCTAATTACATTTCAGAAACATCACATCATCAGAAATGCCAGCATGATAGGGATGTAAATCATTTTTTTAAATACACTGTGAAGTTAACCTCAGGGAAGAGATCAGAAGGCCAAACTAACATTGCATATTTAGGAAATTGTTCAAGTACATCCATGTCAGTTAGAAGATTAACATTAACACTGAGTTGCTTTTGCTGTCTTGTTACATTTTTTCAATGCCACATACAGAGATGACCAGGCAACTTTTCATCTGTCCCAGGCCGTCACTTGATACAGGAGTCCCCAACAAAAGTACTTTGAGTCCTGATCCACTATTTGGCAGGTGGTAATGTTTTGTCATCCCAAATTCTGCCAACTTCAGGAGGATACAAGCATGAATTACATGCTTTTTCTGAATCAGGTTGCTTTCACTTATCAGGAAGTTCAAATATAATGTAAGTCAGATTTCTCAATGTGGATTCAATAGCAGTTATGGGTGAGGAATCAAAATCTTCATGCACTCCTTTGGAAATGGAGTCTGCTAGAGAGGACTCTAAATCAAAGGGTCTGACAAATCCTGCCATACATGTGACAATCATCTGTCGGAATGCATTAGTGGAATGAAGAATTATGTACTAGTGCCTTCACTGTAGCTAACATTAGAGTCTGATTCTTTCTCAAGAAAAGAAACAAAAACTCTGATTTTTCCTTCCCCAAAACCTCCGCCAAAGCCAACAAAATAAAAAGATTTTACAGCTGAGTCTGGATTTGGGGTTTTTTTCACATTTCTTTTAGGAGTTTTCATTTCAATCCTAGATTGATGTTTTGATTTTAGATACTAAAACAACTTTTAATTGTAGCTGTTATCTGTACTGAAAGCATTAATTAGAACACTGTAGGAAAATGTGTGAAGGTAGTCAAAGCATCTTTATTTTTAAAACAAATACAGATGAACACATTTGTTTATCACATTGTTTCCTTCTCTAGGAGCCATGGGGTTTTATGGTAAAGAATTGTGAAACAATTCCATCACATGGATTTCAGAAAAGTCGTCTTAATGGAGAAGCCAGTAAATGGGTTTTTCATAGGTGTTTGTTCCATGACAGAGTTTAAAGGATGAAACTGAGGGCAGGGCGCCATTTAGACCATTCACAATACAAACAAGTAGAAAGGGAAAGTGCTTCCCTGAAGAGATAATAAAACAAATTATGAAAGGAGATAGTGAGAGGTGTCCAAAGCCATGTGGAAAATAGGTGGTAGACTGACAGATTAGAAGATCATTTTTCTTGTTTTCCCTGCCAGTTTTTTTTCTAGTCTCAGGAACAGAAGATTATATGGTCATAAAAGTGACCTCAGTGACCTGACTTTGTCACTGGCAGTGTTTGTGCTTTATATGATGGAAAAGGAGACCCTGTCAAATTTCCCCACTTTCTTGAAAAAACACTTAAAAAACACACAGGCATGCACACACAGATAGTGTCAGCCTCATCATACAGCTTATTTATCACATAAATACGTAAAAAGTGAATGCAGCTGTGTATAGAAACACTTTACTATAAACTGGAGTTCCAGCTCTCATCATCCTAGTGACACAAAAAATGTGTCTATTTTTCTGTTGTTACACCACAGACACCTACCTTGTAAACATGCGAAAAAGTGAATAATCTCCCTGCTGCTGCTAAGTCACTATCAGGATAACACTTGCATACATATTTAATGAATCACAAGAATATGGATTGATGGCAGTGCTAGTGGGAATGCAAAATGCACCAGGGATAACTTGCAGTGTATATGTGGAAATAATGCTCCCAGGCATATTCTTGAAGTGAACATTTCAACTCTCACATTCCTAGGAAAGAATAGTTTATTGGACCAGAAATAAGTCATCCATCTAGTTGTGTGAGAACAGATGTGGACAGAAATGCACAAGCAAATTACTACTTCTAAACCAAACCACTGGTCACACTTGTCTTTTGCAGCATGGAAAAGGAAAAGAGCAAGGCGAAAGACAAGGCAGCACATCAAACCCATTCTGCTGAATTAGACATTGTTGAATATGACTTAGGAGAGTGTGCTGTGTTTAATACAACTTAAGTGACCTGACTATTCTTTACAGTCTGCAATTTTTTGCTGAAAAAATATATAGGCATCTGTGAAGGAGCAGGAAAAGGCCATGCTTGGATGACTGACTTGCCATCCAAATATGCCGGGCACATTGCAGTGAACTGGCTGTTTCTGTCAGCTGCTATAAAACCTGTCTGAGAGGGTTTGCGTTGGCTTCTGGGGTAAGAAGATCCTACCACTATCATACATTATGGCTTATTTAATTTGTCCTGCAAAAAGAGACTTTTTTTTCTTCTGTGCAACATTTAAGCTATGTTATAGCTTTGAAATGCAGAAGAAAAGATCAAAGAACATTTTAATGGAAAAATTATCTTCATATTCTGTTTTTACTGTTCTCCCTGAGAATAACAGTGTGTTTTAAAAATCATCTGGCCAGTTTTCACAGGTTTCCTACAAATTAATGATGTTCAATAACTTTCTTTAATTCTAAACATGGAGAGTGAAAAAGTAGAAGTTTCTTGAAAGAAACTTTTGGCTCAATCTACCCAGAAAACATGAAAACTTTGAAGTGGAAAGTATATTAATGTTAAAGTCTCATAACATCATTCTCTTCAGATGACTGGATACTCGAGAGTTCAGCACTCAAACAGGGCCACTTTGCAATATTTGTTTGGGCCAAAAGAAAATTGTGGAAGTATGACTGTGTTCTGCTGGGAGCTTACTAAGGCAAACCTAGATTCTGGTCTCATTCACAGCTCTATCCTATATTTGACATTAGCACAGTCATTTTAACAATTATTTAAAACAGGAATGAGAAGAACACCCATCTGAACTGTGTCTTTACAATGCTGTAGTGACCATCTATCTGGTGGAATTTTTCCCAAGGGGGTCATGCAAACTTTATTGGCTAAGCTACATTAATATGAAAATTGGGAAATGCTTAGCGGTAGTAAATAAAATGTCAGAAAATGTAGATGTATTATTTTTTGTGAAGAAAACTATTTTTTATTACAGGTATAAAGTCTGAAAATGCTAAAATAGCTCATATATTTTCCTCTGACAGACTTGAAACGGTAGAATGACATTCACAACAAGGACATTTTTACTGCTGAACATAAACTTCATGGCTTTAGTTTTTTGTAGTACAGCTTTTTTAAGAAAACAAAGTAGCAAATGAGACTGTAGTCTGGATGCTATACCAATCAGATACTATGCTAGATAAGAAACAGCAGCTACATGGAATGTAGAGTTGACATGTTAAGGTAGTAAACCTGTGTTTTATAGAACTTGCCTAGAAATAGTACTGACGAGATGAAGGAAAGTAAACAATTTTGCTTTAAAACATATGTATTTACTTAACCAATATTCATACTCCGTGTTTTGTCTTGTATTGATGCTACTGCATCAATAGTTACCTAGGACCTGTGGACAGTGCCTTGCTGCATTTAAACAATCAACAAACATTCCTCTTCACTCTGCCCAGTAATCCTAAATTCATAGCTTGGAAATACTCCTATGTCTGCATTGTCCTGTCCTTTTGTAGTACAAATCTTACACTCTCAGCTTATTTTTACAAACCTAACTTTTTAAAAAGAAAATATTTTAACAATGTCAGTCTTAAATGCCTTTAATTTAAAAGGCAGCAAAGGAGTACCATTTAGAAATATGAATTTTACACAAACCTGGGTGCAATGATGCTTCAGAGCTGTTATCTGTTGAGGAGGTCTAGGCTCATTCTCTTTTCAGACAACAGATGGTGGGAAGCTCAGACTCCTAGTAGGTTACTGGTATAGCCAGGCAGGGACTGACAAAAAGAAAATACAAAGTAGGTGCACCACTGAGCATTATAAATTAACATCCACAGCCCTTCCAACCAGAGATGACAAGTGTCCCAACCCTACATATACGTGATACAAAGCTGACATTTTCTTTTGAAGTTCTTTTTGAAGACAACAACAAGTTTGTCTAGCTGCAAGATCCAATACTTCCACCTTAGTTTGGGATCTGCTCGTCGGGTACTTACTTCCAATGGAATTGTCACAGCAAACTGATTTTGTTTGCTTTGCCTTTCTGACAGCTACTTTCCCTGAACTCTTCTCCAAATTTCCTTGTAAGCAGACGTTTGACGTCTCAGACTTGGGGAGAGGGACTCAAATGCCAGGTTTGTGTATTGCTTAATAAGCACTACAACACTGGCTTTCCACTTAGACTGAGAGGCCACACTGTAGTTCAACCCATTCCATTCTCTGCTAAGCAGCTCTATCTGCCATACAACATTGCTTCTGGGGAGGAAGCTTCTCAGGAACTCTGAGGCATAAGTGTGGCTTTTTGAGATCCTTGACCACTGCAGGACATGTGCCCTAGTCTCTACCATGTCATGTGTCATTGTCCTCTTTTTACATAGTTTAACATACCAAGTTTAGATGTTGAGGGAGAGAATGTTTACCTGTCAATTAAAGGGGGTGTAAAACGTGCTCTGAGCTTGACCGCAAGTCTGCTGGCTGCCAAATTAGCAGGCATTTTGACCCAATTAAAAACATTTCAGGTTGTTATTAAGCAGAGGAACACCTTACTCTGATTTGTTATTAGTCCTATTTGTTCTGCAGGAGTAAGGAACATTTAGATGATTCTTTTTTTCCTGTGCAGGGAACAGTGTAAATCCTAGGTTTGCCAGGAAAATATGGTTTTGGAAAAAACTGAGGGCCTTCAGTTAAACTGAACTCCTGAGAGCTGTCAAAGAAGAGTGTGATAAAACTAGAATATTAGGAGAAGTTTATTAGATTTTAATGTAAAACTTGACCTATCTTAATGAAGAAAAATTGTTAGCAGAACATGAAGTGGTTGAAATATATCAAGGGAAAATATTAACATACTGTATTTAACAAAAATGATATGTTTTCATTTTAAAGACTTAGAACTGTTTCTGGAAGCCAAGCTTCCAGAAGAAGAACTTGTTCCTTTTTATTAAAACATTATTTACATATATTGAGGACACAAAACCATGTTTCTTCTTACATGGCTGTCCTGTGTAGATATACATAGTTGAAAGTCCAAAAAGCCCTCAAAGGAAAAAATATCTCATATCTAGCTCTAGCATAAATAAATAAAAGTTAATTGATAATTACTAGGAGAACCTGGGAAGAGCTATTTCAAATAGGCAGCTCACAGTGTTTTCTCTGAGATTTATTTTGACTCTTGTGTTGTTTGTATTACTCTNCTCTCTACAACCTCCCCTCAGGTAGTTGTAGAGAGCAATGAGGTCTCCTCTCAGCCTCCTCTTCTCCAAAATAGTTCTGTGCAATCGTGGTACCTACAGGATTAAACAGGGGACTCTGCTTCAATTTTTAGATAAGCAGACAGTAAAATTAATGTGAAATATGTAATAGCTAGAAACTTGGGATTGACGTCCTACTGTCAGAAGAAAGGTAGATAATTTACAAAGTTGTATAGAACAGAATGTGCATATAGTGGGTTTTTCTGAATGTTTCTAACTGCTTGTACAGCTTCTTGCAGGAAAATCTACTATTAACCTGTACACTATACTAAACAGCATACATATACTGGATCCTAATATCTCACCTATGTTAGAAAGTGCCAACCACAAATCATTTACCAAAGCAGGAGTTGGTGGTCACAGTAATATCCTTGGACCTGCTACAGGGTTTGCTGAAATTAATGAGAAAAGCTCCACTAGTTTCATGAGACTTGATTTCAAGTAATTAGGTTCAAAGAGCAGATTGGACTGAATAGCTGAAATCATAAATCATCATCATGTGATATTTCATGTTTGTAAGATTATTTAACAGTCCTACAATCATTACTGTAGTGATTGAGGCTAATCTGTTCATTCAATGACATTTTTCACTTTAAAATTCAAGAGCATCTGTACCTTGCACTAAAAAAATCCAGTTAACCTGAGTGCAATAAAACACTGTAAAATACAAAATACCAAAATTGTGTATTGTTAAGTACCACAAGCAATGCTTGTCTTCATTCACAGTAACCTGAGAGACACAAAACAATGTTTGAAATACAGCATCCTAGCTCACCACCAAGGTTAATGTGTACACTCATGCCTCAACAGATTTTTGTGTGACTGCTTCTATGTACTAAATCATTGGTCCTTTGCATTTTCCAGACATTGCAATCAATCACTTCCAGCTCTGCATCTGCCCTCTGTTTTGTAAGCCTGGTCATTCCTGACTATTAGCTGTACTGTGTCGTTATTAATCATACTGGCTATCAACTTCTTAGGTCAAAACCATGTTGATAACTACAGCAACAAATTAAGATTATTGCAGAGACCCATCTCAGAGATTGTAAGTTAAAGTTAATCAAACTTTAATGATCTTTCTTTATATTCAGTTGTCACCATTTAATCATTTGGGTACTCATCCTTATTCTTTTTGCCCAATCTCTTCCTCCCAGTCACACACATTTCAACCTTCATGGTTTTTTTCCATCTTCTGGGCTGGCAAAGAAACAGATAATTTTTTTATTACATAGTTTGTTTGGGTTTTTGTTGCTGACCTATACCAGTTGTTTTTAATGAAGGGCAAGGATGTTGTTTCCCAAGCCCTGGTTAAATCCTTTTACAATTTGTTCATAGTGACTCTAAACTGTTTCATGTCTCTGTCATGTTCTATGTGGCTTTGATCTGGCACTGCTGTTTGCATGGATAAAAAATTCTTTTGTGTGAACAGAATTATTTAGAAAATTAATATTAAAGCAACACATTCTAAACAGATCTAGATTTTATTTAGGGAGAATATTTTCATCTGCCAGAGGTATTTTCTGAATTGCAATCACAGTCGAATGTAGTCTTTCACACGTAAATCACAACTAAATGAAATGCTCTGTTTCAGAAAATCAGGAAATAATATTGCTGAATTGTACGGCCTACCTCATTAATAAAAATATCACTGGAGTCTTTGTGGATACAGAAAAAGCTGAGATAAAATAATTCTATCAGTTTTAATTCAGCTAAGCATTTTTTAACATGGGCACTCCCAGAATTTCAATCAGCAGTTGAGACACTTGTGATCTCAAAGTCTGCATGCAGGCCAGCAAGCAGAAAGTCAACCTGTGATTGAATTAATAGCCACTAGTTCAAAAGAGCTAGTTCTTCATTTCCCTGGGGTAAATCTGTTAAGAGTTGGGAGGCATGTACATGAAGAGTACTTTAACTACCGAAATATACTGTAAGTGATGATATTGTTTAATATGGAAGGAATCACAAGCAGGTTTGAATAAACAGAGTTGATATGTAACCAAACATTTAGTGTCTAAGAGATGCAAATCCTTGAAAATATTAAAAAAGAAATTTCTATAATTTGGCAGTTGAAAGATGGAGTTTTGAGAGAAAAAAAAATGGTGATATGAACAGCCAAGAAAATGTTAGGAAATAAAAGAAAATGTGTGAAAGAGACTGCATTAATTAGACACCATCAAAAACCAATAAATGATTTGAGAGATTATAGACCTACAGTTCATTTTATTTCAGAACAGCTTTTTTAGTACTTATGTGATAAAAACCCCTATTCAGATGCTTTGGATAATGTACATTCAATCACGAACAAAATTGCCCAGAAGTCATTTTACAGGCAATTTCGGGTTTGTGGGGGTTTACTTTTCCACCAAAAGTGATTTTTGCATTTCTTTAGTGGAAACAGTCTCATCAGGTTCCAGTTCATTTCACTCTCCATTTCTCCTGCACCATTCACACTGATATGGTTTCTAGTTGGCAAATATTCCAAAGAAGTATCGATTCTTAAGGTACTATTGCAGAATATTCATGGAAAGCACATTTTGAATTAATAAGCACTAGGATTTATTTTAGAAATGTGATTCTTGAAGTTAAACTATAATATGCAATCAAGGAAAATAAAACCAGGCATTCAAATACTGTAAAGTATGAGGAAATAATGAGCTTATCCTTGAAATAAGGAATTGTTCGAAATATATAAATATTTAAATATTGGTTACCTAAATTTACCTTGTACTTTCTAAAAAAAGTCTTTGAGTCCTACATTTTCATTCTGCTTTAGAGTCATAAGGGCTATAAATATGCATTTATAAAAGAATATTTAAAAGTTGCAGTCTAAAATAAAAATTTCATTCCATGAGCTTACATTTTTAAAATGGCAAATAATAGCAGTCTTTGCAACACCTATCAGATCTCTGTGTATAGTGATAGAGGGCCTCTGAGCTTCTCACAAGCAAAACTGATCATGAGTTATTCTATAATTAATGGCGTATAATTTATTTGTATGCACTTTTCTAAATAAACCAAAAGGTTCTCAGGCTTGTTCTTACTGCTAAGCCAAGTATGAGAAACTGCCTCTAAATCCCTTGTGACTTATGAATTATTGGAGACTTTCTCTCGATAGCAGCATTAATGCATCTCAATTTGTGTCACTACCTACCATCCATGTAAGTAAGTCTGTGACTTTTTTTGAAAGATACGAGACATTCCCCACTGTAAAGTAAATCCTTGTAACTCATGATAATAACAACTAAAGAACTCAGATGACTAAAAAGTATCACCAGTTCAATATTTTAGATAAAATCTCGTGTTATTTCTCTTTCGGTTCTGTATTTTCTTTGTAGTTGTATTTCGACCAATGCTACCCATATCTTTCCTTGAAAAGGAAAAAAAAGAAGTCTGACAACCAAGGAATAAAGACAATTAGAAAGAAAAGGACTTGAAAAGTTTTCCAAACCCTTTTCTAAAGGAAGTAAAAGCAAAATTAGAAAATCTAGGACCTCACCCTCTCTTTTCTTGCACCTTATTACATCTACCAGGTACACAAATTCTATATCTACGCTTTCCTAAATGCAAGAGGTGTGCATCCAACTAATTTGGGAGACAGGTTTCAGATACAAACCTTTTCTGGTGCAAAATTTTGTAGACACACTAGCATCTGAAATCTCATAAACAGTTCATGTTTGAATCTAATTATAACTTCAGTAATGAGAACAGTCATAGTAAGTTTGGTGACATGGATTCCAGACCCCAGTCACAGGACGTATCAATACGGGATGATACTTCCTCCGATATTGTCCCATCCTCCAGCATTTTTCACCTCTGGGAACTTCCTGAGGCAGATTTGCATTTCTCAGAACACAACAAATCTATCTTCCCTGAACTTGTACACTTTACTCAAGTCTGTGTATATTTTCATGGTTATTTACCCATTGCATGATGAATCTGCTTCCTTTGGTTTGTTTTGAAGCAGTCTTCTACTAGCTTGATTTGCTTGCGCACAGATTCTGTGTTGGTAGAGACAGTGACAAGCCATTCACTACCCACCTTCTCCATGACACTCACAGTTCTGTAGTTCATTATACTCACCTCACTCAGCTCTTTTCCTGCCTGAAGACACTTTATTTACTGATTTCTTCTTCCTGGTATGGAAGCCATTTAGTATCATTCATCTTTCTGTTTGAGGTTACACATTTCTGGACCACTTATCTTAAGAAAGGCACTAGATTTGAAAAAAGTTGAAAGAATTTTTAAGGAAAAACCATGTATTTATATAGTGGCAAAATGCCCAGACTCTATTGTTGGATACATAAGATTTAATTTCTTTTCCCCTGTTCATCAGCTCATATTCTTTTCATATTCTTTTCAGTCTACCTTTGTTCTTACTAACCCGAGTAGCTAACTAATATGGGTAGACTTCTTTATCCCATTAGTTTTTCCAATTGTTTTTATGATTTTGTTGAACAGCACAGTTCATAGCGGAGACCACTGAGGGGGCCTTTGCTATACAGATAGGCCATTACTTATTCATATAAAAATCAAAGCCTTTTGAGCTAGTGAAATGCTGTAAGTGAAAGGAGAGGAAATGGGTTTCCCCTGCAGGGAGGAGTGGACAGGACAAGTGATCCCAAACTGACTGGAAGACTATTCCATTCCATATATACCATACCTGGTACGAAACTTAGCGATCACAAAGGTCACTCTCCTTTGATGATCGATATCCTCATCTGTCTTTTTTAACCCTGATCCCAGATCTCTGTGTGCCTGAATCCAGTTCCTGGGTCTAGCTCCCTCCTGCCACTGAGTCCAACCAAGGACCTTTCCCCATGTCTACTCTGCAACATCTGTAACATCGAGGGGAGGTGACAATTTTTTTATATATTTGCATATCTTTTATTATTTTATTATTGATAGTATTTTATTAATAATATTTCATTTAAGCGGGTTTAGTTTTAGTTTCCAACCCACAAGCCTTTTTCCCATTTCCCTTTCCTCTTTGCCTGGGGCAGAGGGGAGGGAATTGGCACCAACTGCGTGTCTTTTAGCTGCCATTCAGGCTGCACCAGGGCTAAAATGTGACACGTTAATTATAAGTGTTACTTTATTTCCTTCGGACAGCAGGGACTGGAAAGTACACATCCTACGCTGTAGCCAACAAAGAGCTACAAATTGTATTTTGGAATAGGCTTTCATGTAAGCTAAATCAGACAATGTCTGAAAACATAATGATGAACAACATCAGCTTCTTTGTGGCAAGCTGTCTGGCAGTGGTAGGCATAGTTGAATGCCAGGCTATCATGGCTTTAAGTAAAATAAGCAGCAAGTAAATGTTACAAAATTATGCTTTATTTTTCAGCATTCTCTTGATGAATCTTGTTCTTTCTCATTGTGGTTGTCCAGTCTTTATTAAGAAACGAATAATTGTAATTGTACTTCTCTTTTCTTGCTGATCTTTATTTCTAACTTTGAAAGAAATAAGCAAAACTAAAATACATTGTTACCCTGCTAGAATGGAATTTCTGTTGCTATGGGTAACAAAGCTCTGTTTACCTAATGGGTTGTTTTGCTACAAAGGGGAAAAATATCCCCTGGGGATCAATACAGATTGTGCCCTGTACTGTCACATGCCTTATGACTAAGAGAAGCAGAGAAGCTTCCAGAGGGTATCTAAATTCAGTTATCAGAAAGGGTTAATTTGTCCTCCAGCCTCCTCTTGCCATCTTCCATTTCCTCAAAATGAGCACACGCATGTTACTTGTACTGTAGCGCATTTTATCACAATGCTGAGTTGTCACAGAAGGTTTTGCTGACCGGTATGTTTTCCTTTTATACTCTTTCTGTAGGAAGGGTACTAATGAGAATGGAGAATGGCACAATATCCATTCATTTGCATTATAACATTGGGAACAAGAGCAGAAAAGCACATTGTCTTCCCATTGCTTGACTATGTGATGGGTATAAGGAAGCCAAAAATAGCCTGAAATGTCCCATGAAAACCTTATGAACAGGATGAACAACAAGAAATTATGGTTTGTCCTGCTCTTGAAATACAGCAATGGCAGTGTTGTGAAGATGTGACATACCGACCATTTGCTCTTAGGCTATGGTTATGTAACTGAGTGTGACTTACAGCAGCTTAGCAATTTATTTTTTCACGGATGTGCTGCCTTTCTGGTATTTTGTACGTGCTTTTAGCTTTTTCATTTTTGAAGCAGGATGTGTTTAGACTTTCTGACAGCTACATAAATTAACTTGTTTTGCCCCAAAACCAGAAGGAATCAGGAGCTAGCACTGAGTCAGCTGCAGCATTTCAGCTCATAAGGGGCAACTTCAACCATTAGGAATTCCTTTGCTTGGCTGCCAGCAAAATCATAGCTAATATCAACATCTATATTAGTTTTATCTTTTACAGTCAGTGAAACAGCTCTACAGATGTGTCTACAAAGGGGCTTGCTGCCATTCTAATTACTCAATAAGTAAATCTAGATCTTCCCAGTAACTTATTTTTTGTAGTTATACCCTGTATTCTGTAATTCCAGGATGAGGTTTCCATCCATGAAACCTATGTAGAGGGGAATTGTGCAGAAGTATAGTAGGAGAAGAAGTCATCTGGCACATCTGAGGGTAGTTTCAAACCAGGAGACTATAACTTGGGCCACACTGATTCATTCCTTAATGCAGCTGTGAAAGTCTGGTGTCTTATTGGATATATACTATGTGTATTAAATTAAATTATTCTGTAACATTCTATAGACTGATAAATAATTTTCATTTTAAAATGTTCTTTTTTTTTTTCAGTCCAGAAAAATATACTTGTGGTGTAGCTGTGCTTCTGATAAATTTTCTGAAGGACTTAATTTTTTTGACCACCACTACTTCTTTGTCTGGGATTCCCTGATGCCCTGTTTTCTGAATAATATTAAAACTATCATCTGCTTATTTTTTACAGTAGCCATGTAATAGAATTTTCCTTTTTTTTTTTGGTTGTATTTATAATTGTTAATACTTCTCTACACAGAGTTAATGATTAACTGGCTAGTATGGAAAACAGAATGGCAGAAATCAATAGTGAAACAGAGGAGTAAAATCATGCGAGTGGCTCACAAAACCTGCAATGGAAAGCAAACAAAACCTCAGATGACATGATGATGAATGCAGTGTAATAACAAAGAGTAGAAGAAATAGCTTATAGCACTCTCCCCCTATACCCCTATTTGTAGTATTATAATGTTCTGGCATTGCCTCATGAAATAAGAGAATGCTTCTGCTACAAAGGGAGGGTTTTCAGTGCTAGACTGAAATAGATACTTAGTAGAGGTTACTTAGCTAAAAACCAAGCAGATCCTCTAACCTTTTAAAAGAAATTATTATTTCTGTATTGTGTGTGTCCTCAGATGAGACCAGCTCGTAAAATACATCTGAGCAGTTCTGTTTCTGTTCAAATTATACTTGACCTCACAAGGTGCTAGAAGCTGGAAACATTGAATAACCCAGGTCTGCACAACCCAAGTTTCTCCTCTTTGTCTTACTCCCCTCTCACAAAATCAGGGACTGCAAAGAGAACCACCACCAGCAGACTACAAGAATGCCACAAAATTTTATTATTTTCTCAATATTGGAAGATTTCCCCAAAAAATTATGTTTCAAGATTTATGTAGGAACAAAGTGGGCTGGAATATGTCACCCATTAAAAATGTTCACTTTTCCTAGAATCAAAAATGCGGCAATGCATACTCACACACCTCTCATCGTCCCAACAACTCAGACACAAAAATACTCTGTCATAGCATGATGAATACTGCTTAAAAATATTTAACGAACTGCAGTATAAGAAGTATGAGTGCATGAAAAGATGATTTCTTAAGAGCTTATCAGATTTTTGGGCCAGAAGGCAGCAACCATGGAAAAGTAAAAGTTTGCAGCAAAACCAATATATGTAATTGAGCTCTTCCCGCAGGGATATTGACTGTGACAAAGTGCTACATCACACCTTTCAAGTTATTTTTTTAACAACTTAGTCTTTTTGTGGCTGTTAGTGAAATAAGAAAGATCATAATTCTTTAGACTTTCAAGAATACTTTCAATAGGTAAATACTACTACTTAAAATACAATGCAGTGAACATGAATGTTCCAATACTGGAAATGATTTCCTGTCACACAAAAAAATGCACTCATTGATTTTCTTCAAGACTGGATTGAGAACCAAGGCCTCTTTTGAAAGGAAACACTACTGTTAAATTGCTTAGGTTTTTTTAAAACTTAACAAAGGAGCACTTTTTTCCTGTTAGACTTGACATTGCATATGAGCCTCTGCAATGGTGTAAATTGAAGATACCTATTAGTATTCCAGAAACACCAGGTGATGCTAGGTATTCTGGGCACTTGTTTTGGTTTAATTGCCTGTTATGTTGTTCTATTAGGAGAACATAACTATTCTTTCAAACAAATACTCTCCTTAAACTTTTCAGATAGCATAGAAAAAGATAAGTTAGTCATACATATGAACACTGAATTCATTGGGAGTAATGTGGGAAGTTCATGGTTTAGGGTGTTTTTGGTTTTGTTTCCAGAAGTATTTTATTATCTCTTTTTGTCTCAGAAATACCAAAAATGAGTTAGCCTAAGATTTTTCTCTTCCAGTGAGTCTCAAGTGTATGTTGGCAGGACACCGCTGCCACTGCCAAGTGCATCAGATGCAGAATTAGGTGCTCCAAGGGCTCTTTACTAATGCAGAGAGTTGCTGGATTTTCCTTTTAAACCTACCTCATAGCCCTATCATCGCCACACATATTATATACATCTAGGAACTTGTTGTAGGTCTTCACTGTAGAAGCACAATCTTTAACACATAACACATTTACTCCAAGGCCTTTTGGTAGAAGGGATTCAAAACTATTTAACTTCATGCATTAAACATGAGTCTTGTGAATTTTAGTTCACAAAAATTCCAGAAACTCACTGAAGTNTTTTTTTTTTTGGTTGTATTTATAATTGTTAATACTTCTCTACACAGAGTTAATGATTAACTGGCTAGTATGGAAAACAGAATGGCAGAAATCAATAGTGAAACAGAGGAGTAAAATCATGCGAGTGGCTCACAAAACCTGCAATGGAAAGCAAACAAAACCTCAGATGACATGATGATGAATGCAGTGTAATAACAAAGAGTAGAAGAAATAGCTTATAGCACTCTCCCCCTATACCCCTATTTGTAGTATTATAATGTTCTGGCATTACCTCATGAAATAAGAGAATGCTTCTGCTACAAAGGGAGGGTTTTCAGTGCTAGACTGAAATAGATACTTAGTAGAGGTTACTTAGCTAAAAACCAAGCAGATCCTCTAACCTTTTAAAAGAAATTATTATTTCTGTATTGTGTGTGTCCTCAGATGAGACCAGCTCGTAAAATACATCTGAGCAGTTCTGTTTCTGTTCAAATTATACTTGACCTCACAAGGTGCTAGAAGCTGGAAACATTGAATAACCCAGGTCTGCACAACCCAAGTTTCTCCTCTTTGTCTTACTCCCCTCTCACAAAATCAGGGACTGCAAAGAGAACCACCACCAGCAGACTACAAGAATGCCACAAAATTTTATTATTTTCTCAATATTGGAAGATTTCCCCAAAAAATTATGTTTCAAGATTTATGTAGGAACAAAGTGGGCTGGAATATGTCACCCATTAAAAATGTTCACTTTTCCTAGAATCAAAAATGCAGCAATGCATACTCACACACCTCTCATCGTCCCAACAACTCAGACACAAAAATACTCTGTCATAGTATGATGAATACTGCTTAAAAATATTTAACGAACTGCAGTATAAGAAGTATGAGTGCATGAAAAGATGATTTCTTAAGAGCTTATCAGATTTTTGGGCCAGAAGGCAGCAACCATGGAAAAGTAAAAGTTTGCAGCAAAACCAATATATGTAATTGAGCTCTTCCCGCAGGGATATTGACTGTGACAAAGTGCTACATCACACCTTTCAAGTTATTTTTTTAACAACTTAGTCTTTTTGTGGCTGTTAGTGAAATAAGAAAGATCATAATTCTTTAGACTTTCAAGAATACTTTCAATAGGTAAATACTACTACTTAAAATACAATGCAGTGAACATGAATGTTCCAATACTGGAAATGATTTCCTGTCACACAAAAAAATGCACTCATTGATTTTCTTCAAGACTGGATTGAGAACCAAGGCCTCTTTTGAAAGGAAACACTACTGTTAAATTGCTTAGGTTTTTTTAAAACTTAACAAAGGAGCACTTTTTTCCTGTTAGACTTGACATTGCATATGAGCCTCTGCAATGGTGTAAATTGAAGATACCTATTAGTATTCCAGAAACACCAGGTGATGCTAGGTATTCTGGGCACTTGTTTTGGTTTAATTGCCTGTTATGTTGTTCTATTAGGAGAACATAACTATTCTTTCAAACAAATACTCTCCTTAAACTTTTCAGATAGCATAGAAAAAGATAAGTTAGTCATACATATGAACACTGAATTCATTGGGAGTAATGTGGGAAGTTCATGGTTTAGGGTGTTTTTGGTTTTGTTTCCAGAAGTATTTTATTATCTCTTTTTGTCTCAGAAATACCAAAAATGAGTTAGCCTAAGATTTTTCTCTTCCAGTGAGTCTCAAGTGTATGTTGGCAGGACACCGCTGCCACTGCCAAGTGCATCAGATGCAGAATTAGGTGCTCCAAGGGCTCTTTACTAATGCAGAGAGTTGCTGGATTTTCCTTTTAAACCTACCTCATAGCCCTATCATCGCCACACATATTATATACATCTAGGAACTTGTTGTAGGTCTTCACTGTAGAAGCACAATCTTTAACACATAACACATTTACTCCAAGGCCTTTTGGTAGAAGGGATTCAAAACTATTTAACTTCATGCATTAAACATGAGTCTTGTGAATTTTAGTTCACAAAAATTCCAGAAACTCACTGAAGTTTTGACAATTCAGCTGTGTAATGTCTGTTCCTTATGTTCCTGTGTGCGCTTCATACGCCTTCATCACTAAGGATGACTCACCACCCGAATACGGCTGGGGTGAGAAAACCAGTTACAGTCTGGGGAACAAAAATCAGGTTTTCACCCTGCCCAACTCCACTCGCATTCTGTGTTGACATGATGTGGACTGTCTATGCCAAGCATAATGGGTCATGATGCACTGTCACATTAAAGCTAGTGACCTGTATGGCAAAGTTGGTATTGGGGATCTGACTGCAGAGACTCTCTGCACCCAGAAGTTTGGGTGCTGATGTAGGAGGTCAGCTCCGATATGAAACAGTGATGTAACCCTCCTGATTTGTTTAAGAGTGGCCTTCTGCTTGGGAGCTGCATTTAGACCCTTGCTGGGTGCTGGTCTGAGGTAAACTGCAAATTTGTCTTGGCCCTGCTGAGTCCACAGGACTGACTTCCCAGCTATATCTTGGACTTGCCTTATTATTATGGACTTGTTTGATCATCTGGAATCTGGGCTGGGCACAATTACCATCCCCAGACTGTCCCACTTGCCTCACTCAGGGGCAGAGTGTCTGGCCTTGGTCGATGAGGCCACTGCCCTGCCAGCAAAGGTCTCCATCCATTGCTGTTCTCTGACAGTCTTATCCTTTCCACATGCCCACATGCTGTTCAAAGCTGAAAGAAAGAAAAAAGTAAAGAAAAGAAAGAATAATAGGAAAAAGCTTTATCATTTTAAATATTTTTAAACATTTCCTAAATCAAAATCAACATCAACTTAGAAAATGAAAACAGAATTTATGTTCCAAATCTGATCCAACAAAATATGGCTTTTGCCCCCACAAAAATTAAAAGGAAGATTATGCTGAGCAGTATGAGTGTACACATAGGCAGATGCAAACTTTTCCTCATTAAGGAGTGATCATGTTTTACATATTCATTTATGTTACTTNAAAGAATAATAGGAAAAAGCTTTATCATTTTAAATATTTTAAATGATTTCCTAAATCAAAATCAACATCAGCTTAGAAAATGAAAACAGAATTTATGTTCCAAATCTGATCCAACAAAATATGGCTTTTGCCCCCACAAAAATTAAAAGGAAGATTATGCTGAGCAGTATGAGTGTACACATAGGCAGATGCAAACTTTTCCTCATTAAGGAGTGATCATGTTTTACATATTCATTTATGTTACTTCTTAATATAAAAGTTAACACTTGTATATAAAGGTTAGCACTTGTGTAACTGATTTTGTTATAACTACTTATGCCACTATGAACTTGATTCTAAGGATGAGAAGCTTTTTACTAAGATGAAAGACAAGACTTCTTGTCTATGCTGACTATAGAAGAAAACTATGGAAACCAAATATTTGACTGTCAGATGGTTATGTATTGTTTTAGGTTCATCTAGATTCTCCACAGATACTTGAAATTATTTTCTTAGCTCATGTGTTAGCATTCATATTCTGTTGTTGTTATCTTTATTATTATTATCATTACAAGCAATCAAATACAATTCACAATGAGAAAAATTCAGTCACAAATCTGAAAAACCAGTGGCTTAGAATTTGTTCTGAAAGGCACCTCTAGCAGAGATAGACAGTTGCACTAGATCACATTGAATCGTAGGCTCATAGAATGACTTTGTTGGCAAAGACTTTTGAGATCATTGAGTCCAACTGTACCTATCCACTACTAAATCATACCCCAAAGCACTTAATCTATCCATCTTTTAAATACCTTTAGTGACAGTGACTCAACCACCTTCCTCGGCAGCCTGTTCCAGTGCCTGATAATCCTTTTGGTGAAGAATTTTTTCCTAATGTCTAATCTAAACCACACCCGGTGCAAACCGAGGTCATTCACTCTTGTCCTATCACCTATCACTTGGGAGAACAGACCAACACTCACCTTACTACAACCTCCTTTCAGGTAGTTGTAGACAGTGATCAGGTCTCTCCTTTACCTTTGTTGTTTTAATTTGATTCTCTAATGTATATACACTTTTTAAAAACTCTAACAAAAGAAAATCACACCTCTTCCAATCAGATTCTTATCATATTCAGGGCTCCAAATGAACAATAGGAAGCTATTCAATATTTTGCTTTATGCTTTTACAGATTGTTCCTGATGCCTTGAATTCTGTACTATTTGAACACACCTCCAACAGGATAATCTTTCAGTTCTTTGGTATTCTGGCCTCTGAGTGCATAATAAATGCTAAATGAATCATTTCACCCTATTTTGCAAGGCACAAAAGCAACAAAGTACAGACATATATTTATATTTCTTTTAAAAAATGTTACTCTACATAAAGGTTTGTGATGAGTAGACTATACCACACCGGAACAGACAACACATTTTAGTTCACAGGTTTGCATATGTCTGTATGATGGGGGCACACACGAGTCCTATGCAATACCTTTCAAGTAAAAGTGTGTATGGGTCCTAGATAAGAATTGTGAATGTTCAGTTTCAGAACTGCAGGTTAGGCTTTACAATGTGTTAAATAAGTCCTAGTCTCCTTGGCAAGAGATCTAAATCCCACAAGAGCCCTGTCACAGCTTTCATTGAGATGGGCAGGCTCAGTAAATCACGTGCACAGAGGGTTAGAATAAAGGAGCAAGAGATCAGCTGAACATAAGTACACCTTAAGCAGCAAGTGAGAAATGGAGAAGAAAGTAGCCTAAGATCTGACCCCAAAGAGAAATGCATTTTTAAATTGATCTAGAACCATCATTTATTCAGTTTTTATGATTATAAGGAAATGTCCACAACAGCGGAGATATGATGACTCAACAGTTAGGCCTTGTTGAAGAGGCATCTGCAAAGCATAGAATAACTTCACTTATTTTACTCTTTACCTGGGATGGCAGACTGGTCTTGTTCTCCATCACTCTCCATCACCCAGGGAAATGACTAACTCATAGCAAAAGAGACTTAAGTGCTCATTAATATATAAAGAATGTCAAAACATCTTCTTCACATGCCCCTTTTTAAAAAATTGTGATTTATGTTTTCCTTTTGATCTAGATGGAGAAGCTTCAAAAAATTTTTTGACAAAAATCCTCCAGCCCGGTTGAGCTCAGCCAGGCACAGAAGTAAGTGAACTGAGAAATAAGTTTATTACTATGATCAGTGGTGCAGTGATTTCCAATTTGAGGATTAAGTATTCCTCCCTGCAGTTTGTGTGGTGTCTGTCTATCTGACAAGAGGTTTGGTGGTTTCAGGAACTCAGGCTAATATGGTTTCCTTTCTAATTGTAGAGAGAGATGGCAATGAATATTTATGCATTTTTTTTCAATATGACTGGTGAGTTTGAAAAGGAGCTGTTGTTAATTCTTTTACTCAAAGATCTGCTAGGACATGAACCCTGAACACAGCATTATACAGCAAAAATGTGTACCTGTGTGCCTCAGGCAGACTATAGCTTCTATCAACTCTTTCTTTGTTCTTGTTTTCTTTTGGTATTTTTTTCCCCTGTCTGAAATGGGTGACTGTAGCTTTTGTCTTCAGTAAGAGTATATGCATTTGGATACTTGAATTTGGACCACTTCCAGACCTGAAGTTCAGATACTCATCCCTATGAAAACTAAATTTAAAAGGCAAAGCAGAGTCAAAAGATGTTAAAGGTAACATCTTTCCATGATCCAAGGGTTCTTTAAGAGATCATAGAATCAGATTTGAGTCAGAAGGGACCTTAAGGATCATCTAGTTCCACACCCTGTGTGATGGGCAGGGAGACTCCCCATTAGACCAGGGTGCTCAAGGCCCCATCCACCTGGCCTTGAACACTTCCAGGGAGGGTGTATTTATGATTCCCTGGGCAACCTGTTCCCCCTGGTGTTCCACCACCCTCATTGTGAAGAATTTCATCCCAATATCTAGTCTAAATCTTCCCTCCTTCCAATTTAAAGCCATTCCCTTGTCCTACCACTATATTCCCTTGTAAAAAGTCCTTATAAAAGATGATCAAAGGGAGACTAAATGATCTGCAGAACATGCATGCTGTCTTATCCACAGAGCAAGGACTTCAGTGTGGAGGGGAAGTTTTTCATTCATTTGGGAGAACTGTAGTCTTCATGTCTAATCACACCCTTGCATATGGATCTTAACTTTTCCACTTATTAATAATGACTCCGTGTAGCTGTGCCTCTTAATTCTAAGTAAAATGTTTAATGACTGATAAGAATAATACATATTCTGGAACTATCCATAGAAAATACTTGTTTCAGACAAATTATGGAGATTTATTAGGACTCTTTCTTACAGATATCTTTATACAACCATATATATCATATATAAATGTTTATAAAATTATATTTATATATTTATTTCTACATTTGTGTATAAGCAAATAAAAGTCTCTATATAATGGGGTTTTTTGAATAATCTTCTTCAAATAATTACTTACCTACTCTGTCCATGGTATACATTTTTTTCCTTCGAGCTCTGAGATTTTCATCAGGCCCTGTTGAATGAAGAAATGTCTTCTGTCATCATTTTATGGCAGTTGTTCTTCACATAACTTCTGAGAAAATGTTAAGGTGATAATTGCGGCGTGAAAGTAAGTCTATCCCCTTCTTTCATAGTTCTGGATGCTTCCGTGTATCAGAGCTCAAGAGCTTATTCTTTTACATTAAGCTTACTAATTAGTTTTGAATCTCCCAATTTAGGTAAAAATTTAAGACTGCAGACTTCATTTTGTTTATATCACCTTCCCAACAACCTTTTGCTTGGAGTATTGTACTGAAAGGCAAAAGATTCTTCTTTGCCTAGCACATGAAATTCTGGTAACTTTATGGTATGAACAATACATTTAAAAAAACCCCAAATGTATAAAGCATCTTCTCTCGAGAAATAAGGGGAAATCAAGGGAGTGCTAAACCCTCATGGAGATAATAAGGGACTTGAGAATACAGTCATAGCATAGATGCAATATTCTGAGCAGAAAGCCCCTGGTGTAAAATCCTCATGTTCTGGGAACAGAAAAAAGGCTTTCACTTAAAAATCCTGAATTATAGAATAGTTTTCCAGATAGCTTTAAGGTGTTTAAAACTGAAGATATACACAGAAATGGCAAGAGTATGAAAAAGTCAAGGTACTAATAGAAATAGTAGAAGATGCCTACAGGCAAAGTTATTGTACCGTGCGTAGTAATCATCAGTTAATTCAGCAGTCCCCTGGGAATCTCTATATATAGAATTTAAACTTTTGACCATATCTTTGTTAGAACAGGATAGGTAAACTCTAACTCTAAAAGCTTAAACTATATGAAGCAGATTCCTATAATCTTTGATATGAGCACTATCCATGCATGTGGTTCACGCATACAGCAGGATTATGAATCATAAAATCATATAATCACAGAGGGACTTGCATTGGAAAGGACCTTTAAAGATCATTGAGTCCAACACCCCTATTGTGGGCAGAGACAGCTTTTACCAGGTGAGGTTGCTCAATGCCCCATCCAACTTGACCTTGAACCATCATGAAACAGCCACAATTTCTCTTAGCAACCTGTTCCACTGTCTCACATAATAAAATAAAATAAAATAAAATAAAATAAAATAAAATAATTTCTTTCTTATGGCCAATCTGAGTCTACTTTCTTTCAGTTTAAAATAATTGCCTGTTGTCATGTCACTACAGGCCCTGGTAAACAGTCTTTCTCTGTCTTTCTTATAAGCCCCTTTTATAGACTGAAAAGCCACAATAAGCTCCCCTTTNAAACTTTTGACCATATCTTTGTTATAACAGGATAGGCAAACTCTAACTCTAAAAGCTTAAGCTTATACTATATGAAGCAGATTCATATAATCTTTGATATGAGCACTATCCATGCATGTGGTTCACGCATACAGCAGGATTATGAATCATAAAATCATATAATCACAGAGGGACTTGCATTGGAAAGGACCTTTAAAGATCATTGAGTCCAACACCCCTATTGTGGGCAGAGACAGCTTTTACCAGGTGAGGTTGCTCAATGCCCCATCCAACTTGACCTTGAACCATCATGAAACAGCCACAATTTCTCTTAGCAACCTGTTCCACTGTCTCACATAATAAAATAAAATAAAATAAAATAAAATAAAATAAAATAATTTCTTTCTTATGGCCAATCTGAGTCTACTTTCTTTCAGTTTAAAATAATTGCCTGTTGTCATGTCACTACAGGCCCTGGTAAACAGTCTTTCTCTGTCTTTCTTATAAGCCCCTTTTATAGACTGAAAAGCCACAATAAGCTCCCCTTTGATCCTTCTCTTCTTCAGGCTGAACAACCCCAACTCTCTCAGTCTGTCCTCATAGCAGAGGTCGTCCAGGCTTCTGGTCATTTTCATGGCCCTCTTTTGGCCCCACTCTAACAAGTCCGTGTCTTTCTTGTTACTCAGGACATCAGGGCTGGATACAGTACCCCAGGTAGGGTCTCACAAGAGCAGAGTAGAGGGGCAGAATCAGCTCCCTTGACCTGCTGGCCATGCTTCCTGTGTTGCATTGAGCATATGGTTGGATTTCTGGACTGCAATTGTACACAAACATTTCATCCACCAGTACCCAAGTCCTTCTCTGTATGGCTGCTCTCAACCTCTTGATACTCCAGTCTGTGTTGATACTTGTGATTAGTCCAGCTGTGGTCTGGGAACTTGAACTTAGTCTTGTTGAGTTCCATGAGGTTCACATGCACCCACTCCTGCAGCCTGTCAAGGTCCCTTTTGATGACATCCCTTCCCTTTACTGAATCAACCGCACCACTCAGCTTTGTGTCACCCACATGCTTGAGGGTGCACTTAATCCTACTGTCTGTCATTGATAATGAAAAATACCCTGAGGGGTATTTTTTAATGTTGTCCATCTCTCTGCTACCTCACTGAGACGTTGACTGCAACACTTTCACATTGGCCATCCAGCCAGTTCTTTGTCCATCAAATAATCCATCCATCAAACATAGATCTCTACAATTTAGCAATAAGAATGTTGTATGCAATCTTGTAAAAGGCCTGGGAGAAGTCAAGAGAGATGACATTGGTTGCTCTTCCCTTATCCACCACCACAATTACTCCATCATAGGCCACTAGATTACTCACACAATTATGGACTTTATGAAATCCATAAAGCTTTTAGTTTTAATTTCAGATAATGTGATGATGGAAAGCAGAAATAATCCCTATTTATTGGTGGGGGGGAAGGGGGGAATATAACAAAGTAAAGAAAGTCAGGCCTAAGGTTGGATCCAAATTGCATGGGAAGAACTTTCTTTCTGATCCTACTTGTGGAAAGTGATGAACCTTTGGCATACCACATGGGCGTCAGTTAATATGTTCATCATTATTTCCGGCTCGTGTGGTTAGTGAACTTCACTTAATTACATTACATGTTAAACAGTAGGCATTCCTATCTCAGAGTAATATTCTTCTTTAATGATGCAAGTCTGCCTTGTTTGTGTTATACTGTGGCAGAGAGATCAAATGTTTGATACCCAGGAAACTGATAAACTACAGAGCTTGCTTTCAAGTCTTGTAGCATGTACATGTGTCAGGGCTACCAGCAGCATCAGCTTTTCTTCACTGTAACTCAGGCATACCAGGAGGTGAGTTTTTTTCTGTTCTGGACGTCTTCTGAACTCAAAAGAATTAGCAGTGAAGCTAAAAAGTCAGGAGCACCTCTCCAGTTAAATTCCATAGATGGTGGGAAAGTGATACATGGCTGAAGCCTAGCTGGATCTCTCAGCAGCTCAACATGGATATTAAGAGCCACCAATGAATATTTTGTTGTCACCTAGTACTTTTTCTTAAAGACGACTTTCGTAAAGCATCTTTCTTTGAGGACCAAGTAACAGAAAGATTTTACAATTAACTGACAGGCAAGTATGAAGCCAGATAAAGACATAAGTAGCTTTACTTTGTGTTCAACATAGTAGAAGTGATGCAACTGACTGAACTGTGGTGTTCACAGAATGACAAAATCACAGACCAGCTCAGGTTGGAGAGAACCTGGAAAGATCATCGGCCCCACAATTTCAAGGGAAAAGGAGCCTTGATGAGATTATTTTGTTCGCTTGTGGTAGAAAGTCCCAAAGAATTCCTAGAATGGAAAGCAAAGAATTCCTTTGTAGGGGTGAAAATGATGGGTCTCTATCAGATCCTGCCTCTGACTTAAAATGAATTTTCTTTTGAACAGAAGTCTGATCTTTGAAGCAACATAAATTAAAATATGGAGAAATTGCTTAGCACGGAGATCTGTCTGGTAGCTATCTGTTCCTGTCATTAAAGAGGAGGCTGGAAATTAGTTGCTAGTTTGCATAATACTGTGGAATAACTTGAAGGCTTTGCCACAAGGACCTAGCTCAGTTACCTGAAATATTTTCTTGAAATATTCCTTTTTTTGATGTCTGCATTGTGTAACTTATAGTAAAGTCTCATATTTGTCACACAAAGTTCATGAAAATAAGGTGTCTGTTCCTGCGATTCTGTGGTACACCAGAAAAAAACAGCAAGAGCAGCAAACATACAAGAGGTGAAGTCTTTTATGAACTAAATAAATACACACAATCTGTGCTACAGAAATCACTGACTTGACTATGTCCTTGATTAATCAGACCTTGGTCTGCTTGCCTATTGAGATGTGTGGGGAAAACAGCCTTTGCTGTGCTGACAACAGGAAAGTTCATCTTCAGGTAAGAAGAGACTTCCTACAATATGGCTTTTGTTTGTGATTACAGAAATAGACTAATTGCTTTATTTGATACACTTTGTAATGTGACTTAACCCCCCCCAGTTCTTATGTGGACTGAATATGGGACCAGAAAGAGATCATAGTCTGGTTTTCAGCTCTATGACATTTCAAAGACTTTTATAGTCTTCTGTCTAGTGAGAAGAAAGAAAATCCACTTCCAATATAGCTCAAATACTATTCTAACACAATTCCTCTACAGTGTTTGAAAGCATAGCCTGCATACATATCCAGTTCCCACAAGGCTAAAAGATTTTTTTAAAATTTTTGGGGGCTTTGTGTTATGGCAATGACAATGGCCCCCTAAGCAGACTTCTTTGCAGTTAAAATCTCTGTAGACCATATGACATCTACTGACCAAATAGTGCCACATAGTTACATCCAGGTTTGTGAAACCAGTTTTCCAAGAGGACAAATTCAAAATCTAAAAGGTAACAACAAATATTCTTTTTCTTCTTCCTTCTCCTGCACTGTACAGTATCAAACACTCTGAATTGCAGGTACACATTCTGAATGAGAAATGATTCCTCACACCTTCCATCTACTTCCCTACCAATCATCCTACACTGAACCTCTCCCACCAATGCGTCCTCTAATCCAGCACCCTTTGGTCTTACTATATAGCTTTTGCAATGAAAGAATTGTCTCTACCAGGGCTTGTTCCCCAGCACTAGCTGTGGAAGTGGCAGTCCTCTTGGCAGCTTTGGCCCCACTGGCAACTATAGAAGAAGATGGAAAGGGCTTTTGCTCATATCAATGCTATGTTCACCACCAGAGACACAACAGGTGACCACATGAACCAGTAAGGAAGCACTGAAGAAGTCCCAGAAAGGTCATCCTTGCAACTGCTTCATCTTTTCTGTGGTTTCCTAATTTGAACATTTTAAATGCCTTGAAAGAGATAGGTGGGATGGAGAATGTTTTGAAATATTTCATATTGCTTTTTTCTTTCTTATTATTTCCCCTTCCCTCAACTGCCTGTCTATGCAATGAAAAATATCCCTACAATTTCTAATCCATCCAAGAACAGGAACTGTGATGATAAATCACAATTCAAGGTCTTTTCTGTGGGCAAGCAGATCTCAAATCATTATAGACACTAACCCCACACCAATGTAAATAACTCACAACTAAATGTTCATCTGCCAGCTCACAATTCAGTGTGCCTGGTGTAACATTTAGTGAAATTCACAAAGCAATGCCATGAAGGTGTGAGAAAGTATCAAAAAGCCAGAGTGCAGAACAGAAATGGTAATGTTCTAGGCTGGAATATTCATCATTTTCAGAGATTATTTTATATTCGGGAGGTTAAATGAATTTTTACCATATGCACACTCCTAAAAGGTCAGTGCACATAAAATAGAATACTATACTTTTTGAAAGTTAAAAGGCATCTTTGCTCTTTTTCAAGATAATGAAAAGGTGGGAAGAAAGGCAAGTATTCTTTGGAAGTTATATCTCATGCTTATGAATATCTTTTTTCAATGACATGTGCTATGAATATAAGTTCTAATTCCCCTATTTTCCAATAAAATCTAAATAATGATGATTTCTTATTAAAATTAATCTCCAATGAAACATGACCTTGAATAAATGAGCTTAATAATCACTTAATGATTTTGACTGTTTAAAAAAAGCAACGAAAACAATCCGTCCACCTGAAACCATTCCTTAGTATATATTTTCTTGTTGAATGCTATTAGCTCCATCCTCCCCACTGCCTTTATTTTCTAGCTGTCTAAGACAAAACTCTCAGAAGCAGTTATATTATTTTCAGCTATATTGATAATTTTAATGTTTTAGAATGTTTACTTTGAGACAAAAATTAGCTTGAAGTCATGCTTCTGATTACATTACAGCATCGTGGTGGAATTATTTATTAATGTGATAAATAATCTAATCCTAATAAACACATCTTAAAAGGACCTCATAGATGCAATCTAAAAATTTCTATTTTTTTCTCCAACAATTACAGGGAAAAATAAAAAAAAAAGAAAAAAACCCACCCCATCCAAACAAACAAACCCAACACCCTCTCTCTCTACCCCACAATCCCACAATAAAGTAACCAGCCAGAGAAGTCTAAACAACCACAGGTTTTGTGCTTTAAATATTAATATGGATTATGTCCTGGATTCAGTCTGGTGAGACTGTGAATGAGCATCACTGTAAAGTGGCTTTACATTCCTTAATAGACTTACTAACTTCTGATTTTCCACTTTAACCCTCTTCCAAATGCTTTTGCCCTGTAGCAGGAATAACTGAGCAGGATGTGTTAGCCTATATTGCCATAAATAAAGATGCCTGAAAAATGTTGTGACTAGTACAAACATACACTCACACACTGCTTTTGGAGTTCTAGCCGGGGTGTCTGTATGGTATTGCACCGTGTTGATTTAACTTGCCCACTCACCTGGCACTGCTCTACAGCACTGCAGCACGACACTGTATTGTGTCATTGGGGAGCTTTGTCTGGCCACAGGCCTTTTCTGCTCCTATAAACAACAGAGTAAGGAGTGCTAAAATGTATTTTCACGCCTCTGGTGACTGCTGTGAAAACAAACAAAGCACTATCAAATATTCATTACTTGTAATGATTGTAAAATTATAATATGGTAGTACATTTAAGCAGAAGAAAATGCAGTAAATTAAATAATAATGATCTGTATGCCTGCTTCAAAGCTACAGGTGGAATATTTCCATTACCTAGATTTTGACAGAGTCCTCAGTGCATTCTTCAAATTCTGATTATTAATAGCACCTTTAATATGTCTGGAAAATTAAAGTGTAGAGTATGCTCATGGTGCACTAATTATGCCTATTGGTCTGGAAATTTCATTTCTTCCTTTTGGGAAGACGAGAAGACAGTGAGTTACAGCTATCATGGCTGCTGCTCCTGATGTTTGTCATTACAATGTTCCTTCACAGACATGGTTGAAATCCACGTTGAGGGCACTGGCTGCGTGTAGTTATTCAGAGTAGGAAAAAGTCATCGTGGGTTTTATGCACGATATTGCCGCATACACTGAATTTCAAACTAACTAGAGATATGAGAATTCATAATTTGGATACAAATACACCCACGTTAAACTTAACCCTAGACTGCACTTCTTCAAGTGCAACTTTTCAGAGATGTGCAAAACCGCTCTCAAAGGCCCCAAATTCTGCAGCTGAATTAACTGACATCACAAGTAAAGAGATGCTTTGCTTCATTAGCATTTGCTGAGTGTTGCAGTTGGGAAAATCTATTGGAACAAGATAGTCACAATGGTTCTTTAGCCCACAGATGTTCTGAAGCAAGATCTGTGACTCACCAAAGTATTCATAGATCCAGGCTTCTGCTCCTGTAATTAAATCTGCTCTTTGTAGACGTGGATAAGGAAATCTAGGAATTAGGCAGCTTGGACTCCTATGCTCCAACTATGTTCAGCCATACTCAGTCTTGCTCCTCTCACTTCAGCAAATTATGAGCACGTGTGCACAAAGCCTTAACAGTATATTTCCTGGGGTCATAATATATGAGAGTCACGTCTCAAAGAGGCAAAGCTGTTTCGTGAAATGTGATTACGGTTATGGATTAAGTTGATCTTTGGTAAATATGTTCAGAAATGTGTGTGTGCATCACTGTAAAATGGTGATTAACTCATAGCAACTATGAGCTTCACTTTACATTGCTAGCTCTGACAGTTTTTGGTTTATAGTGTTAGTCAGATAACTTATTTCTCCCCAAACTTAAATTTAAAAGGAATCATTTATTACTAGTGGAGGAAGTATATATCACCCAAAGGTAAGTCTTGTCAATGATGTCTTAATTTGTGACAAATATTCACGTTAACTGGACATGAATTCTCTGTTAGAAACTGCAATTTGGTGAACTGAACAGGATAGCAGGGCTGATTGGTATTGCAGACATCCTGCTAGACTGCAGATGTAGAAAAGCTCACTTTCAGTGCCTCTTATCTGTACAGATTTCAGAGGAATTTGAATTTTCTGGACCCAGACACATAAAGTTACATAAATAAATCCAGCTTCACTGCTCCAAGAAAAACTGAAGAGATTAATGGACTTTTTTAAAAAGGGAAACTGACTGACTGCTTTTTAGGATGAAAGAAAATTGATCCCCCTCCAGATTAAAAAGAAAATAAGAGAACAAGAGAATCTCATATGATTATATTAGTTATGTTACTTCAAGTGTTTCTTCAAATCATGGAATCATAGAAACATAGAATAACCAGGTAGGAAGAGACTCACCAGATCACTGAGTCCAACCATTCCTATCAAACACTAAACCATGCCCCTAAGCCTGGAATGTCACAGTAGGCTAGCACTCTCATGCCTTGATGTCCCAACAGTCTGCAAGTACAGTAGTTTGTACAAGGTGACAGCAATTTTGTTGATGACAAAAGAGCAAGAGCAAAGCAAAGCAAACTGTTTGGTCCAAGTGGTCTGGTTTGTCCCTCATCAGGAAGCTGGGCATATTTCAAAACTCTGTCTGAATTGTTTCTCAGTGAATTTTCATCATTTAGAATCTTCTGGGTTTAAGTGATCATGCTCCACTCTTAAAATACAGTCATGTAGCAAATGCTGCTCTAATCATAACTTTCACAAATCTACCTGGCATTAACAGATTAAGTCCTCTCACTATCCTGTGCCACTGTTTCCCATTTGGCAATTGTATAGTAACTTGCCTCTGTCCTCATTTAAGATCTGCTCATAAATTGCATGACATCTGCAAATATCAATGTGTGACTAGTGATCTGCATAAAATCTTATGTCAGGTATAAAAAAGGTATGAGAAATAGTACAGATTAATTCAGCCAAATATGTTTCTTAATTACATTTATAATTTGACCACTTCATGCACATACAAAATACATTGAACTCATAATGAAAAGAAGCAGACAATGCCCCCCAAACACACAAAGAAACATTTTAAATAACATTTTCTGTTTACAAGCACCTTTATGCATATCTTCCGAAATACATTGTCACTCTTTCTCATCTTCCACAGATTTCAAAGCACCCTTTGAAAAAGACCCTACAGCTCTGAATTCTCACATGGACTGCAACCACAAAAGTAGCAAGATGTGAGCTGGAAATTTAATTTTTAAAATATTTAATACAGTTCTCCACATGTTATCACTGAAGGGATGGGAATCTAAAAATACCCACTCTTATATTAAATCAGGAATATTGGTTTGCACATCACATGATTTTCACTTGACATCTCAGAAGATAAGAGCCAACGTTATGTTTGTTCTGTCATGCTGAGATGCATTTATTGTTTTTTAATAGTCCATTAATGATACATTTGGCACTAGGTACTGGCAAATGAATCAATAAAAAATAAAATATAATTCCCATTACTGTTGAAAAGAAGTGGACTCTGTAATTCATTGGAAAAGGATTTCAGTGGTTTTTCAACAGCTTTCCTTCAAGGATGCCAGCATAAAGATTAAGGGATACTTGTTCTGTGTATGTTCTTTCTGCTGTAGCCTTTAGTGCTACCTTTTTCCATATAACTGTAAACAAACAGAGGTTTCTAACTGCAACTAAGTTCTATTAAACTGTCATGGAAAAGTGAATTTATTCAGTCTCCTGTATCAGATCAAAGTTGGCAACTGAGTGAATTCATGCAAGGCTGTGCACAGTGTCCATTCCCATCTCTTGGACAGGCGTTCTAGGTAAACTAAGAGCAAACCCTCAAATAAATGGGTTTCCTTAACACAACTGGCTGACTGAAGGGGTTGTGTACTGTAGTGCTGACACAAGATCAAACCCTGCTTTCCTCATACTTGAAACACTGGGACAGTCTCTGTTCCCAGAGGAGCACAGCAAAGCTTGCTAGTCCTGCCAGCAACTGCATGATCGTCTCATACACAGCCAGTTTGGAAAATGCTGTGTCAGCACTGATTGCTGCTTTTGTTAATACAGCAAACCTAGCAAATGTCTGTTATCCAGGCTGTTAATTCCCACTAAGTATAAATTCTGCTTCCTGATTAGAGGTTCAAGCTTGGCACAAACCTATTTGTGGTTTGTAAATACATTGTACATTTTCTCGGTGACATTAAAATCTGTATCAGCTTGACTATTTCCCTTACTGGCATAATTGTCTTATTTGAGGAGTTAACTAACTTTTGTTTATGAATTCCCTGTTTAATTTTCAATTTTTAATAGGAATATAATTCATATTGTAATATAAAATTTCCCAAGTACTGAAATGCTGTTTTTTCTTCATTTTATGCATCTGGTTTCTTGTACTTAAATTAAGAATTTTTAAAATTTTTTTTTAAAAATATATTTTCAAAGAAATGAATTATAAATGACTGGTAAGTGACTTGGTTCTTTGATCTCTCTTGGTATCACTTCACTCACAAGAGTAGCAAAGCAGCTCTTTTGAAATATCAGAAAAAGATTTTATTGGATGAGATTGTGAGACTATAGAAACCCAGTTACATGGTCCTGTTCTTGTTTTTAATCTATATTCTAATTTTATTAATGTATTTTACCCCAAAAGCCTGTTAATAACATAAAGCATTATTTCTTTTATATGCTATCTTTCCACCATAAGTAACTTCAGTCACTGTCTTCTAATTCTGTGGATTTAGCACATGGAGACTAGGAGTGTGTGCTGAGAGGGAACTAGTTGTGGATCTGGATAATGCTTTACACATTTCTTCAGAAAAGATAATTAATCTCGGGGTTTGCTCTGTTTTGCCACAAGAGGGCACTCCCTTAATTCATGTCAGCGCTAGGGCAAGGCCCAGTATTAGAGGCAAGATTGACTCGTTTTGTATTTAAATCAGTATTCCAACTTCTTATATAGAAAAGTTGAAGAATTTCACTCTGTTTGTGTTCTCAGCATGCATTTGGCTTACATCAAGTTACTAGGCAATATTATTTAGCTGTGAGAGCACACTGTGCTTCATAAATGACCGATAAGTCAAAAACTGATAGGAAGTAAATAGGATTTCCTTTCATTATCTTTAGAAATAGCAGTACGTTGTATTAACACAACTCATTGTGATAAACTCAGACAGGTTACAATCAAAAGGAAAGATCTTACAATGTGCCACCCTCAGAAGTATGAGAAATCCATGAAATGAAGAAAAGATGTGTTATATTTTTCATCCACTTGTGAATGCTTAGCTATTTGAATTTGCTTAAATATGCCATCATAAGCAACAATATACAGCACAAGCATGGTCCACACTGGAAACTGATTCAAGCACTCAAAGTCTGAAGATTGTCACGTCCTCCCTAACGCAAAACTCTGATTGTGTTGGCCTACTTAGAATCAGATAGTTAAGAAGATTTTGTTTAAAATGCTTCTAAACAGTCATCATGACCACACAGTATAACTTACTATAGCATTTTTGTTCTCAGTCCCAACATTTTATATATATAAACCTGTGTCATTTACCAAAGCCAAGACTGATTTCTCCCTCTTACTTTAAGTCCAGATAAAATTTCGCCCATAAAGAGTAGATGGATTATGTCCATCAAGAGTCAGCTATATTCCTGGGCAATCGATAATGCTCTGGTCTGATCCTTGCCTTCTTCTCCTGAGGGTTAGCGTATTTCCACTTGGATGGAGACATTTTCAGCTTTTTTCTCTTCTTATCTGTACACCACACTTTTTCGCAGTATTCTTCCACCCTCTGGAAGTTGCTGTAACCTATTAGTTGAAGAAATTCCTTGTACCATGGCTTTGATGCCTGAGGTATACTGCTTTGCATTGGACATGGCATTTTGTGAGGTATCTCCTCCTCATAGTCTTTATTGAACATTTCATCTACACGTTCTTCCTCCACAATTTCAAGAGTGATTTTCCTGACAGTGTGAACAATGCTGTGTTCCACTGTCTGACAAAAATAGGTCCCTGCATCCAGTCGATGCAGCTTCAAGAATAAAAGGCCAAGGTCCATTTTAATTATTCTTTCATCTGTCTTCACCTGAAAAACAAATTAACGCAGTTACAGAGCACAGACCTTTAGTAGTACATTAAATAGGTGCAATTACTTCAGAAATGTACTTTTATAATCTTATTATATTTTGAGAGGAAGATCCTTTAATTCATGGGTTTTAAGTAATAAAAATATTTACTTGAGTAAAAAAAGAAGCTGAGCTGTGAAATTAGAACAACCTAGAGAATCTGGCAAGTGTGGAAGAACTGGTAGTGGAGCAGATAATTCCCTATCATCCCAGCATGGGTTAGTTACTTGTGGCTAAATAACAGGGGGAAATAAGGCTGAAATATGCAAACAAACTACTGGGTAGAAAACAAAGGAGCGTTTGCCAGCTGACCTGCAATAACTGTCCCTGTGAATGTTCTTATACATTGACAAATGTTTTTGAGGCAATGTTCAGATATTTATCTGCAGGACCATTGTGATCTTACAGCCTCAATTCTGAATTTAGTGCCTGAGTTCCCCCTTCCACTACTGAGAGCTATGTTTTTAGCTATGAGGTCTTCACAAATGCCAGCAAACAGGGAGCACTGAGGTGTCTAATACAGCCAGCAGAAGTCAGGAGAATGAAATCTTTGTATTTGTATTCAACAGTATGGTTTTGAATGTTGAGCAGAAGAGAAGTACTGAATGATGAGTGAAAGCAGCCTTGCAAAAACGGACTTGGGGATACTGTTGGATGGAAAATTAAGCATGAGCTGGAAATGTGTGCTTGCAACCTGGAAAGTCAATTTTATCCTGTGTGTATCACATGAAGTGTGACTAGCATGTCAAGGGACATGAATCTCACACACTACACTGCTCTTGAGAAACTCCATCTCAGGTACTGCACCCAGCTCAGGTATCTCCACTACAAGAAAGACATGGACCTATTAGAACAAGTCCAATGGAGAACCACAGAAATGATCAGGGGGCTGGAACACCTCACCTGTGAAGAAAGGCTGGGAGAGTTGGAGTTGTTCAGCCTGGAGAAGAGAGGGCTCCAATAAGACCTTATTGTGTATTTTCAGTGCTTAAAAGGGGCTCATAAGAAAGATACAGATAAACTTTTTAGCAGGGTTGTAGTGATGGGAGAAGTGATAATACTTTTAAACTAAAAGAGGGTAGATTTAGACTAGAAAAAAAGGAAGACATTTTTTACAGTGGGGATGGTGAAGCACTGGAACAGGCTACCCAGAGGTAGAGGCCTCATTCCTGGAAACATTTGATGGGGCTCTGAGCAACATGATCTAGTTGAAGACATCGCTGCTTATTGTAGGGGAGTTGGACTAGATGAACTATTAAGGTCCCTTCCAACCCAGACAATTCTATGGTTCTATGACTTAAAGATTCTGCTCCTCTCCATTTTCCTTTTTTGCCTTTTTTCCCCTAACAACTGTATCATTAAATTAAAAATGTAATAAATTTCAAAGGGAAACATTAATACAAATTCATCCTAGTAATATAAAGACATAGTGGAATGTTAGAGTCTGTTCAAATTACACTTCTAGTGTCCAGTGTCTAAGCTATTGAGCTGAATGGTATATGTACATAATAGGACATCCTCCACTCCATCTCAGTTCACTACCTTCTGTTAAAGACATAATTCATAGTTCTGTAGTAAGAATGATTTTGTAAAGTTAAAGTTCTTCCAGATAAAGAAGAGGAAGTACCAATAGCGAAAAGCCATGCTGAGATTTGGGACTCGGATAAAATTTCAGGCAAAAATGTGCCGTAAATGGGGATGGCATTCACCTTGCTTAATTTTAAATATTTAATATATTAAAAAATATATATATTTAAATCTGAGTGTCCTTGGTTGTTTTTTTTTTATTCAGTGGTTTACTAGTCATTTTGTCCCTGACCAAATGAAGCTGTCTGTCTTAGCTTGAGGGAATACCACTGGCTGTAACTGCAACACCACCTACTCTGATTTCAAAGGCAGACTACGTCAACTAGTTCCTGAGTAGACCTCTTTATTATAAATGAAAGACATATGTACTATCAGATAAGTCCCACTCCAGATATCTGCTGATGTCTATGGCTAAGGTGGGGTCTCATATTCAGGGCAGAGCTTAGCTGCTATCATTAAGACTACCACCCTTATATTTTGGTGGTCTGAAGATTTACGTTGTACCTCTTTCTACATATCAAGTTGGGCTATCTGCATCAATGTGTATCATACAGGTATTGAGCACTTTCAGAACAGAGAAATGTATCAAAAAGAGGCAGAGAATCCACCAACACACATTTTTTGAAGGTTCTGTAATGCAACAGGTCAGGCAGCAAGAATCAATAGATGTTGAATTAGACTAACATCTGGAGTAATACAAAGACATTTCACGTCTGCAATGACATGCCAAGAGAAGTGGTGGATTCCTTTTTGGTTTGAGATCTTAAGTCAAGTTTTGCTACACTTCTGTCATCTGGATTTAAGCTGTTCAACACAAACAAATCTATTCAAGAGAGCACGTGAACATCATGATTTTCCCTTACACCTATGTACAATTCAGCAACTGATGACAAGCCTATCAGTGAAGATGTAATATTTCTAACTATGGTCACTTTTAGTTAAAAGTTTAATCTATAAGGATTTTTACCTCTTCTTTCTTAGTTTCATGTGCTCGCTGGACAAACCAGATTACTTTTGCTTGTAAGGTCCGAGGGGTGCACTCCAGAAGGGTGCTATTGTACTCTATTCCATAAACTAGTCGCTCCTCAGTTTTCTCCAGAACTTCACCTGGAATGAAAAGAAATATTTTAAAAACATTTTAAAAAATATTTTTAAAATACTGTCAGTACTTGTTGCACTCTGTATTCAGGGTATATTTACATTTAAGAATGAAATTTAATCCAGATCCAACCAGGTAATTGTTGAAAAATACTGCCTGGTGAGGGTCTGACCTGCTAAATGAATTTTCTCACTATCTTAGAGTCTCACAGGATGTGGTCATGAGATAAATGAATCAAATTTTGCCATGATTCAGCTATGATTATACACAGAGAAACGGATTCCAGCCTTACACACTGTTAACTGCTTGTGTCTGGTTCTTAGGAATAGTTAATATATTTCATTTTCAGTCAGTGAAACAGGAGTATTCCATCTATGACAAATATAATAAATATATAAACATTTTTATGGATAAAGATGAAAGCACATAGCCTTTTGCAGAATGAAGCACATAAAAAATATAAGTACCTTAGCCAATACTATACGTATCTTTGTTATATACATGTAAAATTAATGTATATCTTTGGCCCAAGGGGCTAATAAAAACAAGGTGAATTAAATTTATCAAAACTCCGTTCTGTTTTTCCATCCAACAAAACATCTGAAGGAAGATAAGCTAGATCTTACACTAGAGGAGATCACTTGATTCATTAATGAAATCTTATTCCACAGTAATTAGGATATTATTGAGACCAATCAGTTTTATGCCCTAAAAAGACAGGGGTTTATATTATTGTGATTTCTAATTTGCATTTCAAATTTACTGTATAATTGATATTTCATATTGCAATATTAAAAGTCTACTATACCTTCCAATGGCCTCCAATTTCAATAAAGATTTTTTTCTAGCTTTCTGTCTAAATCTATTTATTTCCTAGCTATCTGTTTAAAAGTACCATTTATTAATTTTTTGTTCTATAATTGTATTGGGTATTATTCTGCAAAATACTGAGGATGTCCAGACAACTGTTTATGTCTCTTTTGCCATTCCCAATCCTAATGTTTGAAATCATCACTTTCCAAGGTTTGGACAATAGCATTAGACACAGCAAGTCATCTTTCCTTAGGATAGATCATAATACCTATCATAAATACACATTTATGATCTGCAGAGAAGGACTTGGGAGTGCTGGTTGATGAGAAGCTTGACATGAGCCAGCAATATGTGCTTGTAGCCCAGAGGGCCAACCATATCCTGGGCTGCATCAAAAGAAGTGTGGTCAGCAGGTTGAGGGAGGTGATTCTGCCCCTCTGTTCCTCTCTTGTGAGACCTCATCTGGAGTATTGTGTCCAGTTCTGGAATCCTCAACTTAAGAAGGATATAGAGCTGTTGGAACAGGTCCAGAAGAGGGTTGCAAGGGTGATCAGAGGGCTAGAGCACAAGGACAGGCTGAGAGAGTTGGGCTTGCTCAGTCTGGAGAAGAGAAGGCTCCGAGGAGGTCTTGTAGCAACCTTCCAGTACCTGAAGGGAACCCGCATGAAAGCTGGGGAAGGACTGTTCACAAAGCATTGTAGTGATAGGACTAGAGACAATGAGTATAAACTGGAGTCGAGAAGATTTAGGTTAGACATAAGGAAGAATTTCTTCACCATGAGAGTGATGAGGCACTGGAACAGGTTGCCCAGAGAAGCTGTGGCTGCCCCACCCCTGGAGATGTTCAAGGCCAGGTTGGATGGGGCCTTCGGCAGCCTGTTCTGGTGAGATCTCCCTGCCCATGGCAGTGGGATTTGGAACTAGATGATCTTTAAGGTCCCTTCCAACCCAAACTATTCTGTGATTCTGTCATTTGTGTTCTGATATGTTGTTGCCTGGGGCTGTGTTATGGAGCTCCTGGAATTCCCTCCTCTGGCTGAGTGTCCTGCCAGCATTTTATATTCATTTCAGGATACAGCACTGCCATTTCATATCCCTGCCCAATCTTCCCACATGTGTTTCTGTTGGATGTCCATGAGATGCATTAGCCACATCCCTAGTCTTAATGTCAGGGCTGCAGGACTACTACGTTAATGATATGGGATGCACCTGACCTGACAATAAAATAAAGTAATTCTTAGACCTGGATGGGCTCATCCCCATGACTCTTATAACCTGCAATAGGAATATGCCAGTAAAAAAACTCAGGTGAGATCATAGTCTGGCTCATAACCTCAGCAAAGTCTCTCTGCTTCAGGCATTTTCTAGCAATTTGAAAATGTGTGAGTAGATTACCAATGAACTGCTGGCCAAAGCACTGCTGTGCTGCATTTCCATGTCGAACATCTTGTCTGCGGAAACGTCTGGAGGGGAAAAAAAGGAATTGTTTGAGCTAATGTGCAGCTTACAGATTATTGTGTTTATGCTGAAGTGGCATTCATGAAAAAAATAGCAAAAACCATTAGCATTGTTGTGAGGAGTTCTCATTTATGTACCAGTACTTTCTCTCTACTCAACCTGAAAGAAAAAAGGACACTTGCCTGTGAAGAGGCACAAATATATTCCCAGTTTATACATAATTACACTGACATTATAAATACTGAAACAAAATCATCTGAAATAACTGATCAATGTTCAGTGCTAGGAAGAATCAAAGAAATTTTTAGCCTGTCTTCAGGTTCTCTCTCTCTGGAAGCTAAGGAAGTTTTCCTTTTTTTCGCTTTAGAATGGTTTGTCAAGTACGTGAATGGTAATTCTCATGTTATACTTCACTTTCATGTTATTTTTGTTTCACTTGGGAATCTCTAGGGGCAAAGCAAGTACTCATTTTATTACATCTTTGTAGGAAACCGTTTTTAAGCTTATTTTTCTCAATAGGGATATAGACACAGACATAACTTGCCCGTGCTTAGAAAATGAACTCGTGGTAGAGCTGTAGTCAGAACCTGGGAGACTGAGTCATGACCTGAAAATAATGAAATTACTTTTGAAAGTTTGTTTGGTGTTTTTTACAGAAAAGTACCAAGAACCATAATTGTACAATGTATTCCCAGGAGAATTATGCTTTGATTTGGCAATTATTTAATCTGAGTGCCCTGATAAATAAAATTAGAATTGCTTGCTAGGGAAATAAAAGGAGTCTATTGTAAAGTCATATCTTGACAGACATGGTATTTCCAACAACCTAAAATTTTGTTATACTTAGAAAACATTCCCTATATTTGCATAAAGAGCAATTCTGCATAATATTAACAATGCTATACATAACAGGTTAACAGAAATATGCAGTGCAGCTAATCTTACACAGAAGGTGTGTGTACAGAATAAATCATGTATGATATAAACAAGAAAAGCCAAGTAGTTTTTTATTGACTTTGCCATGACTACTTAAATAATGCTTTACTCCAGTGACCATAAACATAAAAGGCAGATTTCTTTTTATTTACCACAAACTGAATTTACTGAAACTATGGAGGTTTATCCTAGTTAAAGGTCTTTTGTGTGGTTGTTACTCTTTGTTTTTCTAAATGGGCTCTCTAAAGCAATTGTTTTCCTTTTCATCTCCTGCATGGACTTCTGATCCACTACTGCTGATCCAGTGGTGCTGGTGGACCAACAGAACAACTTTAGCTTTTACTGATATTCAGAGTAGCAGAAGCAATGATTTGCTGTTGTTTAAGGGAAAACTGCAAATTCAGTAGGTATTACACTAGGCCTTTTAGGCAGAAATGCTAAAAATACATGCATGTTATTGGATGAAAACTGAGATTCTGAGGTAGGAACAGGGCTTTATCATGACCTGGAAGCTCTCATTTTAATGTATAGATGTCAGCCTGAAAAGTGTGAGTGCTGAATAATGCTGCCACCAGCTTTGCATATCTGTGTATACAGATTATTCAGAAGACATACTTTCTTGCACAAATGTGAATAACTACTATAGACATTAGCCTTTAAAAAAAAACAAACAAGAAACCCCCACTGCTGCTAGGCCCAGCAGCCTTATCTAACAAGAACAGTACAAATAGCAGGCATGTGCTATTTACTCTTCAGTTTCTCAAGATCATTGTAGAGCTAAAAAAAAATCCTAGTCCTTTAAGACAGGCTATTTCTCCAGTTGTTAGAATCATTCAAGAAAAAGAAATGTTTGTTTGATAGAATTCTGCTGTTGTGTGATTGAAGACTGGGGAAGATAAATTTACTGCTGCCTTTACTTGATACCTTTTTGATGAGAAGGAAAAATGAGTAGAGGTGATTAAGAGAGGGAGATGCTGAGAGACAAACACATTTCACAAAAAAATGGCATAAGCCTGTTATTTGCTTTTTTTCTTAGTAATCATTTCATACAGAATTCCATAAATAATAGAGTACCAGACAATTCCTGAGATAAACTACTATAAGCAACAATTTTCTGTCAGTAGTAAATGCAGTGAATATATGGAAGTGTCTTTTGCAATCAATAACTTCATGAATTTAGATTTCAGCCTGTAACTCCTTGCTTCCAGGAACTTAGTATAACTGATCTGCAAGAAAGTAGTACAGTCATCAACATCTAATCACCATCATCCTCACATTTCCTCATTATTTCCCAAGGACAGATGAGGCAAAGTCAAAAGGGCTTAGGGAGTAAAGGCAGTTTGCATAAGTAAATCGGCACACTGAGTTTAGTTTCGCCCAACCAAATGTTTACAACAGTGACATTTGGGTAAGGACTGGGACTTAGCTGCACTACGAAGGCACCTCTCACACTGCCCCTCCCCAGGCCTGTTCTCTACAGCGCTACGTGGCAGGACACTGCTGCCAGTGCAGCTTTGCCACCGGCCTCCAGCCTGGGTACTCGATCACAAGCTGGTTGCAAGGAGGAGGGAAAAAGCATGAATTTAGGAAAAAAAAAATTCTGTTCAGTGTTCCCTTGCTAACCATATGAAATGAAGAGCATTGCACGTTTGCTTGTGGAGTGGTTGATCGAGAGAGAAGAAAAGAGGGAGAGAAGGCAGGAGGGAGACTGTTAGTTTCTTAAAATTAGTTAAAAAATAGAAGGTCACAAGACCTACCCAAGCTGAAAGGCATTTTAAAATACTTCAGCCCTTTTTCACTCTGGACAATGAGCCGACAACAGAGAAGAATCTCACTCAAAGAAATTATTGCTTGCTTAGATAAAAAATTAACCTGCTTAAAACATATTGCAGAGGTAATAGTAAACTAAAGCATTTCTTTATTTCCTGGACCTCTCTGCATTCTCAAGTACACTTATGGAAGTTGAATGAAAAATAATTTCCTTCTGGCATTTTAAGTATTTGTAGTATGTGGGAGCAATATACCTGTAACTACAATGACGTAGCAGTGTACTACACTGTGAGCATCAAGAGGTGAGATTTTAGGCTCAGTTTTTATCTGTCCATAATTAAATTCACTATCTAACTAATTATCCAGGCTATGTGTTTGCAAGGGATTATAATAAAGGTTTTCAAAATCCAACAAATTAGTTCCAGGTGTCAAGCACTTTTTTTTTTTTTTTGTATTTATGCTGCAGTTCACTTTATGTACTGTACATACCTTAGTTTACAGTTTTTCTATTTCATGTTTCTATAAACAGTTGTCATACCTTGGAGGCATTAAGATCTAAAGCAGATAGCATTTGAGTCAAAGTGAGAAGGACACATTGTACATCCCTGCTTTGGTTCAATGCTTCACCAGTAGGACTGGAATAAGAATGAGATCTCTTAGCATTGCTCTTCATGCAGTAGCTGGGCTGCTCTTACAAGCCAATGTCCCCCCCAGCCCCCCACCTCCCGATTGTACTGTATGAGGGACACATTTGTGTAGATATAGATCCTATTAAAATCAGCGCAAGCATTCTGTAACTTAAGGCACATCTCCATAAGTCCTGATGAAGCAAGGGCTGACAGGAATGAGGAGAACATGCACTCTCCAATACCCCTTGTATTCACATTACTACCCTATATAGCTTAGGCAGAAATCTGGAGCACTGAGACAAGGTCAAATTAAGATGTATATGCTCTGAGATGTGACATTAATTGTGCCTGGAGTCCAAGGCAGACATGATAGGGTTATTGCCTGCTCAGCGTCACTTAGTATTACAAAACTCCCCCTTGTCTACTGAGATATGACTCCACCTGGAACTCAGCAGGAGGTAGCTTAAAACAATTTCCATGCAAATGTCCTGTGTAGTTATTCCTAGGAAGGGATAACCCACTCCTGCGAACTGTCCACAGGACAACTCTCTATGGGGACAGCTCTTCACAGGACAACTCTCCACACCCAACTCTCCACAAGGACAACAGTCTGCAGAGAGACATCAAAGTTAGGGTTACGCTTAGGGTTAGGAATAGGTTTAGGACTAGGGTTAGGATTGTTCTTACATAGAGTTGTCCCTGCAGAAAATCTTCTCCACAAAAAGTTCTTCCACAGACAGCTGAGTGTGGAGATTGGTCTCAGAGAGTTGACCTACACCCACTCTCCCTCCTTCTCCATATATCACACAGTTAGTATAAGCTCACAAATTTAAATTTCTCTCATCTTCAGATAGGACCTAAAGTGAAAAAAGCAAATGCCATCTGTCCCTTTCAATATTATTATTAGTTCTTGCTGGCTCTTTCCCAAATCCTTATATGTAAAGCAACTTTTGCAGACTTCAAGAATATTCAGTTGAGTGCAAGTCCCTTCTCCACTGCTGTAGTGCTTATCTTAAGAGAAGTAGGGTAATAAAAGTAGCCAGTTCTTCTTTTAGAGATTGACCTCCTGAATGTTGGGGAGGTGAGGCACAGATAGGTGCCTGGGCTGCTGCCTATGTAACTGAATCCTGGATAAATGCATGTGTCATGGGCCTGAAGGGCTGCTACTCTGGAAATTGTCTTAAGTGAGAAATATGCTAAAAATGTACAACAGAGCTCAGGACTGGTTGAGTTTCTCTTATCTTTTCTTAAACAATAAATAGCCTGCAGAACAGCATAAATGCTGAAGCAGTCCTAGGAGGCTCATAGGAATCTTTTTCTCTCCCCGCTTCTTCTCCAAATGACATTTACATCATTAGATGAGTAACCTATATGCTTTATAATTACAAGAATCCAATTTCTACTTATACTGTAGGAAATTAATCTCCTTGGCCCACTTGTACTGCTGCTCATCTTTCTTAATCTGGGGCCTGAAAATTTTGACCAGACTCTTCTTGCAAAAAGCATGAGAAGACTATGCAAACCTACTTGTAAAAGTGTTGTAGATTTCCTACTTGTTTTAACCTATACTTTAGTGTGGTAAGTGTAAAAGAATCTTAATTATGCTGAGTCATTTACTTAATTTCTCATTTTTACTGTTTCATGTGTATCACTCGGTTCATTCTAATCCTTGCAGTTCATGTAGGTCATATATATAAGCATATATTTACAGAAACAGTAATTGTAAGAAAGCCATAGAAAATATTTGAATGGTACATTACCAAAGTTTTGCTGAAGAGGGTAGAAATTGCTCTCTCTAGTGGCAAAACTGACTTAAAGTCTTATGAAAAGATCTGGATTAAAATATGTATGTTCTAGATGCTTGATTAAGTGTGTAGCTGAACTGAAGGATCTGGTTTTGAGGAGTAAGGGAAAAGGACAGGCATATGGGAAGCTACTGCACAAAGGGGTGAAGGACAAGAGCCATGAAGAATTGAATGGTGATGGAGAGAAGGTTCCACATGGGAAGAATTAAAGTAAGCAAATTAGGTTTGTGCCTTGAAGTGGCCTCTACAGTAGCTTGTCTTTAGGAATTCACCGGACAAAGCATAAGACTTACTGTAGCTTTTGCAGATGCCTTAATTTTATTTTGGCTGATGATGGTATTTGACTAAGAACACAGATTCTTTCTTGGTTTTTTTTAGAAAAAATATTCTGTTGCATATGCTATTGCAATGTGGGATATTTGCTGTTTAAGACTACCAAGAAAGGTCTCTGATATTGTAAAGAACCTTTTCTCTGCATACCAAAGGAGGTATAAGGACATCAAAGTTTGTTTAAAACTTAATGCAAATAATTACTAAGTGTCCTTGCTTCACTCATAAAAATAATCCTGGTACTATAGTTTATGCCATCCCGTTAATCTGGCTCCTTTGCAATCGCCTAAGGTTATTCTAATAAATCAACAGCTAACATATCTTCTCACTGCTTGGTTATTTTTGTGAGAGGGAGATACAGGCCNGGTTGATTCACCTTCCCTGGAGGTGTTTAAGGCATGGGTGGACGAGGTGCTAAGGGGCATGGTTTAGTGTTTGATAGGAATAGTTGGACTCGATGATCCATTGGGTCTTTTCCAACCTGGTGATTCTATGATTCTATGATTCTATATAAAGTACTTTGTATTGCAGTAAAAACTCTGTAGTAGAAGCTGTTTTGCAAAATACATATCAAGGAGAGCAGCGTTTCTCACCTCTTTGCCTGCATTCCTGTGGGATAATATCGGGAACAGGAGATTCCATCCCAAGCACAGTAAGGATCTCGAGCGAGGCAGCAGTCTGCACAGGCAGTGCCGTACATGTCACACTGATGGAATTTCACTTGTGCTATGACTGACTCAGATCCAACGTAAAGCTGTTGCTAGAAAAAAATACACCTTGTATGATTAAGTTCCTAGAACTTCCAATGAAACCTCTGTTACCAACAGAGTTACTAAAAATGTTAACTTTAGCATTGCTTGCCAGTTGCACATCCAGCCTATGTCCTGAGGGAGGCAGAGTTACTCTGTAGAAAAATATCTGATTACAGACTAAACTCTCCAGCATGAAGACAGAGGATTAGAAAAAAGGCAAAATGAATAAGTTTATTTTAGCATTTCCTTTCTTCTGAAGTTTCAGCTTTGCAAGCTTTGTGTTTGAACAGGCAGGGGTTTAGGTGTTTTTTTTCCCTCAAGATAGTTTCCAATGCCTCCTTTACACTTCTTTGTCACCTAATCGAAATCCAAAAAAAACTTTACATAAAAGACTTTAAACAAAGAAGTTCAAATTTGCAAAAATTATAAGCAACTTCAATGTTAGAATGCGAGTTACCAAGTAAATTTAACTCTTTATGTGGCTACTTACAATACAATCACATCTACACATGTACAGTAGTATTATCATTTGTATAATCCCTCAGTGATTAGGAGGTAAATATTTATTTTTTCTTCTTGTGCTGTATGCTCTTTCCTTACAAATTATCTACTCACAAACTAATTATTTAGTATTTATTTCTAGGGTGTGGGGTCTTTTATCAGCATTAGTGCTAAGATTTTGAATCTTCTGGGTTCACATAAATGTTCTTTAAAGTTCAAATGAAAGACGGTCAATTTGATTCATGAGTTGCTGGCATAATAAATTCAGAAGAAATAACTTGAATTTACAGAGATTTGACAGGTAATCTTGTTGCTGGTGAATGTAAATGAAGTGAACACAGTGCACTGAAATAGGAACATCTTATATACGGCTCACTTCCATGGTTTCATCAGTCAGTAAATCAACTTTTTAGCTGTGCTCACCCTAATGACCAAAATTAGTTCTTAATTCCCACTCTTAGAACAAACTTCAAAATCTGATATTTTAAAATTCTTAAAGCTAGAAAATAAAGGCAACTTATTTTGTTTGGCTTGCCTACCACAAAACATGAAATGTAACTCAGATGGTTAATTTTCTAATTAGACCTCCTATATCTGTTTAAATGACAAAAATTTACTCTTAGAAATGCCAGAAGAAAAGATTAGGAGAGAAAAGTAACAACAATGCTTGAAGACTTTTTCTGAGATAAACCAGATGAGAGTAACAGGAACTTAACCTGTTAACTGGAATGAAGAAGCAGCCTATGATCCTTGTCTGAAGGGATTTCTTTCTTGTCTACAAAGTGTGGTTGTCCCAGAAGACACGAACAATGCTTTCAATATGACATATGATATGGGATTTTCTTTTTCGTCACTTAGCAAGGGTAAAGACTTAGTCTTGGATTATCAGAGGAGGGCAAAAAGCATCTGATAGCTAGCCAACTGAACATCAAAGAAAAACATTCTTTCCCAGCATCTGCAGAAAACCTCTCAGCCCTGAAACATGATATTTTATTGTAGCACTGATTTAGTGACAACTGGTTAGTGTTATAAGAACCTAGAGAAAAAGCTACCAAGGAGATCTCCACAGGTTCACAAACTCCAAGGTCAAAAGAGATCTGTCAAATTGGTTGAGCAAAGAAGTCACACAACCTTTTTCACATAAACTCAACTAAGTGACACTTCTGCTTGCAGCTCTGATTATAAAGACAGAATGATTTGGTGCCAACCCTATCTCTAATGTTTAACTGTCCAATATTTAACTACCCTCAGCACCAGAAACTGCATCTTATTTAAGAATTAAGTTTATCTGCATTCAACAAGATAAACTTGGTTATTTGATCCTGATATTACTTTGCTGTCAGTGTTCATATACACTAGAGAGTCCATTTGTTGAGTAAAATTTTATATCTGGCTATTGTCTTCTCTGTTTTTTCTCTGACACCTTGCAAAATTTAATATAACCTACTTATCACAAGAACATTTATTCTTCCACCTCTGAATTACTTTGGCAACTTTTTCAGAATTCTCTCCAGAATTTCCAAATACTTCTTGAATTAATAGAGTTAGCAGCCTCCCTGTAAGCTGGATGCATTGGAAGAAGATGACTTCATTTTTTAGAGTACCGTCTTTTTATTCTTCCAAGTCAACCCTTTTGCCATGACATTTCACTAAGAACTGAAGGTAAGGCAGATATCTGAAATGATAGAGAAGTCTCTCTCCAGACTGTCTCTTAGGTGCAGTGTTAAGACAATCCAGAGCTGCTTTCCCAGTCCAAGGGAAAACAACACCCAGATTGATCCAGAAAATAATTCATTATGCTTACACTTAAGATCCTCCTCTAAATCATCATCAGAGGAGTTTATCTTTCTACATCACCTATAGAAAGAACAGAAGTTGATTGGACACCAAGACCAAAATTATCTTTTGTGATACACTCACACCTCCTATTAATGCAATTTCCTTTGCTAACCGTGTTTCATTGTGCATATGGCATTGGATAGCTAAGATCTATTAAGGTATAACTTATCTGGGGTGTTTATAATGGTTCCATCCTGAGATACTATGACAATATGTTATGGATATCTACGATATGGTACAGATGGGAATTTACGCACAAGAGTAATAAATCAGGTGTTCATATTAGCAGAAGCTAACAGAGACTCAAAGGAGAGTCAGATTCTAACAGCCCTCCCTGTTGTGGACAAATAGGAGAGCCAGTAAGGCTCTTTTTGCACTGATATCCCCATAAGGCTGAAGTCTGTCTGCATTTATCAGCAAGGAAGTTTTCTGTGAGTTGCCGTATCCATCAAGCTAATCCCTGCTGTAATTAATACACGAGTAACTCATGAAACAAATTGGTTTTTACTTTGTTTAATATGAATAATGTTTTGAACTAGGGAGATGTAGCATTAGAACTGAAAAACATAAATGTTTCATAAAGGAATAGAGGATGTAATAATAAGTTTATGTTAGAAAAGGATTATGTGTATCAGATGAGATCTTGTTATAGATGATGTACGCCTATCTGTCTGTATTTCTACACTGTTATAGCTTCATTACATCACAATCTTCACATTTCAAACTTGTCAAATACTTACCCTTTTTGAAGAGATCTCCATAGAAATAATGGGAAGTGGTACCTAGAAAATAGTAAATATTTCCTTCCTTAGAAAAAAAAAATATCATTTTGATATGACAATAAGTTAGTTAAAACAGTGTTGATGATTAATTATTATATTCAACTTTGCTACCAACTGTGACTTTCTCTAAGTTCTGATGCTACAGAAAGATGTAAGATGATTATGGGGTACAGAAGTTTTTCTTTAAAAGAATTTATTTAAAAACAACCAGCCAACACTTAATTCAGGATTATCAGAGCCACAGGAAAACTACAATTTCCCTGTCAAACATGGCATTAGCTCTTGCCACCACCCAATCCCTTTTGTCCTACTCAAGAGTGATAAGTGGAGTGTTCTTTATAACAAAACATCCATTGAAGATAAGATAAAAATAGAAGGAATTCCTTCTTTAACCATTTTCATCTCTGCCCTCTGCTCAGATTTCCTGGAGCAGTGGCAAGACATAATCTCCAAGAGTTCTATTGAAAGCCAGCTTCATCAAGAGAGGGAATTTATGTGATTTTTCCCCAGGTAACAAGTATATATTTGCACTGTATAAATGTAGGTACGAGTTTTAAATATATAAGTCTGGATGTTAGATTTTTCCTATGGTTCCAAGTAGATTAGCTTCCTACTTTATCAAATACTGAACTTTAATCATGGATTGTTCTTAGAAAGAATGGAGGTTTTCCCCACTAAGACTCAGTTTTGCCCACTATAAGGACAGATTAATTGGTTCACTCTTTCTGAGGTTGGGAATATTTTATCTGGACCTCACTGAAGTGTAGCAGACACATTTGGATATGAGGAAAAATGAAATAAAATGTAATAATTCTAATCAAAAGTTACACTACAACCTCCAAGAATGTAAACAGAAAGGAAGTAGTCCTCGTTTGCTGGCATAGGACTCAGTAATTGGACTATAATTCCATCTCAGAAAAACTTTAGTTAAAAATTAAGATTTCCTGTCATAAAATAATTAACCATTAGAAAAGGTCTTGTACATAACTAACATTTATTTGTCTATCCTCAGAATTTTTTTTAACATTTTATTTCTGCAGAAAATCCAAGACACTTGTTTCATAAACAACATGATTCACCTTGAATATTTGCAGCTCTTCAAGAATGACTTCTTCCATTGATTCTGTCTCTTGATTGTAAATTGTAATGACTTTCAGCACAATTCCGTTATCTGGGAATAAATTAAAAAAAAATCACAACCAAAAAACCCAAACAAAACTAGAGGTGATAATGGGTGAAAACTTTTATATGACCTTCAAATACTTTAACTCCATATTGCCAATGATGATTCTTACTCTTAGAAAATATTCACATATGACAATTTGTCCTTAGCAAATAAGAGACACCTGAGACATCCCTGAGCTATATGATTAATTGACTTAGATTTGTAAAACTCTAGGTCATAACCCCTTTGTGAACTGCAAAAGGATTAAGAGAGTCGCCATATTTCATAACAAATAAATGAAGGACCTGAGTCCTTTAAAACAAGGGGGCATAAAGTGGCTTTAATTATAGGATCTGAGTATTTACAGGAGTTTGGAATTACTAACTGTTAGTAATTGCTGGCAGCCTGGTGGCAGCTCCTTTCCTCCAGGCAAACATAGAAAAACCTTCAGGGTTTTACTGTTCAAAGTTTTCACTCTCCTCTAGCAAAACACTGAGCTGATATTGAGCTGAAGCTGCTAATCAAAAGAAGATGAAGCAAAAATCCTGCCCATTCAGAAAGTCTAAGGCATGTTGTATTTTAGATATATCAACATCTCTGTCATGACAACTCCTGCAGGAAATTAAAACACATGAGCAAGATCTGGTACTCCAACACTTCAGCTTTGTCTTGCTGACTGTTATTAGAATAGTTTTGCTTTCCTTAATCTGAAAATCTGTCATCAACGATGGCAAATATCTCTTCCTTTCTTCAGTTACTTTCAGTCACCTTTGATTTACAGGGGAAATATTAAGCAGACAAACACTAGGAGAAATGTTCAGCAAAAGATCAAAAGGGCAAACATAAAAAGCAGCCATTAAACTGGGGTCATACGCTACTTCTCAAAGAGAATATGTAATCAAAGGAATTCATTTTGTGAGGGAACAGTAAAAAGAAATTGCAGTCTGAGCTCTGATTTTCATAAATAAGTCTGTCTTCAAATCCTGCAGACAGACAAGTGAAAATTAGTCCTGAAGATCAAACTTTGCCTTTGATGAACCTCCCAAACCTATACTGCTGCCCTAAGGAAACTTCTGCTCAGCTGTAAAACCATGCTTACCAAAGTTATACAGCAGGTGTTAGACTTATATGAAAAAAGATTAACTCTTTATGATATTAAATTGCCAAAAGAAGTGAGTTCGTGATGGGAGCTTTGCAAGAGCAGAGATTTCAGGGTTTGTTTTAGTGTTTCTAAAGCCATAATTCCTATGATGGAATTTCTTGTCATCTAAGATTAAACATCTTAAGAAGACTAAGCATCTGTTTGTGAACAGAGAAGGCCTTGTGGGGGATGTGGCAGTAGGAGGATGCCTAGGACAAAGCGATCATGAGATGATAGGATTTTCTGCTCTAGGTGAAGTGAAGACAGTGGTTAGCAGGACAGTAGCATTAAATTTCCAGACGGTGGACTTCGAACTCTTCAGAAGGCTGGTTGGCAAAGTCTCATGGGAGACAGTACTTAAGGGCAAGGGAGCTCTTCAAAAAGGAAACCCTTGCAGCTCAGGAGAAAGCCATCCCCATGTTTCGGTAAAAAAGCCAGCAGGGGAAAAATTCAGCTTCATTGAACAGAGAGATCTTGAGTGATATCAAGAAAAGAAATGTTTACAAGCTATGAAAGAGGGGTCAGACTTCTTGGGTGGACTACAGGAGGGAAGTGAGATTGTGTAGAGCAAAAATCAGAAGGCCTAAGGCTCAATTAGAAATGAGATTGGGTAAGTCTGTGAAAGATAACAAAAAATCTTTCTATAAATATATAAATAATA
>WAAB01018401.1:7677-62693 GCA_013389865.1 Piaya cayana | reverse complement strand
CTGAGGCTAAAAATGAGAAAATGCTGAGACAGCAATCGATCCTTTGACCAACTCTTACATTTGGTTTAATATTTATGTTGAATTCTTAGGCACCTATCAGTTGTTTGCTGCCTGAAGCAGGTATCTTTTGAAGGAAATAAATTGTGACCTAACTAGGTAAGTCTCTGGCTTTCTTAGCTAGGTGTGTGTGAATTTTCTGCCTCATCTCTTAAACAATGATAAAATTGGTCATAAATACTTGTTGTATAATATGTATAAGATATTGTTGCCTAAACTTATGTGTCTAGTCTCATTTGAGATGTTTTAGGAAAGATTTTTTTTGTCTTCCAAAAGGATACATATCTCATATAAGCCTCTGCAATTTCCCCCACTTCTGGGTGGATTTCTCTGACAAACCTGGGATTCTCTTTCCTCATGTATCCTAAATGGTACAGGGCACCTGCGGTTCAACATCTGAATCTCAGACAATGTATGATCTCTGTGTATATTCTCCTTTAACATAACTAATATATTTCTCTGCAACATAGTTCTATGGTTTTGTCATTTTCATTTGAACAGACACAAAGTACTGGTTTTTATTTGCTTTTTGAGCTGATCACAGAAAATCTTACTGAAAAATCTAAAGGTTATCACTAATAAAAATTTAAGAAAAGTAATTTTTACTAAATTCTGAATATTTTCAGATATTATATTTAACTTCCTAAGGCTTTCAAAAGAGTCATCAAGTAACTGAGTTTGGAACTGAGCTGTGAAGATCAACTAATACAACCTCCCTACCATTCAAGTCAGGGTTGCTTTTGATCAGGTTTCTCAGAACTCAGCAAATCTGAATGATCAAAATCTAATTTTGATAAATGACCAATCCTAGTATACTAATAGTTTATTGTGTATATTAAGATTCAGAAAATGGAAAGTGCTAGTCACAATAGAGTGATGAAGATAAAACTACTTCTTCAAGTTTTCACAGAAGGTTTCCACTCTTTGCTCTCTGAAAGCTTTCTTCTGTGACTTAGTCATCCACTAACTGAATTTAAATCTTACAAGGCCTATGCTACTCCTTTTCCCTTTCAAAGAGCTGTGCAATTCTGTAGTGCTTAGCTAAATAGTGTTTGTGTCCCAAGTGTTTCATGGTAGTAACGCAGAAAAGACCATTTATGAAAGTTGGCGGTTTTTATTGGAAAAATAGCTTGCACTGATTTTGGTTCATTTTTATCCTCCTCTTTAGATGTTACAGACAATCTGAGACTCTTCCTGGTGACTAGCAAACTTCTGAATGCTATATCCCCCAGGATTCCAAACTAAAAAGCTGACCATTGCAGTGAGTGGAGAACAAAAAATATAATAATTCCCAAATAAAACATTTCCTATGTTCTTGTTAAAAAATATGTAGCATTATTTAATGGGGGAACAAAATCACAATTCACATCTCTTGCAACATTTAAAAATTGTTCCATAAAATTAGAAATATGTTTTCATGTTACTATACAGATGATTGACAAAATAAAATCTTAAACATGGAAGAAATTGCAGAGATAGAAAAACTAAAATACACAAATAGGCTGCTGGAATAAATTAGAAGATATAAAAGTTCAGAAAGCTCAGAATAACCATACTAACCATAAGAATGAACTGAAATTTCTCAAATCATTAAAAAGAACCTACAGAGGCAGAAATCTAATTAAAAAAAGACCCCCGTATTTAAAAAGAATGTTTCCCTTCACAACATTATTTACATCACATGAACCTCGATCTCAACCTGGCCTGGGCTGCATCAGAAGAAGTGTGAGCAGCCAGTACAGGGAGGTGATTCTACACCTCTACTCTGTTCTCATGAGACCTAACCTAGGGTATACTTTCTGTTCTTCAGTCCAGAGGAGGACTGTGAAAATAATAAAAAAAAAATTAAAGACTTTTAAAGATTGGAATATAAAGGAGGAATTAAGAGGGCCCAAAAGGAAGATGAATATAGTGATTAAAAAATCAATTTAACTGTATTTTTTGAGGACAAATAAGTATCTCTGAATTTATTGGGTTGACAAAGAGAAAAGGGAGAAATTAAGAAGCATCTTCAAAAGTTGTTATGTGGTTGATTTGTGTCAACATCCAGCAGCGGGAAGTTGAGAAGATGTGACTTGGAACTGCTGTCCTTAGGTAATGAAGATGAGTTAGTATAAGATAATGAAGTCCAATGTGATATATTAAAGATCAAACATTCATAGAAGCAGATGGTTCTCATCTGAGAGTTCTTCAGGAGGACTTAAAATGAAACACTTTAGTTACTAACAAAGATGTGCAATCAATCATCATGACACAACAGCACAAAAAAGAAACTGTAGTTTCAAAAAATGCAGCTATTTTAATATTAAGGTATTTGGGATGGTCCATGGAATTGAGAAGCAATTACCTTGACTCAGAATTTAATAAGTCTGTTGAAGTAATTTTAAAAGACATAGGTAGAACCACAGCATGAGCAGAATGAACAAAACAAAAAGGCAAATGCTATTTTGGTCCACCTGAAATCTTTGAATTGGTCAATGTAATGCTGGATTAGGAGAAAAACTGCAAACACATTGTATTTAGACATTCAAAAAATCCTTTGCAAGTGCTTTCACTAAGGACTGTTAATGACTGTATAGTGCTTTACTAAAAAAAAGAAAGAGAAATAAGGTAAGGATTGGGGGGGTTATGGTTTTTTTTCAACATGGCAGAAAGTATAACAGCTAAGAAAGTAGACTGGCAGGTTAATACTATCACTCATAGTAATTGCCAGTAATGGGGGAGTAGGCTATCTTTAATATTACTACAATGTGGTATGAGACGTCTCTTTACTGTTCTTGGTAATAAGAAATGACTGTGACTTTTTTTTTAGAAATGTATGGGAGACTATTTCTAACTATCTCGAATATACTTCATGCTTTATACCAAGAAAAAACTTTTCAAGCTTTCAGAGGCCTATGGAAATGGAAATACTATACACAACAAAACCAAAGCAGGTGAAAATCAGATAGAAATTTCACAAAAGATGTAAGTAAGGAACCAGTTCTACTCAGAGTATTACATGCAGTTCTTCATATGCATAACTGTTCAGATTCAGACATTTAAAACTGTCAAATCTATTACTAATTTGGGTGAAAATGAGTATAGTTATTAACTGAATAAACACAGACCTAGGCCTTCCTAATATACCTGCTTCTAAGTCAGAGATAGAAAAGTTTACTCCTAATTTCCAGCTATCAGACAAAGGAAACGAATGTAAGTAAAATAACTGTTTAACATGAACAGAAAAGGCACAATTTTAATTTCTTTTATTTATGGACTTCTTATTTGTGGATTTTTTTGTTTGCTTTGCAGTGTAAACTAAATACAGAAACTTATTCTTAAGTGTTAATATAGATTCTTTATTTGGAGGTGGATTCTTCCTTTTTACCTGTTCATCTGTTTGACAAATTTGAATTCCTCTATGACTAGGTGTTGGAATCTTATGTTGCACTTTGTGGATATCAGTGTTTGCAATATACCTTGGGCTCCTAAGTCCCATCTATGTCTACAAAAATACTTGTTGAAGCACTGCATACACATTACACTCTTCAACATATGTTTAATAGAGAATGTCTGTTGAACTTAAGTCTTTTCTAGCATGGAACTATAAAATGGCCAAGACTTCTTGTACTGTAGAAGTCCAGAGACACTGCAGTTATAAATAGAACAAAACTTAATAAATAAATAAAAAGCCCTGAAGGAAATGTCCATAAAAATGTATAGAAAGTAAAAAAAAAAAGAGATTATTATCAAGGATTGTTTTTTATACTAAAATACATTCCAGGAACACTGGATAATAGTAATATTCTTGGTCTTAAAATGGAAAGAGCTGACAAACATAAATGTCACAGATAAGACAGTTAAGATAATGAAGACGCTTTATATCTTAGAAAAATAAATTAATTGTGGTTAATTTTGAAAACATTAAACCAGAAAATAATAATTTCAAGTACGCACAAATGAATTCCTATCAAATTATTTAAGAATCTTTATAGAGTGAAAATTAATTTTTTTATTGTGTGGTATAACTGTAGAAAGATCCAGATTCACAATAATCAGAAAAATTGAATTGCATCAATTTCTGCCCATTTTGAACAAAGTAACTGGTATCTCAGAATTATATTTTAAGCCCAAGTTTACTGTAGCAGAGATTAAAGTTAAAGAAACAGCACTCCATTTTCAATTGCAGTTGTATTCAACTGGCAGATTAAAATTTCCTAGACCTTTATCCATTTGAAATATTTTATTACTGGTAATGATATGTAAAAAACACTAATTTTCCCAACTATGATAGTTTCTTACAGGATTATTTAACTGCATTTTCCATGAAAACAGATTTCTTCATAAGTAACCAAAACAGACAGATTTCCAGAATGAAAAGATATCCTCATAACAGCACAAATTGTCATGTTTGGGAGAAAAAAAATCAACAAAACATCATCCCAATAAATTATGAGGAAAAACTTACCTGCTTTCCAAAGCCCACCTATGCCTAGAAAAGTATAGGAAAAAAACCCAGAAATAAAAACATCTAAAAAATAGAACTCCATAATACCTATGAGCACAAAGTTTCAGAAATTTAAGAAAAATTTAAGCAAAACATGGACAGCAGAGCATTTGCTGCAAAGATTCTGGTTGCTAGGTCTCCTACATACTGTTTCACAGTTGTATTACATTACAGAAAATGCAAACATTTAACCATCTTCGAATGTCTCATTGTAACTTTGTGGAATGGTTCCTGTATGATTGATACGCTTTCAGCAGAACCATTAAAGTGTGCTTCAGGAACTACATGGAGTACAGCAGATTCCTTAATCCAGTGGTTTAGGGAGTTTGTAAGGCTTAAAGCCCATTATCGTCAGCTTCTCCAGGTTATAAATTTTGTAACAGCAATAAATGACAAAAATTTCCAGAAGCTATACTGCTGAATTAGTAGTCAACAAAAGTAAGCAACCTTCTCACCTTTCATTATATTAATACCACTGTCTTTACAATGGGACAAAGAAGATGTATTTTCACTTATAAAAAAAGACTGGTTTTCATTTGACTACTCAGAGTAAACATAAAATTACTAACAAAACTTAATTCTACTTTCTTTCAGTAAACAGTAGTACCATTGTGCATTTTAACTACTACTCTCCAGCAATGCATTCTCACAAGTTAAATTGACACACAATGAGAAAGAACAAAACCCCAAAAACAACCAACCAAAAAAAAGTGATAAACATCCTTACCTCTTACAGGTGAAAGCTATTACATAAAGACTGAATCAGACAGTGTAAGTACAACAATAATCAACTTTATAATAGTGATAATGGAATTTGAAGTATTTTAGATGGCATTCAGGTCCCCCGGAACTTGGGATGGGGATTTTATATTTCCAGGATTCCAAATCTTGGTTGTGTGTATATAATTCCTACATTCCACCAAGACACATCCAAATGTTTCATTTAAACACTTACATATAGATGCTCTTACCCTATTTTCCACACTTTTGCAACCTCACATATGTCTGCATTCAAACTCTAACAAGTTAGATAGTTATTAAGATTCTCAAGTAATCTGAAGCTGTTAGTGGCTCCGTCAGATAAGTCCCCTGTTGAAAGCAAAGGCAAAACTTCCTAGTTTTCTGGAAACTACATACAGTTCATGCCTCTGTCCGATTCTACAGCCAGGAAGACATGTGATATGTTGTGACTACAATAAGTATTCATATGCCAGACAGCACAACCACAATCGGCTGAGAGAGCTGGGGTTGTTTAGCCTGGAGAAGAGGAGGCTGAGAGGAGACCTCATTGCTCTCTACAACTATCTAAAAGGAAGTTGTGGAGAGGAGGAAGATCACCTCTTCTCCCAGGTGACAAGGAATAGGATAAGAGGGAATGGCCTCAAGCTCTGCCAGGGGAGGTTCAGGCTGAACATTAGGAAACAAAATTTCATGGAAAGGGTCATTGACCACTGGAACAGGCTACCCAGGGAGGTTGTTGAGTTACTTTCCCTGGAGATATTTAAAGGACGGGTGGATGAGGTGCTGAGGGGCATGGTTTAGTATTTCATAGGAATGATTGGACTCAGTGATCTAATGGGTCTTTTCCAACCTCGTGATTCTATGATTCTATGAAATTTCAGTTGGTGAAATACATGTGTAATTGACTTTCAGAGAGAAATTCCTATGTTGTGGGAAATCCCAGAAGAGATAAAAGAACACTGGAAAGGATCTCATGGTGTTTCTGGGAAAGAAAAGTAGGTAGGTACATCCATATTCTGCTGCCTCACTGATTCCTCTTGCTTTATTTGAGCAAATAGAATTGAAAGAAAACACAAGGGAAAGCAGCAAAATGCTCTGTCCACCTGGTTAATCAAGTTAGGCAATTACTTAACTATTAAATCACTTCCAGGCTATATTCTGAACTCTAGTACTACTTATTTTCAAAAATGTATCTGCTAAATAAAGGGAAAAATAACCTAGACAACATCCCTACCATTAAGCTGGCATCACCTATTGTCAGACATGGAGACCCTTTTCAATCCTTTTTTATTTATTACATCGACATATTTGAAGTGCAATAATCAGTCATTTAAGGAAGGGATAAACACGCTCACTAGGAAAGACCTTTCACGCTCCTTAGGAAGTATCTGAGAAACAGAATAGTAGAAGGATTAAAATTTGAAAAAGGGAAAATGGAGACCAGCATTGAAAGATCTTTAAAGAGTCGAAGCACCTTAAAAGGATGGCTTGGGTGGAGTGACTAGCTGTTCCCTGACCTCAATGTGTTTAATAGCTGTTCTGATTTTTCAAGAGTTTAATGTCTGCTTTCAGGTGGAAAGATAAATAATTAAAAGTGGAAAGTATAAATAATTTTCAACTTATTCTACATACATTATGTATATACCCTTTTCCTAGAACTTAAATTCTGTGTTTGTTGTCATTATGTGTAACGATACTAAGAAATTCCAAGAGATAGCTCAGTCAATGGCATGAACCACATTATTTTCCTTCTTTCTAACTAATCCATATACCACTGAAACACCAGTTTGATTCAGCATTAAGTTTAGTTCTGGATAAACACTGAAAGAGTATTAAACCAATAGACTTCTGAGCTATAAGTGAAATGATCAGTCATCTGCAAAAAAGGACTGAAGGTGAAGTAAGTGTTAAGGTTCATGAAGCATGTGTATTCATAGACATATGTTCAGAGCTATTTTAAGAGGAAATAACCTCTCCCTGTTAAGGAAGAAAAAAAAAAAAAAAGGAAAATTTCAGCCTCCAGAGCTCTGGCAAAGGTGTTGCAAACTCCTCACAGGTAAAAGTATTAGTTCAACAAAAGGTCATCAGCTATTCATTTCCATTTTCTTCCATACCTCCAGAAAAAAATAAGGTGGTGTATGTCACTGTGACAGGAAGAAGCACTGCTAATGCATCACTTTCTCCAGTGAAATCGTTCTTAAAAACATGAAAACCCTCGTTGACTCTCAGAAACTTCTTGTTAACCCCATTGGACCAATGGACCAATTGCAGTCTCTCTTAAAATTGTGTTCCAAGTCCTACATACCTTTTGTTTTCTTCTGGTTTTTGTTTGTTTGGAGGTTTGGATTTTTTTAATGTTTGTTTTGTTTTCATTTGCTGTGGTGTGCAAGTCAAAATGCCTGGGGCTACTAGCTGCAAAAGCAAGATTCCAAGACTATCAAATGTTTTGCTAGGCTTATGAGAGGACTTCATCTTCCACTTACATTGGCAGTTTCATGGCATAACAGCCTCCAGGACACAGGCTTGCAGCAAAAACTGATATGTGAACAAGCTTCTGAGTGAACAGGCAAAACATTTGAAAGCTTTCCATCTAGAACATTTTTTGGATTACTGAAAGTCCCCCATCACAATTCCTACAACTATGAAACAATGGTTATCAAAGGGAAAATTGCTGCTGCAGCTGTGAGCAGCTTAGAGAATTACTGTATTTGAGGAGGCTAGGGAGAGCTTGGCAACAGGCACCAGGTGCTTCACCAAGCCACTGTATCTGGCTCATTGGCAAAATGATCAAGCCCCAAACTAATAAATTAGTTACCTCCAGGTAACTACTGCCAATATAAAAACCAAAAAGGAACTCTAAAAAGTTCTCCAAAGAAGGATCTGAAGCACCTGATATAGTGTAAATGTCATTTCCTTTTCATATTCCATATCTGCATTACAGTTTAACATATAAAGTATAGAACATGTATCTATTTTGTTTTGATGTGTTTTTTTCCCCTTAACTATGTTTTCTTGGTTTTTTTTTCTCTAGCAGTGTTTTCTGACAGGATGCATCCTAGGGAACTGTTATTTTGTTACAATGTTGACATTTCAGAATTCAAAATCCCCAGAAAGAAAGTTAAAATTTTGATAGTTTCAAGGAGTCACAAGGGGTCAGGCATCAGCAGGGTCAGCTAAGCCTTGCTTTTGCATCCCACCTGTTACCAGTTGCTGTCCTGTCAGTCAACACTTCTGGGCTTTGAAAGATGTATTATAATTAGTTGAAGAAATGCCATTGCATTTTGAAGATACAACAGACTTGCTTTATTCAGAGAGATCCCAGTGCTAGAGTAGGGTTGGTGGTCACATCAGGAATCTGTAAGATCAGAAAAGTTAGACATGCTCTTATGCAGAGAGAAAAAAATCCTGCATTCATTTTTCACATTGGCAGAGCTTTAAGATATCATCTTTCAGACCTGCATCTGCAGGGCTGAAATGAAATAGGAGTAGTTACTTCAGCATGTTGGAGACTAAGCTAGAAATGAAACCAGAGGAGGACTACAGGTATTTGTTAATGGAAGGTGACTGATGATGACTATTGATGTCTAGGTGATTGATTGTTACCTTTATATGCCTGAGAGATGTCTCTTTCTAGGACTGGCCAGAAGTGGCAACTTCCTCTTGGATGCAAATGTCTTGCAGAAATTAAGAAAGAAGGGAGAGAAGTAGTAGTAATGTGTCAATAATGACATTCAGGCACGGTCAACAACTGCTTAAGGTTAGTATTGGTTAGGCAAAAAATGTCAGGACACATTAAAGAATCACTTTCCCATATTATCGTATAACATTATCATATAGTATCAATGGGTTTGTGTTAAAGGATTTTCACTAGGCAGTGGGTAACTCGAGGCTTGCTTTATTTACAGCTCAGAGTTGGGACATCACTTTGGTGAGCAGCAAAGGCCCCTCCCCCAGAAAAAATCTTCAGATATTTATATAGCATTATAAAATAGGTATTTTCTTTGAAAAGTTCTTGGTGACTTTCCATGTGCTCCTAGTTTTTTATTCTTCATTAACTCAAAAGTCCACAGAAGTCCATCTTGATAATTCATCTCCACTGTCTTGTTTTCGTTGTCCCTCAGAAGTGATGCTTCAACAGGTCAAATTCCTCCTCTGGTCATACAAATCTCATACCTATGTTGTAGGTCTGACATTTCTGTTAATTCAGCTGGACTGGGGCTATGCATGGGACAATTGAACGGTATTCTTGTAGTTGTCACAAAGGTTAATTTCTAGCACCTGTTCTTAATACAATTCTCAATATATTCTTAATACAGTGCTCTACTTATCACAATCAACTATCAACAATACTCAAGTCCTACATGGTTATATTCATCATGTTTTCTCATTTCCCTTAACACTTTGGAAGGGGAAAGATTTACATTAGACATTAAAAATAAAATTCTTCACAATGAATGTGGTGAGACACAGGAAAATGTTGCCCAAGGAAGCTGTGGATACCCCCACCCTGGAGGCATTCAAGGCCAGGTTGGATGGGGTCTTGAGCTGCCTGATCTAGTGAGAGATGCCCCTGCCCATGACAGGGGTGTTGGAACAAGTTGATCTTTCAGGTTCCTTCCAACACAAACCATTCTATGATTTTATGTTAAAAACAGTCCTTAAAAATTGTTCTTTCTTTGGTTTTGTTTTTGTTTTTTAAATAATTTCTACTCTGAGACTCTTCATGTCAACCAAGTCTGTTCTATTTTTTTACCTATTCTCAGGTGCATAGCTTGGGATTTTTATATCGTAGAGCAGTAAGTATGCTTGTGAGCACTTAATAAAAAGAAGTTTTTTAAAAGTGAAACAGAACTGATAATGCATCTGAATAAGTCTCCTACTGGGAATGAAAAGCAGAGTCATTTTATTTCTGTTTGTTTATCTCATTTTTTTTAACAATAATTTTCTCCTTTTCCCTCCCCAATAGTTAAAGTGTTTCCTGAAAGCCTTGTAATTGCCTCAGCTATCTAGTTTGAGGATAGAATTCTTTGATTTTTGTAGTTTTCCTGGTTTTGCATTTATATCTTCCACATCCTTTTAAGAGGAGGGGGGATGTTTGGTTCTTTACAATTGACTACATTCTTGAATAGCACAGAGATTCCGTCATTTCTGCATGCATGCCTACCATCCTTCTTTCCACCATTCTGTAATTTGGACATGTTGTCTAATAACTTTTAGAAAAATAACTGACTGATGTAAAGAGAACTGATACTCTAGTTCTATCATTCTTTCCAAAAGTTTAAAAGTTATTGAAAAAATACATTTTGACAAGATAAAACATTAAAGCAGCAGCAAATGAAAGAGCAAAGTAAATATATTGGATGTGGGATATAAACATGGATATTACACATTATCTGTTATTCCAAGGTGTAAAGGAAAAAAGCAGTGAAAGAAAAGGAAAAACAAGAAATTAAACCATGGCATGTTCTAATTACAGTCATCTCCAATGCCTGTGAAAATATTATCAAATAAAATATACCATTTTTCAATGGAAAGAATCTAATATAGTATGCAGGAGGCGAATTGTACACTCATTTTCTTTGCCTAACCACTGCAAAGGAGGAAAAAAGATAGAAATCAGTGACTTTTTTTGAAAAACAACAAAAAAAATATTTGATGCACTCTCAGTATCTTGTGCAACACTGCAACAGATATACAAAGAAATATAGCAAAATAAACTTTGTTAGTAACAGTTATGTGTTGGTACTTGGTGTGACATTGAATCTAATAGCAAACTAAAATGGAAAAAGCTATGAAAGATACATCTGGGGGGAAGGAGGGGGGATTATTTTCTTCCCTCCTGGTCATCTGAAATTCTTTCTCAGCAATCTTCTCTCTAAAAATTCATTCAAAGCTTACCTGTGTATGTGAGTGAAGAAAAAAAAACTGAGAGAAGCTGAAAAAACATAAAAGGGCATCATCACGGCCTTCAGTAGAACAAGCTTGACTGGCTGTTTCAAGGTGAGTGACATTACTTCAGCTAGTGGTCATAAAAGTGATATACCTAGAGAATCAACCATCTGCAAAGGCTTGAAATAGGAAGAGTTCATCCCCTGAATGATTTTTGTCTTTGTGTGTAGTTTTTAGCAGACCTCCACAGAAGCTAAATTTATGGCTACAGCTGACCTTGATGCCTAAGCAATTCACACCAGGGATTTATTCTTTTGGCTTTTTTTTTTTTTTTTTTTTTTTTTTTTTTTTTTTTTTTTTTTTCTTATTTTTTTTTTTTTTGTCTTGGATGACTTTCTCACTCCTATTCTGTCGGTTTCCTGACTGCAAGGTGCAATTCCCATGGCCTCTCTCTGCCTTCTTATTAGCGTTGGAGATGTAGGTTTACAAAGCGATGCATAAATCAGTACTAGGTACAATGGTGAAATACACACAAGAAAGACTTTTCTCATCTTTTACCTTCCCACTTCAAACTCATCACTTCACAGACCAGCTTCACACCGCCCAATTCAAAAGGAAAAGTAATTCCCCAAAAAGTAAGCTTAAACTGTGAGTCTTGCTTTCACTGAAACTTGGCTCTTTCTTTCTTTCCACTGCATTACAAGAGACACACGAACCTTTTTCTGCTCTTTTACACAGGAGCTCCTGTCTGAGAGAAATCTATAACCAATGGAGTTGAGGAGAGACTCTGCTGGACAGCCGTCTTTGCTTGTAAACAGGAAGGCTTAGTGATTAGCATGATCACGTGAACAGAAATTTTAAATTTTCAAAGTTCTCAAATACTAAAAAACCACGCAAAGTGTTGCTTCTCTGAGTCAGAAGCTTTGTTTTCCACAGGTCTATAGTAACGACTAGGCAGCAGGATAGGAAACTTTTCCCAGCCTTAAAATACTTATAAGTTTTTATAGTATTTGTATGACAATGTACTCCAAGAAAGAAAAAAATGATAAGTCTATGTATTCAACCTCACCAGTTCATGAGTGTGAATATTTGCATGTGCGTGACTGCACATACACGTAACAGAAAGGCACTCCAAAAATTTGAAGAAATATTCACAGGGCATATGGACTAGAGCACTTATAAGTCAGAAGTGTCCTCTTCTGCTTCACTAGAAACTAAATATGAGTACTATTTCTTACTAAAACTTAAATTATGCTGCTGAAATATTATAAGTAGTTTAATGATCAGTTTATGAATCGCATGATAAATACTGGATGTATGTTGAGGGCTGGTTTTAGTACTCCTCCTGAGCTTACATGATTCCCCTGTGAAATAGTTTTTGCTCCCTAATTTTTCTGTTGTCACAGCTACTGCAAACTTGTGGTAACTGAGATGCATTGTGTTGACTGCGCCAATGCAATATGAAACTGCATTTTTTGGGTTAGTAAAAAGTTGTGGATTGTGCCTAACAATAAGGCTACTGTTAACACCTTCACTGCTGAAATTCTATAGCGTGCCTAATTCTCAACCAAATCCTAGTATAATGCATAATTTACCTTCTATTCTATGTAATCTTCCCTCATTACTTAAAATAGACTAGTTGCCAGACTTCATAATTTATATCTGATTGCTGCCTGATCTTCAGTTCCTAACAAATGTGCTGCACTTTTTGAGATTGCTTCTGTCTTGAAATTGAGAGGAATCATTATCCTTTTGCTATATCAGTCACATATGTGCAAGAATATGAAGGGTAATGAATGTCTCATCCTTGCCTCCTACTCCAGCTTTCCTTTTTCTCTTTTTGATTATCTTGTTTAGCTCTTGCATAATTATCTTTTGGTTGATGAGATTCTTTTGTAAACTTGCCTTTACTGTTCCAAATTAAATTGGATATTACAATGGAATTAAAGTGTTTTTATTTTTGAACTTGATTTTAGATATTTGTTAAATAATACTGGTTAAATACAGTACAAGAAAAAGTAATATTTGTGCATTTTCTCTGTGTGTATGCTTACATATTGTCTTCTTATTTTTAGATATTTTCAAATGTTTTTACCCTTTCTGAAATTAAAATTTTGTCTGACTAGTTTAATCTCCTTCATTGTATTAAACTGTATTTTTCGACTCTTCCATTTTATCATTAGAACAATTCACTGTCTTCATTGTGCATCACATTGATGCAGACAGGTATTTATTGCATACATAGCAATATATATACATATTACATATTTCATGTCTTTTAAAGATATTTATAGCTGCCATACTAATTTATATTAAATGAGAACTTAGAAAATTTTATTTAGAAAAGGGACTCATTGTGATGGATGCACTTCTGTCATCCAAGTGGAAGAAGAAAGTGATATGTGGAAAAATGTCTTGATATTTCCAATATCAATGTCAGAGCATAAATGTGGACATACTTAATTTGCATCTTATATTTGGGTGCAGTTAAATACTTGGTAACCTGCCATTCCAGAACCAATATGGAGAAATTTTGTGGAAAAAATAGCTATTTTTATTTATAACAAATTTATCTTTAGTTACTGCCAGATGCAATCATCAGAAGACAGGCAGGATAAGAAAGAAAGGAAAACTTCAGATTGTATTGGTCTTCCTCCAGCACAATGAGTTTATGTCCAAGAGTGTGTGTGTTTAACAGATTGCTTCAAACTCTAAGTCATTAATCACTTCCTAGGAAACCAGTATGCTACATAGAATTTAACAGTTTAATAATGTAAGTGATTTAAATTCAATTTCTTTAATATAAGACTACAGCATCATCAACAACCTGTTAAAGTTACTGTTGTCCCTGCTGGTTCTTTGATCAGACTCTTAAAATGATATGTAATTTCTTGAGGCAACATGTCTCAGGAATCAGTGAAAATATGTTCCTTCAATTCTGTCAAAACTAAGCAAGTCCTTAATTTGAGCATTTGATCCTAACTTTGACTACAAAGAGTTGAGCGTCTTCTGGCAATCGTATGGTTCTACTGATGAGACTGTATAATATTCATATTGGCAGATGAGAAGGATGTTAAATATCAGATTCTTGAATTTTTTAATTTTATTCATTTGTGACATTTTTTATACATCTTGTAACAGTTTACATTTCCATTTCCAACACACAAAAATGGTTTTTCCAGTAGCTGTTGACAGATCCTCAATGAAAACTTCCATGAACTTGTCTAAAATACCATGTTAGTGTGGGCTATCTAGAAAAATTTTTAGTTACCCGTACACTTCAAAGCTTTTAGAAACAAAAAAGGCCAAACAGGCTGCGTGCAATAACTTCTAGCATTTTTTTTAACACAATTTTATTACAGTGTTTAAAATAAATTCATTAGTTTTGATTTGTGTAAAAGCAAAAGTCTGAAGAATTATATTTTAATCTCCCAGCTAAAGGAAACTGCATAGTATAATCTTTTTCCATGGAGGGAAATAGTAGTTGTGGGGAACAGATTTTATATAGCTCTGAGCTCCCAGTGTACCAGTAGAGATTAAAAAGCCCAAACACACAACAACCAGTAAAATCTAAAGTTTTGAAAAGTCTGCAGGAGTTTACTTCAGGAAGGTAGCTGTTTAACTATCTGAACCAGGAAGAAGAAAAAGAGGGAAATGGTGGTTTGATCTGTTTGAAAATGAAATGACACAAGATCAGATAGAAGGAGAGGAGAGAGGGGTGAAGAAAGAGAGAGAGGAGAAGAGAGGGAGAGAAAGAGGAGAGAAAAGAAGAGGGAGAAAGAAAATAAGGAAAGAGAGGAAGAGGGGGAGAAAGGAAGGGATTGAGGAAGAGAGAGGAAGGCAGAAAGAAAAGGAGAGAAAGACAGAAAAGAAGAGAATAAAAAAAATCATTAATCTTCAAGAAATTTAATTACCAAAGATAACAGTTAGCTCAATCCCACTGCCAAGGCAGGAAAGGTCTCAATATTTTTAAATGCATGGATGGCCCTGCAGTCATTTAAAAATTACTTCAGTGTTGAGGCCTTCACTAAGTACATTTTTTCCCCTAGTTATAGTTCTATTTTTCTGATCTACNCAGAAAAGAAGAGAATAAAAAAAATCATTAATCTTCAAGAAATTTAATTACCAAAGATAACAGTTAGCTCAATCCCACTGCCAAGGCAGGAAAGGTCTCAATATTTTTAAATGCATGGATGGCCCTGCAGTCATTTAAAAATTACTTCAGTGTTGAGGCCTTCACTAAGTACATTTTTTTCCCTAGTTATAATTCTATTTTTCTGATCTACTTTTGATAGAATCACAGAATCATAGAATCATAAAATGGTGTTGATTGGGAGGGGTCTTTTAAAGCCATCTAATCCAATCCCTCTGCAATCAACAGGGGTGTCTTCAACTAGATCATGTTGCTCAGAACCCCATCTGACCTGATCTTGAATATTTCCAGGGATGGGACATCTACTACCTCTATGGGAAACCTGTCCCAGCGCTTCACCACCCTCACTGTAAAGAATGCCTTCCTTATAGCTGCTTTGAATCTACCCTTGGTTAGTTTAAAATCATTACTCTTTGTCCTATCACTACAAGCTGTACTAAAAGGTCTGTCCCCTTCTTTCTTATAAACCCCCTTTAAGTACTGAAAGGCTGTACTAAAGTGTCCCCATAACCTTCTGTTCTCCTGGTTGAATAGCCCCAACTCTCTCAGTCTTTCTTCACAGGAGAAGTGTTACATCTCTATGATCATTTTTGTGGCTCTCCTCTGGAGCTACTCTAACAGATTTGTCTTTCTAGTACTGAAGACTCCAGAGCTGTACATAGTACTCCAGACAGGATCTAACCAGAGCAGAATAGAAGAGCAGAATCAACTTTCCTGACCTGCTGGCCATACTTCTTTTCATGCAGCCCAGGATATATTCAGCCACCTGGGCTGTGAGTGCATATTTCTGGTTTATGTCCAGTTTTTTTCCTCTACCAGGACCCACAATTCCTTCTCAGCAGGGCTGCTCACAATCTCTTCATCCCTCAGCTTGTACTGATATGGGGTATTTCCTTGATCCAGGTGTGAGGCCTTGTACTCGGCCTTGAACCTCACGAGGTTGACATGGCCCCACTTTTCAAGCTTGTCCAGGTCCCTCTGGATGTTATCCTGATCCTCAGGTGTGTCAACAGCACTACTTAGCTGATTGTGGTCTACAAACTTGCTGAGGGTGTATTCAATACCACTGTTTATGTTGTTTATGAAGATATACAGTACCGGTCTTCATCTTGACCACTGAGGGGTGCCACTTTTCACAGATTTCCATCCAGACATTGAAGCATTGATCACTAACCTCTGGATGTGATCTTCCATGCAATTTCTTAACCACCATACAGTTCTTCTATCAAATCTGTATCTCTCCAATTTAGACAGAAGGACGTTTTGGGGGACCATGTCAATGACCTTAAACAAGTCCAGACAGATGTCATAAAATCATAGAATTGCTAGTCTGAAAAAGACTTTTGAGATCACCAAGTCCAACTGTATCTGTCCACTACTAAATCAGATTTCTAAGCACCTCATCTACCTGTCTTTTAAATACCTCCAGGGATGGTGACTCAACCACCTCACTGGGCAGTCCTGAGAGAATTTATTGATGTAGTTGTCAAGTATCTCTCAATGATATTTGAAAAGTCATGGCAGTTAAGTCCAGTCTCCAGTGACTGGAAAAAAAAGAAGCATTGCACTCATTTTTTAAAAAAGGATAGAAATGGGGACCCTGGAAACTACCAAGCTGTAAGTCTCTGCTTTGTGCTGTTATTTGTTGAATTCAAGGTTTCACAATGCTGCTGCAGAGAGCACCAGGCCAGTATATACCAAGAGAGAGTGCTAACCAACATGGATTGGCATCCAGCTACTCCATATTGTCAAAACTTGGCCAATAAGGGCTTGGGGGAAATTCTGAATTTTTTTATTTCTGATTTTTTTGTGTTCATTTGAGTTATATTAATATGTATTTGGTCATTGACTACAGCAGCTGTTGCTACAGAGGTAGTTTTTCAGTTTGTAGTCTACATAAATAATGTCCTAGTCCAAAATAAATCCCATTAAACAAATGTGACACGAACAAATGAAACAGATGTTGGACCTACAAAAGGTTTCTGCTGTAAAATTCATTAAAGGATCAGAAAGATACAGAACACTGGGAAGCACTCCGAATTTAGCACTTGGATAGAGGGAGGCTACCCTCCAAAGAAACACTTCAGGAATGATGTAGTAGCTGCTGGTTTTCTTCTGTTTGTCTAAATTTTTTTAAGGAATTCACCACTGATCATCTCCATGTTCATGCATTGGTATAGTTCAACTTTTGCTACTCTCGTTCAATTTCAGCCAGTGCTGTACAAGGTTATACATCACTGCTTTTAGCCCTGTCCATTCCACCTCCTCAAATCATGCAAACCCTCCATAAAAGTATTCCATCACTGCTTACATACACCTCATTGCTTTTTACAAGGACAAAACCCCATGATAAACCTCAGATACGTCCCTAGTTTGATTTTTTTTTTTTTTCAAATTTACCTAGGACATTACCTCTTTTACTGGAAAAAAATACTGTTAAATAAGACCAAGTCATGTGCATGGAAACTTCCTGATACAAAAATGAAAGGATATTCAGTATACAAACTAAGTGTATGTGTTGATAGACATCTTTTTTTTTCTTATAAGTATATTAAATATACTTGGAAATATAATGATTGACGGAAAAAATTACAGAAAATTAATTGTGTATTGTTATCACAATAAAATGTGAATTATATTATTTTAAAGATATTCCTGTAGAAAGATAAACAGATAAGAAACTGAACATGATATGAACATAAAAGCAGATTAACAGGTAAAGAAACAGTTCTTTATTGATCTTTGAAAGTGACCTGGTACATATCAGTGTGGTATTGGGTTACTTCACACTAACTGCAAGATGGAAATCTCTGGAAAAAAACTGCATTTCTTCTTCATTAGATTCTATGGGAATATGGGATGGGATTGAGCTTGGCTATTTTTAATGTTCTTTGGGATTCTCCCAGCTGAGAATTTTACCACAGAAAAGACCCATGTTCTGAAGAGTGTAAATTATTTTGATGTGTAAAGCAGTCCTCTGAAGAATTTCTCTGTCTCATCTGAAGGATTTGAAATTGCTATTCCAAGGCTGACCTTCAAAATAAGTTAGGCTGGAGGGAAGTAGATGAGGAAGGCAAGGAGGAGAATATAATTTTCCAGATGAAAATGTAAATCTAAAATTAAAACATCAATAGTCCTGGACATTAGAAGTATAAGTTTATTTGAGATTCCAAGTCCATCTGACAGAGTAGCTGCTATCTATTGCTAAATAATTTAGGACACCTGCGAGCCAAATATAAAAACATTTGTGCATTGCTAACTGAATTTCAATTTTATTTGGATATTTTCTGGACATGGAACAATATGCCAGTAGTCCCAGATTAATAACCCTGATTAATAAAACTTAGTGATTTACTTTCCACGGTTCTTGTATTTATTGATAATATAGCATTGCAGAAGAGACAATTGAAGTTTGCAATCCAGTTCTGTCACAGGAGATGACAGCCTAGAAACTTTTCAGCAATAGCAGTACCTATATTCCCATTAATTTGGAAGTGATAAATTCTAGTAAATCTTAGCCGCTTGTTCAGTAGCTACTGTTCCTAGTGAAATAAATGAAACTTTAGGCACAGGTTAAATGTTAGGTAACTGTTAGGATTTCTGAATACATTTGTTATTCTACTTTTTATATTACATTGATGTTAGTTTAAATTTGATTGAAAAATTATTATAAAAGTAACTGAATTTCCTGCTTGCTTCTCTCCAATATACAGTATTAAAATTATATCTATTTTACAGTATTTTAAAAAATCCCTGTAAACAACAAAAAACCCTGCCTGCTCTTCTTATTTTTTAATGTTACACTTCTTTGCCTTGATTGATAGAGTGAATGGATAGTCATTACGAAGCAGGACACAGTGCCATATAATCAATGCGAACTCATTAATTCTTTACCATTTCTAAAAGATTTTGAATAATAGAAATTTCATTTCACTTGGCTTATCTTAGTCTGAATGTATGCCCTGCACACTGCCTGGCTCACTTTGCAGTGCATACAGAACTGTGCAAAAGTGAGTGGGCATCCCCAGCTGATCATCCCCATAATATGAACACAATACGTACTTGTCATTCAAATTTAACAGCTTTGACAATACAAATTTAGGTGATAAAGTAGTACAATAATGTCATTAACCTCATAATTGATATATTATAGAAAATTATGTGCAGTCTCTGGGACTATATACTGCTTGAAATAAGGAATTATTTGAAAGATTTTCAAACTTTTAATTATATAAATAATGACATTCCTAGAAATCTCCCTTCTAAAATTGCTTGTAAATGGCTGTCCTCCCATACCCTCATGGAGAAAAAGGTGATAGTATATTATCAGAATAAACCACTTTTCTAGTATCAAAGCTAAAATTTCTTATGCGTGGAAAAGTAAATAAGAACTAAGGAAAGAAACTGAAACCTTTCCCAGCTCATCTCCCCATTATGTATGAAATAAAACTTATTAAAAATTATTCAAAATCAATTCATTTTCATGTGAAAATTACTGTTCCTGAAGCTACCACTTTCAATCTTATGTCAGTTTATTTGATGTGTACATGCTCGTGACATAATGTCAGCATCTCCTACAGTTTACAAGATAATTTAATTTAGTATTAAAACAAAGCAAGTAGAAGTTAAAAAACAAATTCACTACCATAGTAGGTGAGGAAGCCATACACCAGCTAGGCATAAGGAATTACAAGTAATATAGCATAACATGGGAGATTTACACTCTGATATTCAATCTATGGTTGCTGCGGAATCTTTTATCCCACCAACATACTGTGCATAGAAATCTCCCATAGGAATAGTTTAGCCATTTATTTTGTATAGCCTGTTTTAACCTTTGACTTAGAATCTGAAGGATCCTCACTAGATTTACAACTTTGTCCTCTATACCAAGTGACCTACAGGATAACAGCAGAACTGTTAATAATATCAATTCAGCAGCATATCATTCCAACCTTCTTGCTGCTATAGCTTCCAGGCATACAGAGCAACAGTTGATTAAGGGAAAAAAAAAAAAAAAAAAAATACTAAACCCTCAGTACTCTGGTTTTCAGACTTGAAAGATAACTGGTGCAGAATTATAATTCTGAATGCAGTTCTGAGGATATAGGTTATCTGGACTTTTAAGGACTAAAATCTTTAAAAGATCTATTTAAGAATCACTCAAGGTTTTTGGTAAGTAATGTTAATAACAAATAAAATGCACATGGAATTATATTCATTGCTTTGTTCTAGAGATAATGCAATTATCATGAAGATTATAATGAATAACATAAAAAAATGAATTAGTTTCTAGTTCTGAAAATACTGATTCATGAATACATTTAATATGGTCAAATAATTAAAATCTTAAGGATATTTAGATGCTGGAAGTTAAGCACATGCATAAAATATTAAGGAACTGTTGTCTGAGTGTATAGTTTCATAAGAATATATCATAACTTTGCTTTTCCTTATCAAATGGAAGTTAAATATAATGTAAAGTAAAGTCAATCAACATTAGAAATAAAAAGTTAGCCACTTTAGGGGCTTTCCAAGCATATCTTGAATGACAATTTGTAAAATCATCAGGCAGAAAATCAGTGATTATTTTTGTGGTATTACTTCCTGTGTTACATACTGTGATTATATTTCATGAACTATCTAATACTGCACCAGTGAAAATCAATGTCTCTTGTGCTACTACTTCAAGGATAAAATAACATGACTTTAATATGATAGACTGTCAATTATCTTTTGCACTAACAAACTAACTCATACTAGGGCATGTAGCATTTCACTTTTAAACAATCAGTTTGATAGGGTAGGATTAAAAAAATATTTTTGATGCCACACGCAATGATTAAATAGTCTTTAGGATAAATCCCTCCTGGCTTTATTGAAAGAGTTATGAAAGTGACACAATGTCTTAATACAGAGTCAGATTTATCAGGGTAGAAATCTCTATTCTCTTTTATTTAATTAGCTTAGTCTGCAGAGAGAAGCTGGTGGCAGAGAAATCTCCTCTACTCAAAAACCTGAACAATCGTATTCTAATACTGAGGAAAAATAGACCTAAACTCCACAATAATCATATGGATCTGTAGAATTTTGGACCTTATCCTATTGCTGTGTCCTCTTGCTCACCAACTTCAGTAAATGTGGAATTGAATAAATCTCTGATATAAATATGTATTTTCAAACACTTTTAAGAACTCATATTGTTAGTTTCCAATTGCCTGTCTCTTGAAGAAAATTTTAAGTGAGCTAACAGAAGAAATTAAAATAAAACATGTATATATATATATATGTCCTCATCTCTGTGCTTGGAAAAGTAGTGAGATACAATAGCCTAGCTTTAAATTATTTATATAATTGTTTTAATATTATGTTTAGTACATTGTAGTTTTGTCCTCTCTTCACATTCTCTTTGCAAGTTTTTTGAATACCCACTACAGCCTCAGGTTTTATTCGCTATAATAGATTAAGGCAATTTTACATATAATCCAGAAAAGGAAAGTTAGGGAAGCCAGGAGAATCTTAGTATTGACATAAAAAAATATATAGTCCCTTGCAACTCACCAAGGTCATGGATATTCAAATTTACTTATCCAAGGAAATACTTATCCTTCTCAATGTCCAGACTTGGCATACAAAAAATCCCAAACAACTCCCTTTTTTGATAGGTTTTTGTTTTTATCATTATTTAAATTTTTTTTTCAAATGTTTGTCACATATTCCTTCTACATTTACAACGACTCATGTTAAAATAAATTAATGGAGTAAATTCAAAGTTCCAACACTTCCCCTTATAAAATTCAGGTACCTAAGTCAGAGTTGTGGATAAATAGGACACATGAAAAGAAATTAGGGTTACTTTACCCAACTTATCACCCAAAATATTAGGCTACATAGAACTAATTTCTCTCTTGGTTCAGCAGGTCTCTGACTAACTGACAATGTTGAGTCCAGGATAGCTTCTTAGCCCCAGTAGTTTTACCCATGTCTAGGATACATCCTGAGCCAACTATGAGGTTACATTAAGAACATATCGTCACCTGTCCTTGTCTGGGCTTCAAAGGGAAGAAAATTTGAGCATGCAACCATATCAAACAAAGCCTTTGACATTTTATTTTTAATAGTATAACTATCATGCCAATTCTCTATGTGAAGATATGTCCTGAAACAAAGGAAATGCAAACTGCAATGGGAATAAAGGTGGCAAAGTACACCTTTAAATTAATTACATGCTCAAAAATTAGAACTAGACACAGCTTTAGAATATATATTAAAGTGGAAATATGTACAATGTGCCAAATAGTTTTGAACAAATCAGCCCAAGATATGGAAGTAGCTACTTCAGCAGAGCTGCAGAATTACTAATTATCTTTGCCTCTGAGTGTCGTTTCACTACTATTCTACTTGGATCTACCAGGTTGTTCAGAAATATTTTAGGAATATCAAACATACTATTAAACTATGTGATGGGTAAACAAGTCCTTGGGTTTACATTCATTTCAGAAGCAATATTCTGAAGGAAATATATATATTTAAAATGCAATAACTGAGAACAAACACATTGATTTTAATAACTTATGTGTATTTGTCTGTGTATTCTCAACATTGCAGCCTTAAATTCAAATTGAAGAAAATATTTTCTGCACTTTTCCATGCAAATTTTGTATAAAATGAAACATGCCAATGAATAAAATCAATAGATCTTTGAATAGACAAAGTTTCTGCCTAAATATATATCCTCCTGGGTCGAGGTTTTGCTTTGAATTTTCTATAGCTATTTTATAACAAATCATGACATCAAAAGATTGCATACTAAGATTTAGTGCCTGAAATCTTTCTGGTGAGTGAAATCTTAGCTCTGTTACAGTCACTAGTAAAGCTTTTTTTGACTTAAATAGAAGTCTTACCTGCTGTTGCCTTGCGGTTCAAGTAATTTATTATTCACTTAAAACTGATCAAACTGACTTTTTAGAGATTGTAAATGGTATAGCTCCTGAGTTGCAAAGCAAACTTAGAATGAAAATACTTTAATGCTTCCATTTTATTTTTCAGACTTTCACAAGACTGGACAATAGTCCTATGGAACAGAGGACAGATGTCAGAGTCTCCAACTATGATGCCCAAATTATTATTTCTTAAATATGATTTTCTGATAAAAATGCTGCAATGAAGTACTATTTTTTTTTAATTATTAAGATATAAATACCAACCTGAGGATGTCTTTTTAAAAGAGTTGTAATAAATTTAACTGGACTACTAGTTTGATCGATTTTTCTTTTTTTTTAATCATTTGAGTAATCTTAAATATTAATAGAAAGTGAAGTATAGAACAATAGCACAGGAACACTGTGCCCTCAGAGGCCTTAACTTCCTAATACCTCAAGCTTTTGTAATATTAAGACTAAAAGCTACAGCTGTAAGTTAGTTGTATCATTTTCTTACTTGTACTTGATAGTAAGATTTCAGTGAAGTTGTGGTAAGGTATGTACTGCTGTGGAGTGCAAAATTAGGAATAATTGTTCTTATATTAAAGTCTGTTTATCTTAAATCAAATAAATCTAAATTCCCATGTTATCACTACCGAATTTCATCATGTATTTAGGAAAAAAGCAGCCAAAACTTGCTATATATGAGTGTATTATAATCACATTCCTGACAGTGTAGGTCAAAAGGGAAGCACAAGTTATTCTGCATATAGTTCTTTTTTATCTCTCTCTAACTTCATGAAACTCTAATATTTGGAGCTACTTTCTCCATTACAAATACAGCAGCAGTTGCTGTATACATGTCCAACTCAAGAGACTGATCTGAGTGTCTGTGGTTATATATAACACACTAACTCTTCTTGTAATATCAGCCTTACTTTATTCTGAACTGGATGTGTTATACTTGATTTTTAAGAGATTAAAAAAAAAAGGTGCTTTAATTTTCTTTATTGTTACTTTCTAATAGGTGAATTCCACTGAACACCATTTTACAAAAAACCTATCTAAGAATTAAAGAATTTTTATTCACTGATGCATCAAATGACATCAAAGAGGTTCATACTGCATGATATTTTCCAGTTATATTTTTCTGAGTCCCAGAAGAAGGTTCTGTAACTGCCCCAGAAGCATTTGTTTTTTACTGCCTTTAGTATTAAGCCTAAAGTTAAAGTATAAGCAAATGTAGTGAAATTCCTCCCAGTGCAGGAGCTTACATATATCTGCAACACTAACCTTGTGACTTCAATTGCAGGTTAGAAAGTCTAAGCAGTTAATCTCCTTTCTTTACATGACATAATGAACATCATCTCAGGTTGTATAAATCAAGTACCAGGATATATGTTAATTAATTATGAAACATTCTTCCTCACCAAATCTAGATTTTTTTTGCATACAATTGTTTGTGGAATGAACTGTTAGAATACTTTGTTCTGTTGCTTCCCCTTTTTATATATTTTTTTTAATTTAAATGATTACTTTATTATTCTTTCCTTATGTGGCTTTCATTATTATCTCCTGAATAGCTGATACGTTGTTTCTGACACAGCATATTGTAACTTTTCAGTCTGTTTCACTAAGTTTATCATCCCTGGATTTCTGTGCCAGATGGGTTTTGTTTGAGCTATTACCCAAATATTATATGCTACAGAAAATCAATACAGATTTATGAATTTGAATTAAATGGTGATGCATAGTAATAGCAGCTGATTTCCTAGAGGAATGATTCCATCAAATGGTTTGAAGTTTAAAAATACAAGCTTATATGCTGGTTTTCATGAAATTCTATTAAAAAACTAAAACAAATAGATCTTGATCCCACATGATAGAAAGTCTGAAACATCCATCACATCAAAGAGGTATTAAGGGCTAGGTTTCAGTTTTCCTGGGTTTCATGAATGAAAGTCTCCTGCAGGTAATTTTATTGTAACTCTGTGCATGCTAATATTGGCTCCACCAGAACATAGATCATCCGACTTATATTAAGCAGGTAGAATATGATATACATACTTATGTTTTTTAAAATATTTTCTTAGAAAACAACAGAGATACAATCTGGAGGTTTATTTGTTTTCTTTTACAGATTTCTTTCAATTTCTATATGTGGATAAAGTCCTAGTTTCTCTGTATCAGGACTGTATTCCAATGTCCAGAAGATATAGTATTGCTTTTTCTCCCTCATCTCACATTCCTAGCCCTTATTTTGGAATTTTCATCATTGTGAGTGACATTGATTCTGCTGTCCTTTAAACATCTGGGCTTGAATTCTAACTGATCCCAGAGATTTGCTACTTTTGAATCTCCTCAATTAATTTAATCCTTTTACCACATGGACCCTGCAGTCATCTAGGATAAAGTATTCTTACTGTCAGAGCCAAATAGTAAGCTGTTAGTGTCCTCTCTTGTAGGTGTACTTAGAAGCATTGATTAAGTATGCTGGCTATAGCTTTCTGTTCTTTTTGACATCATTCTTCTCTTTGATATTGATTGAAACTTTCTTTACTTAGGTACTTTCTGATAACAGAGGTAATGGTAGCACAGAACACATTAATGTGTTTAGAACTTTTATGCAATATCTTAAAAAGAGAATCTGCCTCATTTTCTTTTTGTCTTTTAGCTTCCCTCTCCATTTCAAGCTTTTCTTATTTTCTCTTTTCCTACATTATGCAACTATAAGAGTAAATAGACAGCACAATACATTTTTCTATACATACTACTTCCACACACAAAAGCTATAGCTAAAAAAATATGTAGAAGGAGACCTTAGCTACTAGTCTGCAGGGGGTGAACAGTCAAACTGAAATTTAGATTTTACTTTTTCAGAATATTCTGATAGGTTATTTAAAAGTGAACAAGTAAAAGTGAGAAAAAAGTCATATAAAGATCTATAAAATCAATTTTGTTGCAATTTGTGAGTCAATGAGTGTCTGACAGAAGGGAATGAAATGTGATTTTTTTAGTTGTTGTTTAGGAACTCTGCAATGGCATGTTGAACAAGATGCAGCTGATAAATAGATATCTGGTGACAATCCATGAGAGCTGAATGTGGGAGTAGTAGAACAAATGAACAAATTAAGACTACTTCACTGAAAAGTACAAGCTGTTAATGTTCTAGAAATAAATTACTATATAAAATTAGGTTGTTATTTGTTATTAATCAAAAAAAACTTTAAAAGTAAAATTTCCCTAAGTAGTTAAGATCCAATGTCTGGAAAAAATATAGAGAATAATTCACATATAAATAAAATGCACATATAAAAATACAATAAGTCATGAAATGAGGGGGCCTTATGGAGAAGAAATGGAGTATTAGATAAGACTATTTCCCACTTTTGGAAGCATATGGACTGGGTCTCTGTTAGAACTGCCACCAAAAAATCCAACCAAACAAAAAAAAAATGTGTCAGGTCAAATGCCTAAAGCTAACAAAAATTCATACTCAACTATAACTACAATCTGGATTTGTCTCATGAGTTTCATTTTTTATAGTGGAAAAGCAGATGGCAGAGAGGATAATGAAAAATCTGTAGAGCACGTGGCAGAAAGGACCAAACAGCTAAATGCCAATGGTTTGGTTTTTAGGTTCAGTGTTAGCAAGGAAGTAGACCATGCATGAAAGCAGAATTCTTAGCTTTTAGCTGTCAAACCCGTATTTGCTGCTGTTCTTATCAGCCTGGGAAGTTCACTGCAGCAGTCTTCAAGGCACATTGTCACACATAGTAATTTAAAATAGAAATTGATAATAAATAATGAAAATGAGTAAGTAATACAAGGCAGCTGAAATTATACTGAAGCAAGTTTGAGTTTTTGTGTTGGAGGGCATTATATATAGATCATTAACAATGAAGTACTGAACAATAAATAGGGTTATTATTATAAGTAAAGACTAAAAGCTTTTTGACACATTATAGATTGTTACCCAGAAGAATGACAAATTGCTGGGATTTACAGCTTTTAGGTATTTAATAAAAACATAGTCAGAAGAATATGTTATTCTTCTATCAGGATATAATTGAATTGCCCTGATTGCCAGGAATTTGACACTGGTGGTAATTTTGATTTAAAAGCCAGTGGAAGGTACTTTTCACATTGAGAATCTAAACTGCAGATGACATGTAGACAACATGTAACTTTTGTTTGGAATGCAGCCTAAAAAGCTCATGAAATAGGAATCAAAATGACAATAAACTAGAATGGAAACTTTTATCATTTGAAAAGCTTCAGAATTTTGGAGTAAGTAGCTTCATAATTAGGAATATGGAAAGAAATATGTCTGGAAAATGGGAAAGTGCTCTAATAAAAACAAGGTAATTAGATTTTTTAACTGCAGTTTTAAATGCTGTCATTGATTTTACATTGAGGCCAATATAGTGACAGAAAAACAAAAAGCTTTATTAGAAAAAGTGTCTGATAAACTAATTTGTTATTTATATAAGAAAAAAGGAAGAATGAAAGGTAACCTAATGTATAATGGGAATTCCACAGTAGTGATTTGCTATAAAGCAGATGATAGTATTAAAACTTTAAACATAAAATTTAATCCGTTATCACAGGTTAACAAATTAGGTTTGCTTTTTAAAATTACATTAGTTTAGCAGGAATGAAAGACATAAAGGAAAGCAAAATTTTTAAATACAGATGTCAGAACACTGGATACAGTTTGGAAAGGTGAATTTTGAAAAAAAAAAAGCCTAAATGATGGTTTTCTATTAATTAAAATAAATTTTGTTTCTATGGCTATAAGCATAGAATCTACTGTTATATGGTTTGAAGAAAAGATGGATGTTACTTTCTGATATCTTTCTTTTTAACCGGTCTCCTCTACCAAAGCATGTTGATTGATTTCTATTTCATACTCTCTTCTGTGTTAGGACAGACAGAGAACAAAGTCAGTGACTGACTTCTCTGATGGAAGTCTGTGATCTGTGATATTCTCTTTCTGTGAGCTTCATCACTTACACTTTTTCCTGAGAAGCTTTAGTCATAAAGGGGCAACATAGATGGTTTCTGTGAGAAGATACCAGAAGCTTCCTCCATGTCTGATAAAGCAATCCCATCTGACTCCAAGACAGACCCACTGCTGGCCTGAAGCTGAACCAATCAGCAAGAGTGGTAGCACGTTTGGGATATCATCTTTAAGAAGGTGGGGGGGGGAATGCTGTGCAAGACTCATTATGACAGAGGAGTGAGAGAAACAACTCTGCAGACACCAAGGTCAGAGAAGAAGAAGGAAGAGGAGATACTCCATATGACAGAGCAGAGATTCTCCTGCAGCCCGTGTCAAAGACTATGGTAATGCAGGCTGTCCCCCTGCAGCTCATGGAAGTTAACAATGGAGCAGATATCCACCTGCAACCCCTGTTGAATGCCACGTCAGAACAAGACTATGCCTGAAGGAGGCTATGATCCCATGGCAAGAAGGCAACAATGGAACAGGCTTGTGGCAGAATCTGTCACCTCACATGGGACCCATGCTGGAGCAGTCTATTCCTGAAGGAATACATGCTTTGGAAAGGATCCACACTTGAGCAGATTGTGAAGAACTGCTACCTGTAGGAAGGACTCACATTGAAGAAGTTAATGGAGAACTGCTTCCTGTAGGAGTGACCCTGCGCTGGTGCAGGGTAAGAGTGAGATGGAAGGAGAAGCAGAAACAACATGTGATGAACTGACTGCATCCCTATTTCCCATCTCCTTGTACTGTTCTGGGCAAGGAGGTAGAGAAATGGAGAGTAAAGATGAGCCCAGGAAAAAAAGGAGATATTGAAGGAGATGTTTTAAGATTTGTTTGTTTGTTTATATATTTTTTGTTTTGTTTTTTATACCCATACTCTGATTTGACTGACAATAAATTAAATTAATTTCCTCAAATTGAGTCTGTTTTCCCTGTGATGTTAATTGCCGAATGATGTTTCCCTGTCCTTACCTTAACCCACAAGTCTTTCCTTATATATGTCTCCCCTTTCTAGATGAGAAAGGGAAGTGATAGGGCAACTTAGTGGACACCTGGCATCCAGTCAAGGTCAACTCATCACATTTTCAAATTATAGCTTCTGGATCAGACAGACCCTGTACAAAATGCAGCTTGAATTGATGAAGACAATGTTAATTTTCCAGTCAGAAGAGTATGTGTTCGCTCAGGGTCAGTCTTCAAAATAAAAATGGTTTTTTTCCTGTGGCATAGATTTTTTTTCTTGCCAGAAAGTATTTGTATAAATTGATATTAAAATCACAATGAAGATCCAAGGGAAATCTACCCAGAGTAGGCTGAATGTTCAGATCACTACTTTTATGAGTCAGAATCTTCTGTGATCTTAGCAAACCATAATAAGGTCATTATTTATTCTCTTAGCAGCACAGGGCAAAAAATTTACAGTGTTCAAGCAGTCTCAGACCTCAGTTTACATTATAAGTAGGCAATTGACAGTCATTTTATATTTCATATAAGGTTATAAAAGAGGAATTTTTGCTCATAGTCTGAATACGAAAGAACAGAACCACAATGAGACTCTGCATATATGTTGTTAATGGGTGTTGTGTAGGAGCTGCCTCGTAAGTTGCCTCCAGAACACCAGTCATAATACAAAATTTCTCCACCACTGACTGCTAGATTTATATTTCTTTAGACACCTCTTTTACTGGTCCCAGGAATCTGAAATGTTTTATTAATTGCCAGGTCAATATCCACTGGTAAATAAGCTTTTATAAAAAAGAAGAGTCATCATCATTTATACAAAATAATTTTTAAGTAACTTTATCTACATTCGCATGAGACATTTTAGATTTTATCTGAGTATTTGATAAGCTATCTCATAGAGAACATCATTTACTGTGAGTTCTTTCAGGGAGAGATAGCTGTTTGTCAGTCTGACAGCCACTCAGCTAAGAAAGATTACTGCACTTTTACATGTATACATACAATGCATTTAGTTAATGCAAAAGTTAATTTCACATACTATAAACTGTAAGGGAGTTTTATACATTTTTATCATAATTTTTAAGTTATATGCCTCAGTTCTATGTAACTCTTAATGAGATTCTAGTCTGTAAGAATTTTTTGTCGTTTCATCCGCAGCTGTTCTATAGCAGGCACGAAGAGAGGTATCCAGGTAAATACCTTCTAAACAGGATATGTTTTCAGATTCAACAATATTTTTTTATAAATATAAAGAGCTCAAGGATTATCTTTTTCTAATTCATGATGGCTCTCAGTATTTTTTAAAAGAAGGAGCTTCTTAGAAAGAAGTTTATTGCTCTACAGCTTGAAGGACAAAAATTACCGGAAAACTAATACTTTGCCTGCATTCTGTATGGTTTCTTATTATCCTCCACATAAAAAAAGTTTTAAGATATAAATTTTTTTGTGATACCTATTAAAACTGTTCTCTAAATAAACGTGTGACAAAGGTTAAAATATTTTCTGTTATATTTTAAATAAATGCAATTTGAAACAATTTCTATGTTAAACCCTGAAGATTACATTTTTAATAGAAGCATAAATTGAATTTCAAATCTGAAATATACTATGCACTTAAGTGCAAGGCAAAAAGCCAAAAAATTCTGAATTCTATTCTTTCCTCTTAAAATGAATTTCTGTGTTTTTTGACAAGTCACTAAAGGTCTCTGCTTCGGTAGATTTATATTTTCATACTGTCGTGTGTTTCTTCTGAGTATAAGTCAACATCTATAGAAGGTTTCAAGACTATATAATATGCTATCTTTTTTTGTTACATAGTAAAGCCATTATTTCATTATATAGTATTATACACATCAGTATAGCCAAAATTTCCAGAGGTGAACCAGGGTTATACCATTAGCAATCTAGCTAACAAATTCATCTCTCCAAACAATATTAAAAGCCTGCAGACTCTGTACAGAAAATACTCTTTATCAAACTCAAAGCTTTTTTTTCGCTCTTGAACAAACAGATGTTTGCCGCTTCCATATGTCACAGCTGTGTGAGATATTGAGGAGATCAGTACTATCATTTAGTTACTCTAGGTTCATCACAGAACCTTCTCCAGACTGCTAAATATAAGTATTAGATCCTAAGTAATTAAGCATAATTCTTCTCTTCTACTCTTTGACACTAACTTGCTACTGGTTTTGTAGTGGTCAATGCAAGATTTTGCCTCCTTCAAATGAGAAAAATAGATATAATTTACTTACATTCCTCCACAACTTAAAATATGCAAATTCCCCATCCTGAAAATAGAATTGACATTTGGGGTTATGTTATGTTTAGGAAATACAATATCATTTATTGCTACAAAGAATCAGAGGCCGAACAATTTAAAAGGCAAAAGGAAGCTGACCCATTCTTCCTCTGTTATTATTGCTTTTTAATGAATACCTCTAAGAGCTTGATCCCAAATGATTAAAGTTAATGGGAATTTTATCATTAATGGCCACAGCAGAAATGAGTAAGAAAGTGTTGTATTTCAAAATACATCAGTAAGCAAAGTTGATTCTAGAATTTATTTGCTTTTGATAAACTATATTTGTCAAAATCTTCAATCATGACACTTTCCTGTACAACTATGTTGAAAGCTAAAGTTACCATCAAGAATAGGTAGGTTAAGTTCAGTTAATTTTGAGTCCATATTGGCAGTGATGTCTTGTGGAATCTTTTTAAAGTCAAATCCTGTGCACAAATAAAGCAAGCACAAATAAATTCAAATATGCTGTTCCCACAAGAGAAACCATTATTCTAGCAATACAGGGACTTTAGGGCAATGCATTAGGATAGGAGGAGGGCAGATATAAATGAGGATAGGAGTGTGCTGACAACCCATCGAAGCTCCTTCCTAACAAAAACCTCAGAAAGCATCAACTGGTTTCTGTTAGTATTCTGATATCTAGATTTCTCAGAACTACAAAATTCCAAATGTCTGAGAATCACAAAAATATTAGTTGGAAAATAGCTTGTGGAAGGTCCTGGTTTACTCTTTGAACGAGACATATTGCTGATGACTGAACAGGTCAGCTACAGGTTTGTCCAGATGAGTCCTGAAAAACTCCATGGACTGAATCGGCAGTCTGTCTGGGCAAAAATTTCTAGTTCATTACAGCCCTATTGATGAGCTTTTTCTAACCACCACTTCAACCTTCCCAAGTAATAATTCGTGGTTCTTGTCTCTTATCTATAACTACTGAGAAATGTTATGTTTATAAAGGTTGCTCTGTATTTTTCCTGAGGAATAACTGTATTGTCACTTTCAAATTACATCCAATTTAAGGACTGCAGTCTAAACAGAGGCAGGTGAGGAAATTTTACAGTGTAAAGCAGCTTGCTTGAAACAGCTTTAGAGATTGTACTAAGGACTCATTTTTGAAATATAAATATCTCTTATATTCTGCAGTTAAAATTTCCCAAGGTTTTCAACTTTCTTTGCTGACTACTTAAAGCCATTGAAGAACATTCAGCACAAGACCTCTGGAAAGTCCTATTAGCACCTACTGGAATTTCGAACTCCACTGTTTCCTTTTAAGACTGACTACAAAAGTTCTTACTCTCAGAGTCCAGTTGAGATGTGTGGATCTGAGTTACTCAAACTGTTGCAGATGGCACATTAGAAAAATTGGTTGTAAAATCAATGAAAACAAAGGACTGTACATTCGTAAAGAGTATAACTGGAACAACTGACAATACAAGAAGGTATGGGAGAGTATTCTACTGCAAAATAAAAAATGAAAGCCACTGATTCTAGGCTTTGTAATTCAGACTATTAAATGTTCAAAGGAAACAGAGTGTTTAAATGGAAATGAGATGACTCAGAGACTTTGAATTGATTTAAACCTGGACTACTAAAACTAGGGAGAAAAATAAGACCACATCTCAGTGAAAGTGAGTATGCCAATTTGAAGCCCAGAACATTTAATAAAACTTCCTGAAAGAAAAATCTATCAGGCTGCAGAAAAATCCTCCCAAAGGTAATAAATGCCAGAAACCCCAGTACAAGGAACATTTTAACTGATCCTAAACTGTTCAAAACATTTGTGAATGAACAATAAGGATCAATCCTGAAAGGACAGGGAGGCAGATTAAATAACCTAATAGGTCTTCTCTTTCTTCAGCCCCTGTGAATTTATGGCAAATTAAAGAAACACTGAGAGATGCTGCCAGCATCGAGAACATAGCTTGAGTGGGAATCAAGCTACTAACCTTGAATAGGGAAGATAATATAGGAAAGGATGTCTTAGCAAGTTTGTAAATATAATTTTTTTACAACTAATGTGTGCCAAGCTCATTATAGGAGAAAATAACATTGAATATTCATATGAGGCATGAGCAGAGGTGGGGTAAGACTTTTGAAAAACATTTTTTACTTTCAGTAGAAAACAAGGGTGTCACTAGGCAATCTATATGGAACGAAAGTAGACAGGATAACAGACTACTTTATGTGAAGTAGAGCTTAAAGAAGTTTCCCAAATATAATTTTTTCAATGCGAAAATGAAATCTATGATGTACTGATATTTACATTCATATATCATTCCCTTCAGGTATCTTGACATAACTGTCTAAAAGTTTTTATGAGTTCATTACCATCAGATAAAAATAATACTGTGTACTATTTTATTATAAGTACATTTAAGTCCAAAGATCTGGAAAATATTTAAAAAACAGTAGGAAGTAAAGGAAGTAAAAAGAAAAGATTAGGTTTTACAAAACAATTTTCTCTCCTCTAGGCAGTGGGGAAGAGGGAGACTGTAATTTCAGAGTATGCAACTTCAGAACATTCTGAATACAGAAATCTTCCATCAAGTCAGACAGACCAATAGTTTTTCAGTCCTGAAATCTTATGCCAGTAACTTATATCTCATGTATCATTAAAAAATAATAAAAACACAGTCAGCTCCGAGAACATACATAATATTATCTTCAGTGATCAGAGAATATATCCAATAATTTTTTTTGATAATTAATTATTTACTTGGTTCATAAAGCTTGGTAATTTTTTTTCTTCAACTAATTGTTGGGGTTTTTTTATTGGTCTGGATATATGTTGTCCAGAATAAGTAGTACTGTAAAAATAGCTATTGACATATGGTTGTACTGGCCAGTAGATTACTTTAGCTTTAAAATTCACAATTTTTTTTCAGCAACCACATAATACAGGATATTAAAAAGGATTCTTTGCAAATATTGACACTGCTATTATCTGTTGCCTTAGGAAACAAGAGATATCAGTTCTTCAGAATGCATCTAATGTTTTAAATAATCCAAACACACAATCACAAGAAGTACTGCAACCACTACAAAGAAGTATTACTGTCAGCTCTATTGAGGATTCAGTACCCGTGCCTAGCTCATAACTAACAAAGAATGTATTTAAAATTTCAGCTACATGTTTTGATGTTATGCTACGGTTTGCTGCACATTTGATAAGATGAACCATAGTCAGGTTATTAAATATTTGCTGTCACAAATGTGAAGGCATCAAAAAAACAAGTTCTCTACCTGCTTTCTCAAAATGTATAATCCATTCAAGAAAGTATTTTAAATCAGCCATATACAGTTTATATCCCTGAGCAACAGCAGTATTTTGGAGACTCTGTGATCAGGCACTGTAGAAAGCCTGAGACACTTGGAAAGATTTGCACAGAAATGTAAATTGTGAATAATGGGGCATTCAAAATTACACTGCTGGAGCTTTCTTACATGTAGTTTTGAAGCTGGATTTCTAATTCTTCATTGAAAATCCTGTTCTGTTCTATTTCTTATTTGCAGGACAATCTATCACTTACAGTCTTTTAGGACAAAGTAGGATCCTGTTAACACTAAAGAGATACAGCGTTAATTGGAACAGCAGGAATTTCTTATTTGGAATTGTCTCTTAAATGAGATTTACAGTGGACATGAATACACCTTGACAGTACAGGGTGACATGTTCACTGAGCCACAATATCAGTAGAAGACACCCAGATGGTTAATTGAAAACTGGTGTGTATGTTCATATTATTGAATGACTTAAATGACAGATTATGAACCTAAATCTACACTGAATAAATGTTAAGAAAATCTGCTCATGTATAGACCTTCAGTTTAGAGATGCATTCTAGAAACACATGCTCTGTTTCAGCAGCAACCTCTACACTATGCATTTCTTTGCTTGCTTTCCTTGGTAATGACATCATATGTTCTTAAATTACAGTATCTGCTTCTCAAATGAGAGCTCTACTTCTTTCCCACACAGCTGAGTAATACAGCACTTAGCTTTTTTCATTTCCAAAGTCACAGCAGATGTGTTGCTGTTTTAACTGAAGTGACAAAAATAAAACAATCTAAACTGCTCTAATTTCTTCACTTTCTCCCTTTTGTCACTACATTTAAGAAGTGAATTTACAAAGTACTGCACTGCATTTTTAGTGTGCACTTTAAATTCCATAACGTTGTTCAGCTAAAACCTTTCCCAGATTCCTTTAAGAATGACTGTGTCATCTCAAGGTATATGCAGAATTCTAACCTTTTCTCCCAGTTCTATCTCCTAGAAATTGTACAGTTAGGATTACCAGAGCAATAATCTTCAGTGTACATCCTGCAATTAAATCACATGCTATAAGTTTCCACCTGTGAGCTGACAAGGGTGTTGATTTAAATACCTGAACCATGATGCAGGTTGTTAGTCTGATATATTTTAGTGCTATAACTGTGTAAGAGGCAGAGAATAAAGATCAGTTAAAAGACAAATTGTATGCAGTCATCCTTCCACTAGTGGCAGGCTGAAAAACACCAGCAAGTGGGTATTACTACCTGGACTATCTGGTGAGATTCTATGCTATATTTTCACATTATTTCTGTTTCTTCATTATGCTTTTACTGTATTTTTACTATCAGTAAGGTTCTATGAGTTTCCCCCAACAAAAAACCACCTATGTATCAGCGACATTTCCAGCATAGCAGTTCTGCCTTCCTTCACACTAAGAATTCTTGCTGAGGAGGGAGGAATGTAGCTGGAAACTATTAAAGGTGTGAGTATCTATAGCATTCTTTAAAAATTCTGGACACCAGTATGCAGTCCTTTTGTATATTCAGGTATTAACTTAATGCAGGGAGTTTCAACAGTATTAGTCTACATCTTCAGTGTCTATCCATCTATAAAATAACTGGATGATCAGAAATGTTATCTTCAACCGGTAGGTTAATTCAGGCAAAGTTCCTTCACTGTAGACTTGCCATTTCTCCTTTTTACAAAAAAAACCCCAAAACTTAGCAAATTATGTATTACATCTTAACAGCTGTAAGAATAATAGTGCTTTCAAAGGCTTTTGGTGCCTGATATTCCTTCAAAATTTACTCTTCTGCAAAAATATCTCTTAAAATTCAAATATCATCACCTCAAAATGTACTATTTCAAAGTTATATTCATGGAGTAAACTGTCTAATGAAATTCTGCTTATTCCTAGTTTCAGTTCTATATCTTATTAGTGGTATTTTTAAAGACATCCACTGTGTATGATCAACTCCTCCTCAATACCAGTGTGGGTATAATAATTTTTGAAACACAGACCACAAAAAAGTTTTTGATGCATGAATTTGTCTCTCTATTTTAGAAATAAGTTATTCCAGGACAAATTATGGAAAATTATGCATAAAATACTAGCACTTCTCAAAGCAGATCCAAATCAGAAATTTGTTCCTTCTGACAGACAGAGAAAGAAATAATTCCCCTTTCAATGACTGCTACAAGAAAAGCAATATTTAAGTTTGTGTGTATTATAAAGAGAGCCCATTTTAGTAAAATCTGGAGAAGATGTCTTCAGCATGAGAGAAATTTTATAGAACCTCTTTTCTTCTAACATGCAGTCATTTACAGCCATACAGAATACCAATCGCAGTTTTGATTTGTTAGCCATTTATAGCTATCCTGTATTATGGAAAATACTGAACCAATCTGTAAAATAGTGAACAGTTGGACCTAGTCAGGATTTTAAAAATTAAATAAAATATATCACTATTGAAAGTGGAATATAGAAGGTTTTAAAATACTTCATGCAATCCAGCATCTCCCTAAGCTTAAATCTATAACAGGAAAGTAATCAAGACTAGACACAGCCAAACTACTAGCAGGCTAGAGGAAACTGCTTTCTTACTCACTAAGCTGGTGTACAGTGCCACAACAGCCCTGTGTACCTTTCAGTTTGAGCCACATACATTTACCTGATTTATCCGTTCATCAGTGTGCTGTGTCATCCTGTCCTTCATTAGTTCGTGTCACCAATAGTTTAAATACAATTATTTGACTATGAATAAATTGGGTGTTGACCTCCTCCTACACTGAAATACCCTGGAAAAGTTGTCACAGCAAGTAATCCCTAATGCAACCTTAAGCTCTTCTTTCTTGTTAATTTTAATTAACTAACATGCCAATCAGATTTTCAGTGCATGGGTTTTTTTTTCTAGCAATTATCACTGTTTTTGTAGATCTTTATTTTAATCTATGTATTAGTACCTTTGCCCAGCTGCCTTTGTGTGTGTGTGTGTGCACAGTTTGTATCAGGTTACTCAAGCAATCTGCAGAACTGTGAAAGATCAACAATGCCATCTGCAGGTATAAGAGAATTCCTGTTCTGGAGACAAATGCTTTTTTGGTTCCCTTTCTTTTAACATTTTTTTCTACAATGACGTCAAATGATGCTCACACCTCAAAAATTTAGCTCGGATCAAAATTGTGTAGGTCTGTTTAGCTAGACAGGACCTAGATATAAAGATTTTGGCTTAGAGCAATTTATTATTCACCTATACAAAAGACTGAAATTGTCTTTGAGCTTTATTCAAACTTCTCAAAAGTACCCAACTTGCAAAATGGAACTGGGAATCCTCTTAAAGAATATATTTCCAGACTCCTAGAATTTTTTTTGTTTTTCCAGCAAGTTTGTAAGCAGAACAGGACTGCTATTTTTTGTGATCTGTCACTTTTTCTTGTTTTCAGGTTTAACCATTCACAATCCCAAAGAGGATGCATATGCTACAGTTACTCTCTGGTTTTAGAATTTTATCTTTTTCTCAACATGCGTTCTGTACAGAATTTCAGGCATGGGGCAGGTAGGATCACATATAAACACCACAAAGAAAGATAAGTAGTGTGGCAGATTGAACAGACTACTGGTAATGTATGATTCAGAATATTTCATAGTTGTTTATTCCAGCATGCTGAGTTAGTGAAAGCTAACTTTTCCATCCCTACTGAAGATGATGAATACACACAATAAAGTGAAATTTCAAACTGCGAATGAGGAAATTTATATACTAGTCATATAATTGATGAACTTCTGGTGAACATTCTGAGAAATGAAAATAACTCTTATCAGCAGTAAAGTGAAAAATATTCACCAGTTTTATTAAAAATAATTACAATTACTCTCATTTAGGTCAGCATGTTATTAGAAAGAAGAAAGACTTACAATCAGAAACCAGAAACTTCTGAATATTCTTCTGATTCTTTAACTGAATCACAGTGGCCCTGGGCAATAGCAAAGTTTTTTATGCTCACTCTCTGCATCTGTAAAATTAGAATACTAATTCTTCCCCTCACAAGGGAATTGTGAGTTTTTAAATAGATAATGCTAGTAAGCTGTTCTGATTCTACAAATAGCACAGAACTCTTCTTAAAACAGTATTCAGCTATAAATATACTTAGATAATGTAAAATGAATAGTCCTTTAGAAAGGTTCTAAGGTCAAGTAATCTTGTGAGCAAACCTAAGTTAAATGCTTTCAGTAAACCATATCAACTGAAAGCTTTGGCTCAGAAATGAGGCGCTTACCTCAGTTCAATCCATTTAGGAATCTCTTCAAAATCTAACAGAGGCAATTTAATCCTTTTAAAAGAATTGTGGGTTTTTGTTTTGGTTTTGGGGTTTTTTTCCCCCACTTTATTAGTGTTAAATAGAAATTACATTGAGAGTGGATTTATTTTGCATTTTGACAAAAATTTAACTTTGTATACCTTCCTAAAATTAATAAATTTGTAGTTCTTAAGAATGGACATTTTGGATGGCAATGATTTTTAACAGAAGAAGAAAGTGTAAAGATGTGTTTCACAACTATACTTAGGTGCATTTTGTGATAAAAAAGAAAATTTCAGGGGTGTCAGATATAGATAAACATTTGTAATTGCTTCATGAGATTGCATCAGATTTTAAAATATTTGGTACTCATTTCTTATCTAATAATGAAATTATGTAACCGTACTTCTATTCTCAATATGGGCTCTGCATTTTTAGACACCACTCTCCACAGTGGATGGCCAAATGTAATTGCAAACAGGTTTGTATCATAGAATTATAGAATCACCAGGCTGGAAGAGACCCACCAGATCATCGAGTCCAACTGTTCCTATCAAACACTAAACCATGTCCCTCAGGAACTTGCCTACCCGTGCCTTAAACACCTCCAGGGAAGGTGAATCAACCACCTCCCTGGGCAGCCTGTTCCAATGCCCAATGACCCTTTCTGTGAAAAACTTCCTCCTAATGTCTAGCCTAAATCTCCCCTGGCACAGTTTGAGACCATTCCCTCTTGTCCTGTCCTCTGTCACTTGGGAGAAGAGGCCAACTCCCTCCTCTCTACAACCTCCTTTCAGGTAGTTGTAGAGAGCAATGAGTATGAGAGTGTTATTTTCTATGATATCTTTCTTGTCTCTTTACATTCCACTCCCCCCAGTCTTTCATATTCAGTGAAATTAGCTTGAATTTTATTCTGAAGTAGATATTACAAATGTTTAATGAACTGGTTGCATGATAACAATTCTGTTGACTTTGTAAGCATAAATGTCAGATTCAGTGCTGCACCTCTAACAGGCACAAATGATCCAGCAGATGTAGAAGAAGAGTGAAAGAGCTGATTAGCTCAAAGGTACCTCTGAGGCCACCAAAACCTAACCACTCTGAAGGACAATTAGCATTAAAATACCTTCCCTGAATTATTCGATAGTATGGCCATACTGAATATCAACAATGATATACAAAGATGTACTATGCCTCCAAGGAAGTGCTTTGTATATGTCTCTGGTTGAGAGAATCCTTCACACCAAGCTAAATCATAATGAGTCTTTTTCCAGCATATCCAGACCACTGTATCACAAAATGTACTGTTCATGTTTAGAGAAAAGAGGAAATCATAGCTCATTTTTCCTTTCTCTAGCTCTGATTAAAAGTAAACTGGACAGAAAACTGTGGTTTAAGATTTTCCTGTACTGCTGTGCATAAATATAACAAAAGTAAACGGAGAATTTTTTCTTTATATTTCTGTATTTTGGAAATATTTGCAGTTAAGATAGCTTAAACTTGGGTTTGTGACTTTCACGTAAGTGCTGTTGCTCAGGAAACCTAAAAAAGGTGCCAGCACTTCCAAATGGTTTGTTTGAAGTTTAGATAAAATGCAAGTTAGACCGGTGGATTTTTAGGTGCTCATCAAAATGTATTTGAGCCGATTTTAATTTTGTCAATGTTAATATAAGGTGTCCTGTCTTAACTTTTAAACGAACTGGCTGAACAGAATTTATACCACTTTTCTCCCTTATTTCTTATATATGAATACCCATCACCAGCCATTTATTGGTTATGGCATGGAATATTGTGCTCCTTTGCCACATGAGTTTTGCCAAATGTCTCAACCAGCTTAGTGAGAGATCAGTTCCACGATAAGGGGTCTTCCACGTCCCGAGTATGAAAATATACATAAAAACTGAAAAACAGAATTTGAGAGTGTTTGTGGCTGTTGCCTTAAATATAACATACTCTGAAAGCTATGGTTGAAGAAGGTACTTCATGTAAAGGAAGGATAGCAATATTTAAACATCCTTTATTTTTTTTTCCTGTTTCCTTGAACTTTATATATTCCAGTTAGACAATAAGTCAGCTTTGGCCCACTTTAGTAAAGTATTACTCACTTAGTTTCCTAACATTCAGTACTATTTTTTTTTGTATTAACAAGGAATTCTCATGGCAACTATTGTAATAAGATAGCCATTATTCCACAGATAGATTGAGAAATAAAGAATTTACTCCTCTGTAGTATGACTCCTAAATTCTCTTTAAAACTTAACCCTACTTCCTGCATAGTTCTCCACAATGTATAATTCTCCTGGATCTTTAATTCTCCATTTGGATGGAAATTATGAAAGATAAAACAAGGCTTGGCTCAATACTTGTCTTAACCTACTTATCTGACAATTACAATAAGAAGTTTCATGCCACATATAGTTTTTTTTCACTTTAAGAGATATATGAGTTATTATTAGTGTCATTATTATTAACTGTAGCAGTTAGATACTATAATTATTTAACCATCTTGTCACCTTTTTAGACTTATACCTATTAAGATTCACTGACTCCTCCTACTCTCTCCCTCAGCTGCAGTGTTCTAAAGGCAAGAATGAGCCAACCCAGTTCTGGGTTAATAAGGCAGGACTTTATCACTTAAAATAGCATTGCAGAAAGCCTCATTATCTTCTACATACTAATCCATCATACTGCCAATCTTCCCAAGTCAATCTGTAAAAGCATAATTTCTAGTCAAGTTTTTTTCAAAGATTTCAGGTTGTTAAAAAAATATATATATTTTCTGCATAGATTATACTTCATTATTTTTATGATAAACTTGCCTTGTCTACAATGGACTCAGACTTGTTGAATTAAATGGGATGCAGTGAGTTTGTGCTAAGAGGGTATAGCTTGTCATAGGAAACGTATTTCCAGGATGAGAACAGAGGAAAACAGAAATTCAGAACACATGTAACCCTGTTTTATATTTTTTAATAAAGTAATCATTTTTCAGAAATCATCTTAATATTTTCTTATTCTCAATATTTTGTTGAGAGTTGGTGAACTTGTACCAATTGCAAACTCTTCTTTTATACAGATCTTGAAAATGTACTGCAACAAACACTCTGCATAAACAAATACAACTTGTCTCATTCTGTATCACATTAATCTTCAAACTAAGTGAATATGTGGAATAAGTAAATTATCTTAGTCCTCTGTTCTTGCTTTAACTCATATTTCCATCAAAAGACTTTATTTCCTTTTAACTCCCTTGAGCACGTTTTAAGACAGCACAGCAATGCAATTCACAGGGAGTATTCCATGGAGCAGAGCTAGGGCTACACAGAACTGTTGCTATCTAAGGGAGAGATGGGAAGATTATAAGTGTTTATTTTACTCCTTTCCTCTATTTTGTTTTGTTTCTCTAGTGTCATGAAGTAACCTGGAAAAGGGAGAGAAGCTTTTCAGCAGTGCTTCCCACTTGTTTTTCAGCTAGTGAAAAACAGTCATTTTCTTTTGTCACTAAAACTACTTTGCACTTTGCAGGAACAAAACGTGTGAATCTCAGCAGATGAAGCAGATGCTGATTAAAGCATAAATTCTGCTTGCTGCAACATTTTTTTTTCCTTGCTGACTGATTCTTATCTTTGTCATCATCAAATTCTTACTCATACTAGGAAAAGTTTGGTAGAAAAGTGTATACATGTGGGTGTCTTTACATCTGAACTACATAGTAAAATGTAATTTCAATAGACAAAGAAAAGACATTGACTTTTGTCCATGAAGAACCAAACATCACTGAATTCTTTCATAAAAGCCAAACTGACTGTATCATATCTTTGCAATAATTGTAGAAGCCTGATACTTCTTTGTGACCCACTGTGCATGGACAATTAATCTGTGCAAAGACAGTAGCTGTAGCCTTTCCTAGATATATTGAATCATAGAATATTTTGGTTGGAAAAGACCTTTGAGTTCATCGAGTCCAACCATACATGTCCACTACTAAACCATATCCCTGAGTACCTTGTCTTTTAGATATCTCCAGGGATGATGACTCAACTACCGCTCCGGGCAGCCTGTTCCAGTGCTTGATAACCCTTCCCATGAAAAGCTTTTTCCTGATAAATATGATCTTCCCCTGGTGCAACTTGAGGCCATTTCCTCTTATCCGATCACATGTTACTTGGGAGGAAAACCAACATCCACTTGTCCTTTGAGGTTGTTGTAGACAGTAATAAGGTTCTCTCTCAGATTCTTTTTCTCTAAGCTAAACAATCATAGTTACCCATGGTGCTCCCCATAAGACTTGTTCTCCAGACGCTGTTGATTTAACTATAGAATAATTACCATTTCAGTATACTTTGGCTAAGATTTGTAAGAGTTTATAAATATAATAAAGAATTGTTCTGTGCACATGCTCTAACTGTCTAGGATATCTGGAAATCTTTCAGCAGTGTCCAAAGTGGTATTATTGGCCAGTGTGTATTTAACTTTAACAATATTAATTTAATCAGCTTCTTCCTTGGGGTAAAACAGAGAGAAGGAGAAAAGGGAAAGAAAGATTTCCTCAAATATGTCCGTGCATTTACTTACCTAAAGTAAGTGCTGTTTGAAATTTATACTTCATACATAGATTTAGCAATCTAAGCTAATACTCACAGCTACTTTCACAGCCATTGGGGAAAAATAAGCACATGTAGGGCATAAAAGTTGTCATTTTAAAGCAGACATTCAAAATGCATTAGTTGAATTGAACTAATAAAAAAAAAGGTAAAATGCATATGACTGTAAAAAAAAACAAAAAGAAAGAAAATAATATGTGCACAAGACACGGATGCCTACATTGCAATTGCTAAGAATCCTACCCAAAATGAGTATGTACTGACTGCTCTTACTCTTCAAAGCCTCAATGCCTTACAGGTTTTGTATGCTTATACACTTATGTCTAAAATGCTAAATGTTAGGTTTTATATGCCTTCTAATTAGCAAAAATGCTGGGTAAATTTCTCTAGTCAAAAGCAGTTACTTATTCAGCGACCAAATGAAGGTGACATGGAACACAGGTACTAAGGGTCAATAATATATTTACCTCACTTTTTTTGAAGAATAACAATAAATAGGAGAGTAAATTTCAAAATAGATTTTAATACTTCAATGTTGCCCTATTTTGTTTCAAATATCTTCATTACTTTCATCATATAGTGATAAATTTTCAGTTCTTGTGAGACAGGTATTTTGTGCATTAATAAAACATTTTGTTTTGATTTGCCTTAATAATCACATTTCTCAGATCAACATCTATGAATTAATTTTGGTTTTTGCTTATAAAATATCTGGTATTTTCCTTTTCTAGTACATTAGTCAAAAAGTTATTTTTTTATTTTTCTGAAACAGTTGATTTGCGTGTTGGTAAACTTAACAAGATAATCAGTCCAGCAGTCTCACAGGAACATTTTGCAACTGAGTATCAGGCTTGTCGCTTTAAAACTACAGGTCAAGTTTTACCTTGAACTACAGGAAACCACATTTTCATCAGTGAGCTTCTACTCATGCACTCTGCAGCAAAGACTGTAAGAACACTTGATTTTCTAAAGGTCATGGTCTAAATCCAACAGAGAATTCCAAATGTTGTGACACTTGATATTGCAGTGCAAAAAAGTTAAGCACCAAGATTCATCACTCTCATTTTCTAATTCCTTCTGCTCAAAGTAGATATAGAGGTTCAAGGTGGGTGTGAATTTTGTGTTTTAAAGTAAGTGGTTCCTGCTTCTTATGCACCTACTTATCTTTCTCCTGACTCAAAGAGCAAAACTAGTGAACGGGAAATATTGCACGAGCAAAAATCATGTTACCCTGAAAAACACATGAAGTACAATCAACTCTACTGAGCAGACAGCTCATTTGCTAGAACTGACGTTCAAAATGTAATGAACGTGTGACAGAAAGTGGGGATTGCACAAAGAATAGCTTGGAGTGAATGCTATACAATACATAGGAATATGAGCTGTTCAGATTTAACTGTTTCAATGACAAAAGATACATTTTAATCCAAATAATTTCATCCTAGTATATAGAAGAATTTGTTCTGAGCTTTCTCAATACCATGTAATAAAAACAAGTGTGGAAAAGGGCAGATGGTAAACAGTTAAGCTCTTTATGATGCACTATTCTACAGACTGGATTTAACATGGAAAGTTAGTAAGACCTTTCCTGAGATACGCATGTTTTAAAGGAGGCATCAGTTTTATGAAGAAATGCCAGTGAAAACAGATACAGCACATCATTATTATTCTACTCCTGTGCTACCCTGCCCTGTTCTGTTCTATTCCACTTGATTCATTTTTATTCAATTTTTTTCAGTTTGGCAATTATATTGCATTTTGAGTGGTGGAGCAAATGGAAGATATTTAGAAAAGTTTTAAAGAATTTGCCAAAGTTAATCATTTCAATCAATCTCCTGAATTCAGGGCGATAAATTCCATTTCACAGACCTGATTCCAATGGGAGCTAAAAACTTGTGTGTGACCTGCAAATGTTATCACAAACAGTAACAGTATTTGACAAATGGTCTAATCACAGTAGGGTAGATCAGCACATTTTTCTTTGCTATAATAAAGTGTCTCTTCTTAGAAAGCATATGGATTTATATTTTTCCAAATTTTATAAATTCTCAGATATATGTTAGCCTAGTTTTGGTCTAAAAAACCTGAAATGTTTCACAAGACAAATATCTGTATTTTTTTTAACAATATGTCAGCACAGATCACACATTATTTTCAAGGGTTTAGGCGTTAGTTTCCTGTGTCTTTTGGGACAGCTGCATTGTTTAAAAACAAGTTTAGCCTCCCTTCCGTCAAAAAAAAAAAAACCCATACCAGACAATCAGTATCAAAATCTAGCCTGTTACAAAAAGCCTCACATAAAACCTAGTAACAGATTTTTTAAGGTGGCAATTAGTATAGTAACGGTATACACAACTCAGAGACCACCCATGCTGAATTACAAACATTCCTGCTGTAGCATAATGTATGTAAAGTGAAAAAAGAAAACACACTTTCTAGAAAAGGCAATTTCCGTAATTAAAAAGTGAACTCTGCTAGGACTTCTCACATTTGTCATTTCAGTCCTCAGGTCATTTAGCATCATCTAATGAAATTACTAATACACCACTATTGGAACTGAACACTGATGAAGAATTCTGTGTGAGGTTGTGGGAAGGCAGTTATTTGATAGTTTTTTGGTCTATGAATATATTAAAAAATTGAAATATTTTCTGTTCCATGTGAAGCTAAAATGAATTTAAAAAATTGAATTTTACCGGTTATCTGAGTAGGCTTTTTTATAAATTAATTCATTGTTTATTTATTTTCCAAAAACTAAAATTGCATGCAGCATTTAGCTAAACTAAAAGTATGATTGAATTAAAAAAAATCACATAACTATATATGTGTTACTCAATCATCCATAGAACTTAAAATATTTTCTAGGAACATCTAGAACTTAAAAATGACCTTCACTAGAGTTCAGGTTTTAAATTCACATCATGGCAAGGCATTTGCCCTAGTAAAATTCATTATGAACTACATCTGGATTATGTTCACTTTCTTTACTTTTCATTATTGTCTTGCACAGGACCTCTAGCTTTCATTATGTGGATTCAGGATACATCCGAGGCCAAATTTACATTACAAGAGATTCACTGAAGGCTACTTAGCTATGTAGTAACCAGCCTACTATCTTCTGAAATTTTTTGAAATCTAAGAAGAATAGTGAAGTATTGCAAATAGTAAGGATGTGTCCCAAAAATTTGTTTTCAAATTTGAATTTCAATGGAAATTCAAAACAACATTCTCATGGTAGACACAATAATTTAAAAAAGATTTACTACTTAATCTTGCAAACATTTTAAGCAGTATAATGCATGGCTTGCAAAATATTTTTAAAATTCAAAGGATCCAAAAAGTAGTTAAACATGGAAGACTACTTTTAAGGTTCCAGCTTTCAAATTTTTTTTTTCACTATTATATGGCTTAACACTGACTACAAAATTCATAATCCAATAATTATTTTGCAAATATTAAGGGATGCATATATTTGCAGTTATGCTCATATTTGAAAACTGGAAGGTTTCCAGACATGCACTTCAGGAATTAATATATTGTAGATTTGAATGCCTATACATATCATAGAAGGAATTGAATAGCTAAGAAAATATTTTACAATAATTTGTTTTCTGGGTAAATCCTGGTTTATTCCCATTCCTTCACAATCAGATAAGTCACTTAGTTCCATTCAGTATTTAGAAATAATTATATAAGAAATAAACAGGAAATAAACAAAAAGTGGTTTTGACAACATCTACTTACTTAAAAATAGGTGAATGCTTGTTAGACTTACAAAACTGACAAAGATTTTGCCATAAGACATCAAAGAACAGGCTCAAAGTGTTTGACATTCAGAGTTATATTTCCATCCTCAGATGTTAAATCAGACTAATCATATTCAATTTATGGCTTTACTAAATATGTTATTGCCAATTTCTATTTATTCTCCTTTCTTTCTTAGATCTTTCATCTGTTAGATTAAATGTGAAAAAAAAACCAATGGTACTCTATCTCTTTTTGCTACAAAGTGAAAATCTAATGCTTCTGACAATTGTCCTAAATATTAACTTGCAAGCCCACTAGCAGTGATATCCAGCAATGCTTGATTAAGTGATGGTTTTATAATTCATTATTAACCAACATTCTTCATTCTGGAAATGAACTTGCATTAACAAAGTAATTTTTATTTGTGTTAACATCAGTCAAAAACTCAAGGTTGCAGATCCACCAAACTGTAGTGTGACCTGCTATAAATCATGTCACTTCTCCATGCGACATCTCATCTCTAAAACAGGGATAAAAATTTTCTTCCTTTCAGAACTACTGTACCTAGCATTGGCTTGTTGTTTGTTTCCTTCATTGCTGTAAAATTCAGTTACAAGTTTCTATGAATTATGTTCTAGTGGTTTAAAAAAATTATCATTTTGAGTGGTTATTTTAACTTATTAATATGCACAGAACTAAACATCCTGAACAGCACTGTGAATCAAAATTTAAACTTTGCTTTGACAATACATGCATTACAGAGACAAATCAGTTTCCATGAAGAAATTATTTGTGCTTGCCTTTTCCCTTTTTGCTTCAACTAAGTTTTAAACATGGCCAAAAGGGCTACAATTACAATAGCTTGCAGGTGGAAATAAGTATCAAAACAGAAAAAAAGAGGGAAATTAGACCAGAACATATATATATACACATAAGTATATTGCAAAAGAAATGCTGTCTTAGGCAGATTTTATCTACATCTGATTTTATTTATTTGTTTATTTATTTATTTTACTTAATAGCTCTAACTTTTTTTTCACTAGGGAAATAAGTAGTACCATATTCCGATATATCAAAGTGTAAAAAGGAGGAAGATGTTTGTGACTGTGAACAGACTCAGGGCCTCCTGTAACCTTGTATCTCTTCAGTGATTCTGAAGTGTGTGTATGTAATTTCAGGAACTATAGGCCCTATAGGTGGTACCTGACTAATGGTAGCCCTTGATATAGCCCAAGAAGACACAGGATTGATATGAGAAGATCATAAATCTGAGAAAAACATAGAAGAAGGAGTAAAACTCCTGAGCCGTGTAGTCAAATGACTGGCCAGTGCAGGCGATTACATAATGTTCTTAACTTTAATAGTTCCATCTTAAAAAAAGGATAAGGGAAAGTGTAAAGGAATAAACTCCACATTACAAAAATAACAAGATGGAAAATATATAAACATTCACCTTTCATGGACGTTATTCTATACTGCTCCTTTCTTTCTCACTCTGGTAGCAGTATTTTTATGTCATCAGGGCCACCTCATTAACACCTTTTTGTTCTCAACCAATAAAGAAATTTCAGAAGCAATGCAGCATAAAATTTGGGCTTAAGTAAGTTAATTTGTCCTGTTCTTTCAGTCCAAAAATTCTTTCAGTAGTATTGAATCTCTTTTCAGTCAAGTTCTTCATTTCTTAACTCTTACACTAAGTACCATCTTCTTCAACTTTGTGAAAAATGTCAAAGTTTTGTTTTTTTTTTTAAATGTCAAAGATGCATCAAGGGAGATTTAGAGTTGACATTAGGAAACATTTATTTACCAAGAGTATGGTCAAACACTGGAACAGACTTCCTAGAAAAGTGGTCAATATCCCAAACCGTTTAAGTGTTTAAGAGGCATTTGAACAATGTTCTTAATAACATTCATCGGGGACATGATTTAGTAGCACATAGGTATGGTTGGAGTTTATGATCTCTAAGGTCTTTTCCAGAGTAATGATTCTGTGATTGTATTCTATGATTCTATGATTATTCACATTGCATATTAATTAATTTTGCAATTAGCTGCTTGGATAATTTTTTCCTTCAGCATTTTTTCCAAACCTTTGATGCTATTTAATCAGTTTTGTCACATCATGTGTGCTTGGTTTATTTCTCTTTGCAAAGCTGGGTTACTAAGCATGAAATCTTAATTGTATGGAATCACAATCCAGTTTTGCAGATTCTTCATAAATGCTTGTTAAAAAGATTGCAAATTAATGTGTATTTCTTATAAAAATCTAGCAGAGATTAAAGATTAATAATACTTTGTTCTTCTAAGAAGGGAATAAAAACCTCTACCAAACATCTTATCTAGCCACATGAACATACCATTCTCTCCTAAAGTTCAGTATATATTTCTCAATGTGGTGTAGCCAGGCTTAAGTCCTAAAACTGTAATAATAAAAAAGGAAAACTAAACTGTAAGAATAATTCCTGGAGCAAACATATCTGCACAGAAAATATGCTTAGGATTTCTGATTCAATGCAGTGATATTCATATAGGTTTTCAAGTAATTACATGGCATTAAAGCAAATATGAGGACAACTAGACCAATAAACTTTACAACAGTCTTCATATTAAAAATTGCAAGTCAAAAATTCATTCCATATAATCCAAATGGGTTGTAATTATACTGTACTTGATAGTAAATATACTTACAACCACTTAATGTATACTTAAATATTATCTAACTGATGGTTTCTTGGATATGTTGAGTTCTCACAGTATGGTAAAACTAACAATTTTTATAACAATAAATAAGTCAGCTGTCCAGATTCTCAAGTGGACAATTAATTTTGCATCATTTATAGCTATACTATCTCTAAACTTTCAGAGCAGGTAATTCCTAAAGAAAACCTTACTCTGGTTAGGCATAGATTCACTGTATCAGGCTCTGCCTCTTGCTTTTCTTCCCCTATATTGGTGACTGCTCAAATGTAAGCAGTGGCATGCAGAATTAGTCTCCATGTTTTATAGAGTCAAAGACATACAATAATAATGCAATTCAGAGTAGTTGCAAGTGATATCAGAGCTGACTTACTTCTCAGAATAATTTGTATTTTCCACATCATTCTTATGCATGCTTGAAGAGTGGTGCAGGAGGAAAGCCTTAAACTTTATTTCATATCAACTCTTTTTCTGTTGTTCTGCAAACTGCATAAAAACAGAAAAAAAAGTCCCTCCATCCCATCATATGATTTCCTATCATGTAATAGTTCCCAGCTTTCTTCTGTGCTACGTTGTGGCTCTAGAACATTATTCAAATAATATCAGAACCAGAAAATGCAAATATAATATTCCGTTTGACTTGTGAATTCTCCTGTTTCTGACAGATTTACAGGATCCTTGGTTACTTTGTGGAAACATCCTCTGAGTACATAGTTTTTTATATAGGAAGACCATAGATTGCTCAGGTTATGCAGTAGGAAGAGTCTAAGGGAGGATTCCTCTTCCCTATCTGTAGAAATTGATACCATGCTGAGAATCACAAAGGCTGAATGTAAAAAGTGTGCTATTAAGTATCTGTAACAAGAGTTCTGTTTCTTCTATTAATCGCTTCCAATGTACCTGCCAGTTTCCAGATCACAACCAATTGCTAAATTATTTTGAAAACTTGAAGCTGTATTTGTATGTTTATTAATGATAAAAATTTTCCTTACAGTTCCAGGTGTAATAGCTTCCTAGTTTGTGTCTTCTAATCTCTGCACTGAAATTAGAAGTTGATTTATTTTTTATTTTTACTTTGAGAGTGAGAGAAAATAAACTTATGTTTCTCATTATACCTGACTGAATAGCACTGCTGGACTCAATGATCTTGAAGGTCTTTTCCAACTTAAAGGATTCAGACATAAATGTACATTTCTGTCAGCTCTAAAACAAAACAGCTTGGTTGACCTGAGCTAAAAAATTTGTAAGGTTATAATGGAAGCACTAATTACTTCTACTGTTTTTGCCTGTAAAAGCTAAATTTCTTCTTGGTATCTTATATGATGCTGTGTTCCGGATTTGTGATGAAAACAGTGTGGATAACACAACATGATTTAGTTGCTGCTGAGAAGTGTCTGCACAGTGTCAAGGACTTTTCTTTCCCACTTTGCCTTAGCAGTGAGTAGGCGGGGATTACACAGGATGTTTGGAGGAGAAACAGCTGTGAAAGCTCAGACCTCAACCTACCAAAAGTATATCACATACCATATGACATAATGCTCAGCAATAATACTATAGAGAGAGGGAGGTTGGTAGGTTTGATGTTGCTTGGGAACTGGTTGGATATCGGTTGGTTGGTGATGAGAAATTGCCAGTGCGTTTTCTGCATCCCCCTATCCCTATCCCTGTCCCTGACCCTATCCTTTCTTCTATATGAAACCTTTGTGGCTTCAGAGTCCAGTTTTAAAAATATTATACTTTCATTGTACAGAAAAAAACTTATTTCAGAGAGAACAAAAGCATACAGACCATAGAAAGATACTTGGGACTTTTTTTTTCCTTAAAAGAAGTAAAAATATGATGTGATTATTATGAAAATGTTAAAAGTCATCTTCAGTTTACAAGCATATGAAATCCAAGAATGCCATGAAGCATTGACTGACTGATCTTATTCACATAACACTTCCCTTATAAAATCCTTGGATGAATGTAGTGAGGCTTCCTTGAGTGAGAAAAGAGAAATTACAAAAGAAAATGCCCTAACACAAGGAATATTTTTTCCAGTAAAAGACTGGAAATACTTTTTTTTCTGGTAAGAGATGGAGAAGACAAATGATGTCTTGTGTGAGAGAAGGGAAAATGGCTTAAAGTGATGGACTAGTATGAGGAAAGACAGCAGTACTGATTGATTACAATGAAGTGAAGTGAAAAATACAATAAAGAAAGAGGAAGTTCTGAAGAGCAGACAATGACTGCATGATAAAAAATTTTACCGTGATGGAACTGGTACAATTTCAAGAACACATTTTAATTGTAGAAGTATTGAAGAAAAGGAAATCAAAATGTCATGCTCTGGGAAAGAATTCAGAAAGCAGTATTTAAGTAACTCTAACATCATAGATTAGAATATGTCCAGAAAGGAAACTGTGATTATACAAGCATTTAGAAATGATAACTGAAACAAAAGTTAAGCACAAAATCCCTAACAGTTACGCAATGTAGCATGCACATACACAAAATGTCTACTCTGTACAGCATTTCCCACTCTGTTTTTGAACGTTTGTTTTCCTTTTTCAGGCTTTCATTTTTCAGCAATAACTTATAAAAGCAAGCAGACTGCAAATGAAAGACCAGATGATATACAGCTTTAGAGAAGACCTAAATGAGAGGCCTGGAAAAAGTGGAAGTCAGAAAAAAACCACAGAGAAGCAGGATGTTATTTTCCTGAGTGAGAAATTTCAGTAGAAAAAGTGAGAGTTTAACAGAACTGATGCTTCTGCTTTATAAACAGACTAAAGAGATAAAATCATGCTGTATGGTTCCCACTCCCTCAACCCCATATCCATTTCTGTAAGCAGGAGAGTCTGAATACTGACCTTCTTCTCAAGAAGACTAGATATTCAGTATCTGCCCTATATGTCTGACTTTTATACACATAGGTTTTCCTGATCTTCATTGAGTTGGATAAAGCACCTAAAGCAAAACAGCAAAAACTATAGAAGATAATGAGAAAGAATGTGACCAGTGTTGGGGATGTTACATCAATTGTCACCTTGTGTCCAAACACACACCAGCTATAACATTGAACATGGGACTGAAATCTGTGAGCTGCGAGACAGGCATACGATACCACAAACAGAATGAAACTAATTATCCTGGAAATTGTATACAGCACCCAAGCCATACGTCAAAGAGTCTTGAGATAGATATTGAGAATCATCATGGAAAAAAAAAGGTTTGAAAAGAAATTTTATGCATTATTTAAAAAGAAGTTATGTTAATTTCAAGAAAAGTGACAGATACCTTCACCTATAATGCAGACTAATTCCTGGAAACTTAANTCTAATCTCTGCACTGAAATTAGAAGTTGATTTATTTTTTATTTTTACTTTGAGAGTGAGAGAAAATAAACTTATGTTTCTCATTATACCTGACTGAATAGCACTGCTGGACTCAATGATCTTGAAGGTCTTTTCCAACTTAAAGGATTCAGACATAAATGTACATTTCTGTCAGCTCTAAAACAAAACAGCTTGGTTGACCTGAGCTAAAAAATTTGTAAGGTTATAATGGAAGCACTAATTACTTCTACTGTTTTTGCCTGTAAAAGCTAAATTTCTTCTTGGTATCTTATATGATGCTGTGTTCCGGATTTGTGATGAAAACAGTGTGGATAACACAACATGATTTAGTTGCTGCTGAGCAGTGTCTGCACAGTGTCAAGGACTTTTCTTTCCCACTTTGCCTTAGCAGTGAGTAGGCGGGGATTACACAAGATGTTTGGAGGAGAAACAGCTGTGAAAGCTCAGACCTCAACCTACCAAAAGTATATCACATACCATATGACATAATGCTCAGCAATAATACTATAGAGAGAGGGAGGTTGGTAGGTTTGATGTTGCTTGGGAACTGGTTGGATATCAGTTGGTTGGTGATGAGAAATTGCCAGTGCGTTTTCTGCATCCCCCTATCCCTATCCCTGTCCCTGACCCTATCCTTTCTTCTATATGAAACCTTTGTGGCTTCAGAGTCCAGTTTTAAAAATATTATACTTTCATTGTACAGAAAAAAACTTATTTCAGAGAGAACAAAAGCATACAGACCATAGAAAGATACTTGGGACTTTTTTTTTCCTTAAAAGAAGTAAAAATATGATGTGATTATTATGAAAATGTTAAAAGTCATCTTCAGTTTACAAGCATATGAAATCCAAGAATGCCATGAAGCATTGACTGACTGATCTTATTCACATAACACTTCCCTTATAAAATCCTTGGATGAATGTAGTGAGGCTTCCTTGAGTGAGAAAAGAGAAATTACAAAAGAAAATGCCCTAACACAAGGAATATTTTTTCCAGTAAAAGACTGGAAATACTTTTTTTTCTGGTAAGAGATGGAGAAGACAAATGATGTCTTGTGTGAGAGAAGGGAAAATGGCTTAAAGTGATGGACTAGTATGAGGAAAGACAGCAGTACTGATTGATTACAATGAAGTGAAGTGAAAAATACAATAAAGAAAGAGGAAGTTCTGAAGAGCAGACAATGACTGCATGATAAAAAATTTTACCGTGATGGAACTGGTACAATTTCAAGAACACATTTTAATTGTAGAAGTATTGAAGAAAAGGAAATCAAAATGTCATGCTCTGGGAAAGAGTTCAGAAAGCAGTATTTAAGTAACTCTAACATCATAGATTAGAATATGTCCAGAAAAGAAACTGTGATTATACAAGCATTTAGAAATGATAACAGAAACAAAAGTTAAGCACAAAATCCCTAACAGTTACGCAATGTAGCATGCACATACACAAAATGTCTACTCTGTACAGCATTTCCCACTCTGTTTTTGAACGTTTGTTTTCCTTTTTCAGGCTTTCATTTTTCAGCAATAA
>WAAB01018400.1:0-61436 GCA_013389865.1 Piaya cayana | reverse complement strand
GGGGAGAGGGTCTTCAAGGAGGACAAGAGCCATAGGGCTAGGGTAGAGGGGCTGAGAGGAGAGGGTCTTCAAGGAGGACAGGGGCCATGAGGCTGGGGGGAGAGGAGCTTCAAGAAGGACAGGGTCTGTGGGGCTGGAGAGAGAGGGGCTGCAAGGAGGAGAGGGGCTGCAGGGAGGACAGGGACTGTGGGGTTAGGCGGGAGACAGGGAGGTAGAGAGGCTGCAAGGAGGTCTGGTGCCAAGGGGCTGCAAGAAGGACAGGGGCTGTGGGGCTGAGGAGAGAGGCTGAAGGAGGACTGGGGCTGTGGGAAGAGGGTCTGAGGCGAAGAGGGGCCATGGGGAGAGAGGCTGGAGGAGCTGGGGCTGTATTGAGAGGATCTGCGGGGGGTACAAGGGCCGTGGGACTGGGGGAAGAGAGGCTGAAGGGGAGAAGAGCATCCTGCAAGGAGTGGAATGGGGAGGGTCCCTCAGTCCCACCAAGGAGACTGGAGAGCCGTCTGCGGTGATGGTGGGGGGCAGCCACTGGGGAAGGGGGCAGTGATGCTCACAGGGGCCTGAGGTGACCGTGGGGAGTGGCCTGGGTTGTAGGGGACAGGGATCCATGCTGCATTCAGTGGGCCTGAGAGGACAGTGAGGGATTCCTGCTATACACAGAGGACCTGAGGGGATGTTGGGAGGCCACCTTTGATGACGGGGACAGCTTGGGTCTCCCCAGCGCACAGAGGGCCTGAGGGGCTGGTAACAGGCTGCCTGTGATGAGGGGCATGTTGAGGGATCCCCCCTCTGCTCACAGAGGGCCTGGGGAACGGTGGGGGGACACTTGCTTGAAGTAAGTCCCAGTGGGTGAGGGACTCTTTGTGCTACAACAGAGTGACCCCTTGCCTGATGGAGGTCCCAAGGTGGCTGTGAGAGATGTCCATCTGGTGACCAAACAGCAGGTCTACATCAGCGTCAGTAAGGGATGTCCTCGACTTCCCAGCCTTGCTGCTCTTTGTGACCGAGAAAGGGGGTGATGTTAGGGCTGGGACTTTTCCCTCTGAGGGAACCACATCTAGGGGAGCAGTGTGAGCGCTTCACCTCATGTCATGCCTCCAGCAGGCTATTGCCCATGGTTACCGCCCTCCATGCTTTCCTGCCAGCAGGCTCTTGTTCAACTGGTGGCCCTTAAGGGGGTTCCAGAAGATAAATGAAGGACTCTTATGAGTGAGCTAAAACTTGCTACACCCAAGGCTTGTCTTCCCTGGAAAAGATGTAGTGGAAAACATTGAAAAGCCACTTTGCCAGAGTGCCTATTTTAGGACTGGCAAGTTGGGCGTTGTTCCTAGTGTCTCTCTGGGTCAACACAAAAAAAGAGACTGTCAGGCCAGGCCGGGGTGATGTTGCTTACCAGGACCCCTGAAGAACAAGTGGCCAAGGTGTGTTTGCTTCATTGAGGAAGGGGACAGCACTGCAGAAGGGGTTTTTGTGCTAGCAGGGAGGTGATTGTCTGTGCTGTGATTTAGATAAACTCTTGCAGAAGAAAGAGGTTGACATTTCCTCGGAAAGCATTGTTTATCGTTCCTGAGCACTGTCCAGCTACTGGAGTGCTTCACCCCGGGGGCGGCAGTGTGGTAGTGGTAGGTGATGTAATTCCCGTGTGCATCTCGTCAAGTCGTACCAGACAGTGTCTAATGTCATTTCTGAGTGAAAACACACTGTAAAGGCAGCAGATTGGGATTTTATAACGTTCCTCTCAGCTTTTTCTTGTTTGTGTAAAACATCTGTTTTCATCTGACAGTTTTTGGCTTTGGTACTGTTTACCTCTAGCACCAGGGTCCTGGAGTTATCCCTCTCTCGCCCGCCTGTTGCTCAGGGGAGGATTTTTTAATTACTCATTTCCTCTGAAGGCATCTTCATTTTGTGCTTAGTAATTCAGTTATAACTCCCTAGCTGCTTGCTCTCTGAGGCATTTTGGTTTGTAACATGTTTCATTTTCTAAAAGATATGACCTTTAGTGTTTGCTTAATTATTCTTGCTTTGTAAAACAAGACCACCTGAAGCCCAGGGCATTTCTCTTGTCACTCCCTCTGGCTCTGGGTTTATCTGTGTGAGCTCTCTTCTCCCCGTCATTCTGTTTCTTCAGCTGGTTAATCATAAGCATTGTGCTCAAACTCTTTCAAGCAGCAGCTTGGTTGCTTATTTCTCTCCCCTTCCATTTGCTCGTGACTCTTGGAGTGGGAATAGCAGTTTTCCTTCTTCATCACTTTAAAGGGAGGAGTTTAACGTACAGTTATGAGCTCTGCACAGTAAGGCATCCTCTTTGCTTGGCTGCTGTTTGAGCTGCATAAATAAACTTGATGCTCCTCCCTTTCTGACTTCTAGAGTAGGAAAGTGTTTTGCATCAATCTAAAGGAATTCGCCCCTTTACTTTGAACAGGTAAACAACTCCTTGCCTTCTGCTGGCCAGTCAAGGGTTTGTAACCCAGACCAGGGAAAAAAAAAAAGTCCTGTTGTAGCTTGGTATACACAGACCTGATTGAGGCATAAAACTGTTCTCCTGTCTTGAAAAACCAGACAATTCTCTTGTGGTCACTACACACACACCACATACATTCACACATTCCTCCAGTAAACAAAACAAAGTGCTGGTTGGTTCCATTGCTTTTCTGTATGCTTACTGCTAGATGATATCATCAAAAATAGGACAAGGTGAAGATACGTCTTAGTATGCAGACTTTACAGTAGAAACTATTTTTTTTTTCTGGACATTATTTTACAGTAGCACCACTGTCCTCTTTGATACAGCCACACCGACTCCATGTATCAACAGAACATACAGCTTATGTTTCAGGAATTAATGGCCATTCCATTCAGTAATTGAGATGGGAGGTCTTTGTGATGTGGGGACCTCTTGTTGGTAATCTTTCAAGAACCAGTTGTTTGAATAGTTACTCCCCCCCCTTTTTTTTTTCTTCCATCCATAAAGGATAGCAGAAACATGCAAGGTCCTATTTCTTTTGGGCTGATGCAGTCACTGCTGCTGTTCTATTACAAGCAAGGGAGGTGCTTGTGTGTCATGAGATCATGAATGGAAAGAGGGCTCCAGGAAAAAAATGGGTGTATATTTCAGATGTAGTTCATATTATTTGTTGAAAAAATAGGTCCTGGACTCGTAGACTCTGAGGTTTTGCTTCACTTCACTTTTCCTGTATGAGACTTCTCTGTTATAAGCGCTCTTCTTAGTTTAGATATAGTTATTCCTGAAATTTAAGGAAAATTTTGCCAGGAGGGGTGGGGAAGGAAGGAGGAAGGGTTTCTGAGACCTTTCTTGCAGACTCCACGTACTTCCTAACACAACAGAGTTGTTCTGGGTCAAGGGCCTTTGAAAAGTTTCATTATCACTTCCTCCATCCAATCGTGTGTATGGATAGTCGCCTGCAAGCAGAATTTCACTGCTGGGTGGGAGCATCGCATTTCACAGCTGTGTTGCTACTGAAGGTTGTATTTCACAGATGTGATGGCATAACGATGAACTATAATTTAATAATAATGACCAACGAGGAGGGCATTTCCTAGAGGTTAATGAAAATTAGAAACAAAATGGGTAGCTGAGTAGAAGGCCAGCAGTACAGCTGAAGACCCCTCAATCTAATTAATTAATGTGCGCCACTCTACAGCCGGCATTACAAATATAAATCAAGGTGAAATTATAGAAGAAGTTATATAAAAAACAAGTGCTTTAAATCAATTTCTTTTTTGTTTAGCTGTGCAGGAAGCTGAAAATCTGTGGATAAATTCTGTGTATTTTTCTGTTAAAAAAGACAGGAACTCAAGACTACCAGTAGGATACACACTAGATTTTTAGAACTATTGATACAAGCAAAAATGTAGCCAGAACCATCAGCTGGATCACTTTTTCATGCTGAAGATAGTAGTTTTTACAAGTTTACAGAATCAGATTAATGCTTAATTATTTATTTTGTTATCTTCAAAGTTGACTCATTTTTTTAAACGAAGTGACAATGATAAGTTTGAGATTTCCAGTTATTAATGTAAACATTTCTTTTATTACACACGCTCCAAACTGAAGGAACGAAAACAGTTGGAAGTTAAGCTCGCTAACCCGAATTTTAAGCAGCTATGGGTCAGGTTTTCAAATGCTCCTGAGTACAGAAGTTATATTGACTAAAAACTGCAAATGTTGATTGAGCGTGGCCTGATAATAGCACTTGAGCCTTCTGAACTGGGAGCTCAATAGACTGGAAAATGGTGCTTTGTCTGTGAATATTCCATGAGATATTTGCTTATTGCTTCTGTGACCGTTTTGTATTTTTGCAGTAGTGCAAAATGGAGCAATGAATAGCGCAGCAGAGCCTGAAGTTTTTATTTTTCAGCATAAACGGATACTTCCAGTATGAGATTTTGAAGTGTAAAAATAAGTTTGTAAACTTGTATTTGTTTTAGCTTCTAGGAAATGGGAGAAATAAATGATGTTTTTTAGTTTAAGCATGAAATACAAGGGAAGTAAATATATGGATGCATGAAATGAAATTCAAACATGGTGTTAAAATAAAAAGGAATTTATTATGTATATAAGCCCCACTATAAATTGAAAACTGACTGTGCATGTGAAGTTTTATTAAGAGCATGCTGCTTTATTTATAATGGGATTTTCCGAGGTAGTTAATAAACTTGACAGAAATAAATAGTCCAGTACTCTGAGCACATATTGTGGTGCTGATCCTGTAAAACGTTACGCATGCATTAATCTTGCTGTATTGTGAGTACACAAGTTCACTTTAGCGTTTGGGTAGTGGGGTGTCTGCAGCTGGGGTTTAGTAACCAAGCAGAAAGTTGGAAGCCAGATCCAGCAGTCTGTTTGTTTCCTTTTCTAAGGGTGATTGTACAGGCTGTTAGCCAGTAACTCGCGATGCAAATTAAAGTAAAAGAAAAAAAAATTTCACAGAATCTAGAAAAACGGAGACAGGCACAATGTATCGCAGTGTTTTTGGTGACCTCACTAACCGCTCAGCCTCCATTCTTGTGGTTAGGATGATGCCATCATGGTGTGTATGAGCACGGGTATCCTTACATCTCGGCGGGAACTGCAAGCTCTATATACACATACTAAGGAAGCGCTCTGACCACATAACCACGATTCCAGAACTAGTTGTTTCTGAAATGCTGCCTGTATGTGTTGACTATGATAACAGCTCATGTCATTTTACTTCTGATTTTTTTTCCTGTTCATTTGAAATGTATGGTTTGCTTTGCTGCAACTTGTGGGTGTAGGTTTTACTCTTACTGGAAACTCTTAAAAGATTTACTGCCTTAGTGCTCCGTCTGATATTTTTCATGCGCTTATTTGATTTCAGAGACTGTCTCTGAGAACCGGATTTCTGTTGCACAGCGAGACGGTGATAAAGGATTACTTGATTTTAATTACGGGTTTTATGTCAAGTAATAATTTTTGGCTAAGCAGCTCAATTTGTCATGGGTTATATGAAAACACTTAAGGAAAGTTTCTCTCGTGTGAAACTGCTGCTTGATTTGTTGATTCAAAAATAGCTGTGCTGGAGATCAGGTTGTGAATGCAAACTAACACTGTGCAAAACTCGGTGTGCATTCTCTTATGCATTCTTGTAATCCAAGCTTGGTTCAGTTTAGCTGTGCCACACTTGCCTTTTGCATTCTTGTGCAGAGTCTCAGTTATAAAGGCTTAAAGGTAGATTTAGGTGGTGCCGAGGTAACTTCTTCATGTTAAACAAGCTTTCAGTCACAACATGTGTGCTTAACTCATTGTGGGATTCTTCCGGACGGTACTGTTGTGGTTTTATAGAAATCTAGGGGTTGAATGAATGTCAGTGTCTTTGATTTTACAAAAACAGGAATAAAAATGAGGAAATCTCAGTAATTCACGTCTTAGTTGTTTTGGTGCCAGCTGTGTGAGTATCCTCGCTGCAGAGTGTTTTGGCTTCTGCTGACAAATCAAAACAATGCCTGCTCCCCTACCTCCAGCAAATGGGACGCGCAGTCTTGCACCAGGTAACTGAAAGCATAACTGGCAGCCACATTAATGTGATTGTTTTCTTGGTAAGCAAGCTCCTAGTGACTGTGCTCCGATAGCCATTTGGCGTCAGAGCTGTTCTGTGGGATACCAAATTCTCTCGCTCGGTGTTGCCGTTTCCTGGAGGAGTAGATGTGGTAACAGGATGTTGGTAAAGAGCAGGAAACAACTTGAATTTGCTACTTACACCATGCAAATAAAGCCTTATTGCTGGCCCATGTGTAGTAGCTAAGCGTGTGTTATTGACAGAAGCTTTTGCAGCAGTTGCAGAGTGTGGAGCTTGGGGAGCGTGTTCAACTGTGCTTTGGGGTGGTTGCTCTCAGTGCCGTAGGTTAACAAAAGGGATGTAGGCTGGTTAAGTGCTTGTTAAACCACTGTCGGAGAGCTGACAGTTACTCCAGCAGGCTTTCTCATTCAGGGTGGATCTCTCCTAGCAGTTGGCTCCTGATCAAGTTCTTCTGACACGTGCATATTTTCTTTGAGCTCCTTCTAGCTCCTGTAAGTGCCTGAGCAGGTAGCGTCAGGTGTTCTGTAGTAAGGGCCAAGGGGCACCATAACCACAAAAGCTTCACCTTACTGCTGGATAGATGTGGATGAACCAGCTTTCCCTTCCAATCCAAATGGAAATGCAGCTTAAAAAAGAAAAATCATGTGTTTTGAGCTGGAGGTGTTAATGAAAATGGAGAGGAATCATCTCCTTTGTTTTCTGTAGTTTCTTTCCTCTCCTTTTTCTTAATAATAGTCCAGAGCACAGAAACCTCTCTCACAGGCAGCCATACCTAACACCGGCTTTGTTTTTTGAGTCTTTGGTTCAGTCTCCATCTGTCTGGCAATTCCCTGAGATTGCAGGCTCATGGCTAGGATATCCACTTCAGTATTACTACTTTAAAACAATCAAAATATAAGTACGAAAGCTAAGTATGTTGTAGAACTTAATCTGCAGTGGTTAAGGTCTTTGTCTTACAATTGAATAGGGGTAGGACAGTCAGTGAATGCCACAGGAAGACTGCTGAGCTTGTGCAGAGCTTTCTGGCTGTTAAACTGAAGTAGTTTTCAGGGTTGATTTCTGTATATGAAGTGGCTGGTGGGCCCTGATGTGCCACCCTGCAAGAGCAACACCACGAGACATGGGGAGCGAGAGGTTTTACAGTGATGTTTTGAACAAATCTGTAAGATGGAAAAGTTGAAGCAGTTTTTTTGTCTCCTGAATATGGGCTATGAATACACATCTTAATGTACTTCTAGGCTTGGTTAATTGACTAATGGTGAGTACAAATTACTGTGTTGTCTTAATGCATTCACTTCAGTCAATAGTTCAGTATTAATCACCAAATAGTTCTTTCAAGTATTTATAAGTCTTCCTATTTCAGTTGCCTGCAAACTCCTTATAAAAGCAAATAGATGGAATTCTTATAGAGCAGATGAATCTCTCACTTAGGTAAATATGAGTGAAAATTTCTATCCTTTGTTTTTCATAGTACAGATAAAATTTTACTAATGTTTATCCACTCTTGTCCACAAATGTTTTCTGCTAGTAATTTGCATCTTCATTTTCTGCAGAACAGCTCAATAAAATGCCTGCATACATTGCTTCTGTATGGCACTTTATTTTTATGAAATACATATTTTATTGGACGGTAAAACATTTAAGGATATTAATGGCCTAATTAATACTCTGTGTCCACTTCTGTCATGTGTATTTTGCTCTTCATTATCCTACTGCTCTTTTTATCATGTCCTCATGCATTTTTAATCATAAAAATTTTGAGCTGTCTTGAGAGAACACTCTACTAGAAGCCTGTTCTTTGAATATTCAGCAACTCTTAAATAAGATTTGATTGATAGTCCCTTCCCTCCCTACCCAACCTATTTTTAGCAATTTAAAAATGAGTTCCATTTCTTGGGTTGTCATTTGTGTATGTGTGATTTACTTTGATGCTTTTCCATCCTCAGTTAAATGCACCAGATATGTAATTTTCATGTTGTTTGAGGACATCTTGACAGTTAAGGAGAAATAATGTAGAAATTAATTAGGAACTCTGCTCTAGCTGAGGGAGCAAAATGGGACAGTCTTTATCTGGTTCTCCTAATGTGTACTGTGTGATTGGGACAGGAGGATAAGTGGAAGAAAACTTCAAGTGCATTGTTACTACTTACTTTCCTTTTTGAAGAAACTTGTAGCATAAGAGACTGTTTTCAAGTACCAGTGCAATCTGCTCCATCTTTTAGAACATAATGAGGAGACAAAAGACGTGGCAGAGGTGGTCTTATTACTGTGGAAAAGGGTGTCCCTCGTGTTCTCTCTGCAATGGAACGTTATAGCTGTAGCCCTTTTTTCTGCTTTGTTTCTCTTTAAAGAGAGCCTTGGGATGTCTTCCCACACAAACTGTTTTAATCTTCTATCTCCCTTAAGGCCACATACGGAAGCCACCAACATTTTGACTAAGCAGGACTGGCCTCCCTGCAGAGCCAGTTTGTACACTTGCTAAAGGAATTATTCTTGAGCAATTTAAGGCCTTTCCTCTCTTGAGGGCATAGGAACTATGGACTCTTAAACACTCAAAAATTCTGATTGTGTGGGAGGAGAAAAGGACTAGACACAGAAAGCAGATTTTATTTCCGCCTGATGGGTAGACCAAAAAGGTTTTTGCTTTTCATATTCAGTTTGACATGTAGCCCAAGCTGGTATGGGCAGGCTCTTGGTGGGGGAGATGTGCCAATTGCTATTTATTTATTGATCTTTTTTTTTTCTTTAATTGTTTCATGGCTTGTGTAACACAGTGTACCTTGGATTGGCTGCTTGCCCACCATGCGTAAAGGGGTGTTGACTGTCAACAAGCCTGGCAATTGGGTGGCTTTGCTTCTTTCTGTCTTGTCCATTCAGCTAATTACGATTTCTTTTTTTCTACCATGTCTCCCTCAGACACTGTCTAATGAAACAAACTCTAATGAAACAAACCCTAATGAAACTGTTTTAGCACTACGAAGACCTGCAAGGGAAGGCAAAGGCTGGCACTTGCTCTGCTGCTGATGTCTTCCTTTATGGACTATTAAGGGAAGCACTGAAGTTTTCTTCAGGCATTCTTGGGAGAAAAGTCCTAATGTGTAGTGGTTTCATAAGTGTTGCTTGCCTTCTTTGTATTTTGTATAAACAATGCAATGCAAACTCTCTGTTAGAAGTAGGCACAGTCAAGTAGTTTAGACTCACACATGATCTGTTTACAGTTGAGCATCCCAGATCAGCGCTCCTCTGCAAACACAGCCGCAAAATGAATTTGGGAAACAAAATTGTTGTGACGGACAATGATTCTGAATCCGAGGTTGTTGGTGACAAGAGAGAACCACTCTTCTCTAGGTGGTTCTCACTTTCATCCTGCTTTGTGCTTCGCTAGATAGTGTTGCAAGTATGAGAATTCTTATTAAAAATTTATGGCAAAGAGGGACTGGAATCCTGTTCTCTAAAAAGCTTGCAAACTATGAAGTTGGTATGAGGCTTCCAGGTAAGATATATCTGTTAAAGTAAAATCTTTGCCTCAGTATTTGATGGAGAATTAGGGAAACAAAGGGGAGCATTAGAATATGCCAGTAATATGACAGATTAACTCTCTAAAGTTTCCTGATTTAATGGTAATGAAATCGCCATGGCAGCAACTTACGTATGTGCTGTCACTTCGCAAGAGCCATTGTCACTTCAGTTGGTTAAACTCCTTTCAAGGAAGAAACCCCTCAGCACAGTCGTATGTGCTGGAAGGATTTAAAATACCTTAACAATCTTGGGACTGGTTTACATTGTTAGTAGTCTTAGCCGTGTCCTACGAGGTGGTTTCTCACATGCCAGTCCAGAACATCTTCACCTTCTCCTGAATCACAGGAAAGCTTTTCATCTTCTTTAGTAGGAAGGAAGGTTGTGCCTAGGATTCTCCTCTGACTTTTGTTTCCAGTGTCAGTCTTTTGGAGGTTGTGGGTGGATGTCACTTTGTAGACATTTGTGTGAGAGATGCTCTGTGTTGCCCCAAACGTTTATTTAGCTGCAAGTCCAGAAGATGTCAGCTTTTAAAACATTTAAATTGCCTCCAGAGCTGCTTTTAAAACGGTAATCCTGGCTTCCTCTACTGGGTATTGAGTGGATTGTGAGATGTCTTCAGAGGGAGTGGAACGCACTTGAGTGAACATTTTGCAAAGTCTGCCTCCATATGGATTGTTTTTTATAATGTACATAAATAGTACATTAGCTCTTTCAAATCACTTTCTAAATGAACTGAACCAGCCTCAAAGGAAAATACATCATAGTCATGCTCTGTGTGTTAGAGCCCTCTTTAAAAAGTCTGACTGAATTCAAAGGATAGTAGCATCCTACATGCAAGCTTTCTCTGGCATAGGTATGTGGGGATTAGGATGCTTTTTGGAGCTTCACAGAGGTTATTTTGTTTTGCACAGCTTTTGCTAATGTGATTTTAGGTAGTTTCTTAGATTTGGAAGGGAAAGACTTCTAGATGGCTTGTGAGAGGTTTCAAGGTGATGGGCTGGCTCCTTAAAAGCAAACCCTACAGTGATGAATGACCCATTAGAAGAAAGTTGATGGCATCGCAAATACGATTTACAGAATTAAACTGCTGTAGTGTATCCAACAAAGATGCTGAAACAAGTGCCTCTCTCTGATGGTTATTAGATTTTATGAACCGATCTTTTCAAACAGTTAATTTTCCCTCCTTCCCCAGGGTATAAAAATCTGCCAGGGATCTGGATACTTCTAGTTACAAAGGAAGAGTCTTCCCAAGAAGATGGGAGGTAGGATGAAAATAGAGGTAGAATTGAAGTTGCGTGTTGCCTGTGGCAGCTGTGGCCAGATTTCTGTGGTGAAAGGGGCAGGATCTGCAGCAAGCTGGAAATTCCCCAGCAGTTGAGCAAAGTTTTCAAATGCTTGGTATTGAGTTAGGTATGGAAATGAATAACCAGTGCTACTTGTAGAGGCCAGATGTGGCACTGCAGGTAGTTTCATGCCATCGCTACGTATTTAATTCTCGGTGCACTGTTTAATTTCTTATTGAAAACTGAACTCTTTGTAGAAGCTGTTACAGGGAAGTTCCCCAGGGTGTGGGTGCAGGTGGGGCTTTTTTGGCATTAAGGTAGGTGTTAATTGTGGTTTATGATTGAAGGAGAAACATACTTAGTTGAGTGTTTCTGCCAAGATGAGCAAAGAAGGAAAACAGTTGATATTGACCTTTTTCATTTCAAACAAGATCAGTTGGAAAGCCTCTGAGAAAGGGTCTCGAATTTCACAGAAGCAGGGAAGGAGTGTGAGATGCTGATGGTGACCATTCTCTGCCGGGTCTTCTTCTTGTGGTCTCTGCTGTGGTAGAATGGAAGCCAGACTTAGGCTTTTATTTTAAGGTTTGTCTTGGAAGGGGGAAAAACTCAGCACATCATGAGTGGGGGCTAGACAGCCTTTTCTGGTGCAGAAACACTGTGGGCAATTGTGTGTGGTATAGACCTACAAGTCACCATTTCTGTGACATCTCTGGAAAACTACTTGAATGTCAGAGTGACTACTCACTCCTTGGCGCTGCCAGAATAGCCACGGTTCAGGGGTCCTGGGGGCTGCGTGTTGTAACTGGGGCTGAGAGCTGTGGTTTGACAGTATCCTCTAGGACAAGGGGAAAGTGAGAAGTCCCACAGGAAGGCAAGATGCATTCTCTACCTCTGAGCCTTTGGCAAGGGTTGAGTAAAACCTACTCCTGATCCAAGCCTGTATGCAGTGTTTACCCTTTCAGTTCCAGAGTGGAAAGTTTGCCACTTCCTCATAAAGAATAGGTGTAGGACAAGGGCGGGGACAGCAGAATACAGAAATAAGTGTCATCTTGCTTTGTTTCATATAAATTACCTTTCATTGTGTTCTTGAATTGACAGAGCAAGTTGGCATGGGTGTGGGTGGAATAACTTTATTTGTCACTGATTTGTATTGTATTATTTTTTCCATAGCATAAAACCTTGGTTGCTGTCAGGCACACAGTAGAATACTTATCTCCACAGAGTGCTATTTTCTTTTAAACTTCTGTTCCGCTCCATAGTTCTGCCAGTTTGATCTGTACTTTAGCTTTGTTTAATGGGTATTTCCTGGTAGGGTTGGGATTTTGTTTTGGTTTGGCTTTTTTTCCTTTGAAATATCGAATTGGAATCTAAAATGGAACTACTGAACTGAACACTAGGATATGGTGTGTGTTGGGTTTTTTGCCAGTGTTGTCAGAGTGGCAACCATATAAAAATGAATTTGTGTCCTCCAAATAGGCCCCAAACTTGACTAAGTGCTATGCTGATGAAGAGTCCTCCAGGGCTTTGTGAAAATGATGGATTGAGACATATTTCCACTCTCTGTCAAGACAGGAGTGAGGAGTATGATGGACACTGGCTGAACAGGACTCAAATCACCACTTCCATGCAGCCCATTTTACAGAGGTCCGTGCAGGGCAATAATGACTAGAAGGTGTTCAGAAGCATTTGAACTGGATTTGTAAGAGCTACTTGTTCTGTCGCCCAGTCTAAACAGCTATCCAGCTCCATGATGAATGTGGTTACAATCCCATGAGAGGTCCTGTAGGTCTTAAAGATATGTTAACTGTGTAAGCAAGGTGGGCTGCGTTTGTGGAGAGAGACAATTGATCCTGTCCCTGTGTTGATTTTCATGCTGGCATGTGCAGTAAGCAGAAGGAGAGGAGTTAATTTTAACTTGATTAGCAACACAGAAGGGAATCAAGATGACTGCATTGTAAATGACAGTGGGATGAGATCAATAAGGGTAGTTTATTTCCATGCATCTAAGTGGGTGTTCCAAGCAATTTAATTTTTTATTTTTATTTTTAGGAGAACCAAGAGTGTTAATGCATTTAATCCCTGAAATCCTTCTGCGGTTGCAGTTCTGGATACTTTAATGTTGTTGCATGGTGGTGGTTTTTAAATGAACACCAGGTGCCTGTATCCTGTTCCTTAGCAGTTCCTTGTTTCTCTTCTCTCGGTTACCTGATTCAGCAGCTAGAGGCAAGTGTTTTGTGGTATTGGACTCTCCGTTTTTCTCCTACTCACCTTTGTTTATGTTCTGGAGCACATTCAAAACTGTTTATGATTAAACATTGCTCAAACAGCCAGGTTAAGATTTATTGACATAAAGGAGGCTGGGAGGAGGGAGCGGCTGGCTGGTCATCTGTGTCTGCTTGCAGCTGATAGTGATGGTATTGAAGTTGTCCATGTGTCTATGCAACAGCGATGGTGCGTCACACAGGCTGCCGTTCAGAACCACGGGGACAAGGGACTGACCTGTCTGCAGTCTTTTTTCCCTTTTGTACACCACAGTGAAAGCTCCAGCAAGGGAGTGTTGTAGGTGGTGCTGCTTCTGCTGGAGCTTGGGGTTCTGAAAACTTCCCGCAGCTCTTGAGTAGGGAACCACACACGCTGAGGACAGAAATCAGGCTTTGAAATGTGCTAATAGGGTCATGGTTGACAGGAGTTTTAAGCAGGGATCCTTTTAAAAGAGACATATACCCCTTAAAAGACAATGGTTCTATATGGAAAGCAGGGAGGGTTTTTCAGTTTTAAGATTGATGATAAAAAGTGAGATGCACACATACCCAATTTTGCACATAATTTGCGTTTTCTGTGAAGATCAAATATTTATTGTCTGGTGAGGCAATGGTTATGATAGGATCTAGACCTCTACAAGCTAGAATACCTGATTAGAGTAACAGTGGTACACAGGCATCTATATAGAGTCTCTTAACTTGTTATTTTTATGTATACAACCACACACACAACAAAATAACATACTAGGCTTGCTGTGTGTTACAGATGATGTCAGGCGTTTGTAGTGCTGATAGTGAAACTTTCTGGTGCTGGCAGCTGACCTCATTTAAATAAAAGCATCAGCCACTCTTTGTGCCACCCCACTTCTGGTGGCAAGCTTTCGTATCAAGTGTTTGATGCCAGGCCATGCATTCTGACACTTAAAACACCTCCCTCTTGCCAAGCTTCAAAATAAACAGCAGCTTATAGTTAATTTTTGACTTCAAAGACAGCTTACTAAATGTTCTCCGAGTTAGCTAACTGGTGATGTCCCTGGGAATGCAACTGAAATGTTCTCCATTGCTGTTACACTGAGAGGCATGATAAATTAGATGGACTTTAATTGACAGGCAGAGTGGTGTTGGGTTAAGATGTGGCTTACCATATGACACAGAAAGAAGTTCACTATGCCTTAACAGTTTGCTCAGAGGCACAAAGTTGTTTATAGTTAGGACTGTACAGGGGAAAGAGCAGCTTCTGTAATGGTGTGGTAGAAGTGGGGCCAGGATTTGCCGTCAGGAGACTTTAATAATAAAAAAGAGACTAAGAAAACCTCAGCCAGCATTAATTAAAATATAGATGTCACTGATGATGCAGATTAATTTATATTGATGTAAAATCATATCTGATTTTTGTGAGTGTAGGTAAGACTTAGGCTTATCCATTTAGGACATTGGCAGACTTGCATTTGATCTAGCGATGCTTCAGCCTGGCTGTACTCCATGAAATCTGCCCTACATGCTGCTCAGCTGCAGCTTGCTGGTTTATAAAGGAATAGGAAGACGTAGAAGGGGAAGAGGAATTTGTCTTCTGATAGCAAGCCCTGTGTCCAGCATTCCTGGTTCAAAGTGAATGGCATATTTTGAAGCTGACGCCGATGTTTTGAAATGTGAGACTGAGCAAGATACAATTACAGCACCACCTCTTTGTTTCTCTGTGCCTGGTAGATGGGCAACAAGTAACTACCGTGTTGTCTTCGTGTAAGTAATTAATGCAGTGGTCTTTGTGATGAGTTTTAATGGAGTCCCTGACACAAGTACCAAAAATCTGCCATAATGGTGTTTGCTATAAAAGCCAATTAGTGATATTCTTTTGATTATACCAAGGCTTGGTTTCTGAGTTCACCTTACATACTTATAATCCATCTGGAAATAATTGTCAAGGTTTTTCTGGACTAACTTTAACAGAAATGTTTATAGTTGGGGTTTGCTATGTTTTAAATAGATAAAGGAATTCATCCCTTGTTAGGCGTGGTTTGAACAGTGTTCCCCTGAGTTCGCAAATAAGTAGTGATAACAATGATGGTATTTCAAGAATATCCTTCAGCTTTTCTGCAGGTGTTAAGGTGAATGAAAAGGCACTGCTAGCTGGTTACAGTGGTTTCTGCTGGAAAAGTTTCAGAAAGGTCATTTTTGAAACTGCACATTCCTGGCTTTTTGCACTCTGACAGCTTTCTGTAGGAGACTGGAGCAGCTTCAGGTAGGTTTTTTGGCATTGGTCTGAGCAGGAATACTCCAAGACCCATCCTGCAAAGCTAAGGTTAGTAGCATCTGGAAGAGACCAATCCATAATGTGAAGTTCCCAGGCAGGGTCTTGACTCCAGAGGAAACCTCCTCCCATTCCTGCTGGCTCTCTGCTAGCTGACTGAAACAGTTTCAGTGATATTCTTTCCTGCTCTTCTATGAAGTGCTGTTTTGATACTCGGTGGAATTATTCCCTGACCTTGTTGTGGTATTTCATTACTGAAAAGATGGCAACTACAGTGTCTTACATGTTGTTTTTTCCTTTCCTGCAGTGTGCTTTACTCTTCAAAAGGGAAAATCTGGAAGTGAAGCTGTGCTAAATATCTCCAGTAATTTTTGAAGAGTAAAATCAAAACATTATTAAAGAGATGTAAGGGATGTAAAAATAAAAATACAGTTCTTGATTCTTCACTACTAATTCTCCAGTGTGAAACAGCCTGAAGTGTTTTCACTTGAATGAAAAATTAAACTGCCACTGGTTGTTGGTGGTGTTGCTTGATTTTTTTGTCAGTTTACTCTGTGACAGCAATTAAAAGGCTTGCTAGATAAGATTGTAGGGAAGACATGTAGAAAAAGTGGATTGTTGAAATTTTGCAGCATGGTAACATAGTGCAAACTCTCCTGAAGGTTCTGCTTTCAACATCTAGTAGTTGCAACCTCAAAAAAAGAAAAAGTAGTGAAAAAAGTGCTCATCTTCTCCTGTGCACATATAAAGATGATCTGTATGAATCAAGCCAGTATTTTGACGATTTTCAGACTGGGCTTCTAGTACCTCTTCTCCTTTTCAGTCTTCCTGACCAGAGTAGGAGTGTTTACCCTCTTCCACCTCTGCCGTGTGCTTGGCTTCACTTGCTGCCTTTTCCTGGCGTGGGCAGTGGCCGAGCCCTTGCTGTAGGTGAGCACAGTGAGGTGGGATGTCTGCGGAGACTGGAGGGCCTGAAGAAACAAAAATAACTTCTATGTACATCTGTGTGTGCGTGGTGCTGGCAGGGAGAGGTATCCCAGAGTTTACCCATGCTTTTCCTGTGAACATTGCTGTCTTCAAAGGAGCTTGCTAAAATACCTATTTGAAAATCTGCCTCTGTGTGGAAGTGTTTTTCAGTGTGTTTGAACCTTGATGAAATGGCATAAAGGGAAGCCCTGTGCAACGGAGCTCAATAGAAACATTCATTACAGCTAATTTACTTGATGCTTTTAAGAGACATAGCTATTCATAAGTTGTGGTTTTGCCTGATGCTGCTGGTAGTATTTGTTTTAAATAGATACACTTGCCTGCACACGCTCTTTGCCCATCTGAAATCTTGTCTGGCCGTGTTGGAAATCTCATTTTAAACACTGTAATATGCAGTGCTAGGCAAATTGCAGTGTAACCTGTGGTGTCTTCACATTAGGGGAAGAAATCCTTTACCGTGTGCATGGTTCCAGCTAAAGAGTAGCAAGGAGCATAAGGAAAAGGTCTTGGCTGTGACAAAGAGAAATGGCAATTTTGGAACCATTATCTGTACTTGCTTTTCTCAAGGACAATCAGTGAACAAACTGTGGAAGCTCGAAGGTACTAAAAAACACTTGTTTTGCACATGCAGATGTGAAAATCATCCCATCTGAGATGACCATAAACCCACTTCTGCTCCTGCAGACGTGACCTGCCGGTTGCTATGGAAAAATTGCCATGGGTACAGGGAGCACTTGTTGGAATGTTGAAAACATTTTCGATCTTTGCTTGGTCCTTTTGCATACAGCTGAGTGATTTTGGGTTTGAAATAATTAAGCTGAATAAAAAAACAACAATGACTTTTCTGTTTCAGGAACTTTTGAAAATTTCCAGCCCAAGAGCATCAGCGTGATGGCTGATGTGATTTACCTGATAAAGACCAGAGCTCTTCTCATAATCAGAAAATGAAACACAGTTCATTCAAAAGCAGAGGCAGTGTTTGGATCATGTGATGCTGAAGTCTGAGTCTGTGGTTACGTGCTCTGATTTTTTTATAATCCATCATAAATCTTCAACATTTCTACTGGTACCTCCTTTCCTTCCTCACCATGATACTTGTCCCCTCCACCTCCTCAGTGCTAGTGTTTGTGTTGCCATGGAAGGCAAGGTCAGGGAGCTGACTTGCCTCACAACTTATGCCAACAAAAAAACATGATCATTATTTCAACAACCTGGTTGGACTTGCTGTCCTGTTGCTTGGATGGTGCCATTAGCATCAGGGTGAAGAGGCAGTGGCTGAGTGCAAGGAGTGGTGATGGAGGTAAAGGAAATGCCTTTTACAGCAGAGAAACAGGTTTAGAATGTGTAAAAAGAACTCTGCGTGAGATTGAGTGGCATAATTGATATGTCTTTGGGGAGATTGATTTAAGGCAGAGGAAAGCAGTGAGCTGCAGAATTTCATCCATTGCCCAGTTACTCATCCTGGCAAGTCCAGGGTGACCATGGAAAGAGGAGGATGTCTACATTGGATTCATTTCAGGGGAAGGACAGAAAATCTTTTCAGTAACTTGAAATTACAGGCTAGTCAATACTAATTCTACTGGTTCAGGTATTAGGAATTCCAATGTCAGTTTGCCTTTACTAAACCTAAGTTTACATCAGCTCTAGTACAGGAACAACCTAAGGAACAGTTTATGTCAGGGATCACAATACGGTGAAGCTGAGCTACTTGTGCATGTGGCATAAGTGGACAATGGAAAGAGTTCCCAACTGAAGAAAATTAAAATTAATGAAGTAGAAATACGACCACTCTGTCTTGAATTCAGCTGTTTCAAACCTGTGCTCACTTTCATCTGCATACAGACAGTTTTAGTTCAGTCTCAGCTGATACATGTACTTCTTTGTATATCTGTAATCTTAAGTGTGACAGTATGTATTAAATTGTGTTAGAAAGCATGCAAGAAGAGTGATACGTGAACTCACGGAAACCGTGAGGTTAAAAACCAGTCCTCCTGATCTAAACTCATGTTGTGACTTAAAGTAATCATGACCAAACATTTCAATGGGTTGCTCTCTTTTCAGCAGTGACAGATTGCTGTACTCCTTTATTTGCAGGTAATCTCAGTACTTTCTAAATCTAGTTTTCCTTCTGCTGTGTTAAAAATGGTGACTTCTGTAGATTTTCCTGTAATTAAACAATAGCGGATAATACCAGAGGTGTTTTTGGTGGGAGCTCTGTGTTTATTTCTTTGTCCTGCTCTTTCTGGCAGTGTGCTTGTCTTGCTTGTCTTCAGATTGAATTTATTTGTTCTTCCTGGAATGAATGTGGATTCTGCCCTACACCATTTACTTGCAAACCCTTTGCTTATCTCTTCTCGAATGCAACAAATTATTTGACCAACAATCACGTTACAGATGCTTCTCTGATGTGTGTTTGATAAAGGACTTTAAAGGCAGGCTGTCAGTAGGATTTCTGTTTTAAATCTGGTCAGATCAGTAGAGCAATTGAAAGGGAAATAGCAAATGCTGAAAACTCATTCCTTTAAGACTGTGGTAACCTCCAAAATGAACTAAGCATTCTTAAAACCTGGCAGTTCTGCTGCCTGTGTCCACTAGCCCAAAGAGATGTGTAAAGAAAGGAATTATAATGACTTAAATCACCATGGTGATAGATACACACTTGTTATGTGTGCTTAGATTTACAAGAATAAAATATATTTGTCTTCCTCCAGAATTCTTTCTGTAGTCTTAGTGCAGTTTTTTAACTTGGAATGCAGACAGCATTAGCCAGCTGATGATGTAACTGCTTTCTTATTGGTGTCGCTTACGGAGTGTTATTTAGGGAAAAAAAATTCTAGGGTAGGGAGTGGAACAGGAAATGTTGAATGATTTTATTATTGTTATTTTATTATAAAGGAGGGGTGAATAGTACCTAATCTCCTGTGATGGCTCAGACAGCCTTCAGAGCTTGTTGTACGATTTTATGGCATTCATTCAAACTAATATTCATTTTAATTCACGTGTGATTGAAAGATATTTTCAGTACTCATGTTTTTGTCCACCTTGATGCTGCAGGTGGCTGTAGTTCCAGCAAAATAATAATTTTGAGCACAATACTCCTGATGATTATTCTTATCAGGGAGTAAGGGTCTATTTTATTTTTGTGAAGATGGAGAAAATTGATTTCATTATTTTACTTACTGAAACAGGGGAAGCGCTTCCCAATATTTTGCTGTTGGAGAGTTTTGTTTTGTGCTGGGAATGCACAGCTTGCTGTAGAAAAGCTGAAGTTCTGAAGAGTGTTGGTCTCCTGGGCAGAGTGCAGCATCACAACGCAACAAATCTTGGGCAATGGATGTTCCCAGGTCAGCTGTTTCGCCATGGTCACAGCAATCAGCAAAGCCTTGTTTTTCAAGAAACGTGAATCTGAGGTAGTTGTTCTTGTCTCAGTTTGCTTATCTTTCCGAGGACAGACCTTCAGGGCTTAAGTACCTGTTTAGTTAAGTGAAGCAAACTCTTATCTTTCTTTAACCCAATCTAGTTTGATGTTGGATGCACTGATGCCTAAACTTTACCAGTGAGCCTTTTATTTTGTCCAAGGCACCTCCTTTCACATTGCTTCAAAATATCATGGGAATAGGGAACGGATTTATGACTTAATGGGAACTTGATTTTCATGGTTGTTCTTCCCTTAGCTGATTACAGAAGATGAAGAAAATTGATTACAGGAGGTAATTGGGGCACTTCTGTGTTACAGCTGCTACAGACAGTACCTGTGTGTTTGATTGTGGCCTGAAATGTTGGTATTTATCCTACACATGGACTGAAAGGGTGAGAAGTATCCACTGTGCCCTCCTGTAACATTGTGTGGGTTACCTTGAAATACCTGGTAATGGTAATAGCCTGACAAAGATGACTGAGGGCAAATCCTCACTTGTGCTGAGAAATCAAACATGATTTTGGAACTTTGTGCTAGCAAGAATAACATTCTTCTGGGTAAACTATATGTAATTGACACAAAACACATTGGTTTCAGAGAAGTTAAAGGGGCACAGAAATAGCTGTTATGTGGGGTTGGTTTGCGATTTTTTTTTTTCTTTGATAAGGGTTTCTGTGGGCATTCTTGGTCAACCTTTAGCTACTATGGACATGGTTCTGTTTCATCATGACAATTGCTGCTCTAATTAGAGCTCTGGCTGCCCACCTTTGCTGAACGCAAGGATTTACTGATTGTAGCGATAACTGCCTTATCCTTATGAGCTGGGCTACTCTCCATCAGCATCACAGAATTAGAATTGTTCAGGTTGGAGAAGACCTTTAAGGTAATAGAGTCCAACCTTTAACCTAACACTTGCCAACTCCACCATGAAACTGTGTCCCTAAGCACCACATCCACATCTCTTTTAAATACCTCCAGGAATGGGGACTAAACCACCTTCTTGGGCAGCCTGTTCCAGTGCCTTTTCCATGAAAATGTTTTTCCTAATATCCAATCTAAACCTGCCCCAGCACAACTTGAGGCCTTTTCCTCTCATCCTGTTGGCTTGTTCCTAGGGAGAAGAAACCAACACCTACCTTGCTACATCTTCCTTTCAGGCAGGCAAAGAGAGGAGTAATATCTCCCCTCAGCACCAGTTCCCTCAGCTGCTCCTCCTAACCCCTGTGCTCCAAACCCTTCCCCAGCTTTGTTGGCCTTCTCTGGACATGCTCCAGCAACTCAATGTCTTTCTTGTAGTGAGGGGCCCAAAAGTGTACATGGGATTTGAGGAGCAGCCTCACCAGTGCTGAGTACAGGGGGATGTTCACTGCCCTGGTCCTGCTGGTCACGTCATTGTTGACACAAATCAGAATGGCAGAGGGAAAGTCCAAGTCATGTGGCAGAGGGAGAGATTTAGGTACTGAGAGTTGGTGGTGTGGTAACAGTATCTGCAAGGTTAAAAAGAAAAAGGCAGTTTCAGCAAAGGGAGACAGTCATGCGTAACTGGTTTTGAATGAAACCTCGTGTCTGTGTTACTGTTCTGATTCAAACTGTGAAGTGTGATTTTTAACAAAGCATTTCTTACAGTGTTTCTTGCTGGACCTGCACCTTGGCAGTGTTAGTAACACGGATGCTACTGGTGCATTTACATCCACAGCAGTCGGGAATAACAGTATTTCATAAATTATGGCAAGATAAAGTAGACAAAGATGGTACTGACTTGTTGATGACAGTGCATGTGTAACAGTCTTCCAACTTACCTTTCTGATTATTCTCTTTTTGCATAATAAACTGGAATGATGTTTATATATAATATAACATATAGTAATATGTTATGTTTCAATATAATACATAACATATGTAAATATAATTCCAGATTTTCTATATACATTTTTGTGTGTATGTGTATATATATATTTCACCTTGGCTTTTTCATGATTTGTTGTCTTCATTTTGTCACTATGCTTTTCCCCAGTGTAAATGTAAAAACATGAAAAAAATAGATCCATCATGATTTCCTGTCTCCTTTTAAAATGTGTTTAAGCAGCCTTTTCTTGGTCTCATGCATCAGGTCCTAGCAGAGGTCATTTGATGTGGAACAGCACTCCGGGTGCTCTGACAAAGAAATCAGTGACTGTAACACCTTCTGTTGAACCTGGTGCTATGTTTTGGCAAATGCTTCTCCATTTCCTTTGCACCTGAGAGTAAAAGATGCTTTGAGGAGGAAGAGAATAAGTTGGCTTTTTATAGAGTCATGCAGGGTATGGAGTCATTTTGATGGGGGTTTTACCTAACCTTTTTTCTCTGAAGTCTGCTTTGGAGGTGACTGTTAATGTAAAGTCTAGTGCTTCTTAGCACTTTATTTTCAGTCCTTACGGGGATGAAATGCTTGTGGTTGCTGTCACTGGTTCACCACATACATGAAGGACACCTAATGACATGGGTGCTGTGTTGTCAGTGTGAGGAGCTTATCCAGGTGACTGTGGGGAAAACTGCCTTATTTTTTTAAAAAAACATTTTAAAAATTCTAGCAACATCTTTTATATCACTGTAACCATGTGTGGCATGTGCAGTCCCCCTGTCCTTGGTCGCCAGTGTATATATAGCATGCATCCAGTGCTATGGACTCTGAACTGAAGTATGCAGCTGGGAGCCAGCAACCCATTTGCTTTGACTTTCTCCTGTCTGTAATCTCATAAGGCAAGAATTGTTTCTGTGCAAGTTATAGGGGTTGGGGTGTTTGTGTTCATGTGTTTTCAGTTTTAATGTGAACTAAAGAAGCTTTCTGTTCACTGCTTTGCAAGGCATCCTAGAGAAATAGGAATCCTTTCCCACAAGGAATTGAGATGTATGCAACATACCATAACTGTGTAAAGGTGCAATACATATGGTTTACATGGCCAGCGATTGTAGGGTGTACCTGTCTGAAGCATGTTATCAAGTAAAACTCAGCCTTCCTGGAATTTAAGCAGGTTGCTTCTTGTCTGTACCAAGACCAAAGGACTTTGCAGACCATTAATTTACCCCTCCATAATCAGCTGGAAACTTCATTGGTACTTAAGAGTTGCCTCTTGGGCACCTTTGGAACTATCAGTTGGCTTCATTATGCTTTTTATGTTGAGTCTAATCTGTACTTTCAGACTGATCTTTTTCTCATGATGGAAATGTTAAGTAAGGAGTAGTAATTGCTATGCGTCTTTGATAGGAATCATGCATCATGGATCAAATAGTATAGCTCAGTTTAAATAACTTGAAATATATCCAGCAATCTTAAAGAATGCATACTCAGTTCAGCTTGGGCTGTCTTGTCCTGCTTATCTTCTGTAGAAGTATGATTCTCATGGGCTTAAATCCTGCAGTAATGTATCCCATTCCTAAATAGGACTGCCTGCTACAATTTGAGTGTGTCCCCCTTTGGTCAGAAATAGATTAATTAAGGAAACAATTAGAAAATCTCATTACAACTGCATTCAGGTTCAGTGGAATGAAAAGTGAACTTCCTATAAGAAGATGATTCAGAAATCATGCTTTTCTGATTTCTTATTGACACAGTTCCCCAGTATTAGTATGTGTACACTGGCTTGAAGCAGCGTCTCGGGCTGTGCTGTTGTCACTGTTTGCATTACTGTGGTGTTTGCGAAAGAGACTGGAACAATAATGTTAATCCCAGGCACCTTCTTAGCCCTCAGGGAGGGGAGGAGTTCTGCAGGAATGTACAATCTATTTTGCATCGCATTTGCATGTTGTGGGTCCCAGATTTTTTACAGCAGTAAAAGCATAAATTCAAGATAAATCATCCTCACCTTGGACTTGCAGGCAGTGTCAGTGTTGAAAGCCAGCAGAAACCAGGCTGCAGAAGCCTTCTAAAGCTGTTAGCACCCTTGCATATATCCGCTCTGATTTTTCTGGAACTGATTCCTTTCAAAATAGCCACACGCATGCTAGCTGGCATAATGTGTTAGCATAAAGCTAATTGTATATCCTGGGTTCTGCTTCAGTGCATTGGGGAGCTTGTCTTTCAAAAACCGAATTCACAGCAGCCAACAAATTGTTTGCTTGTGTAGTCAGCCCAACCCAGCCTCTCTGATTCTCTCCCCTCATTCCAGTCTTAGATTGCGGGTAAGTCATGTGGCTGACTCGGAAAGCTTTGGAGAGGCTTGCAGTGAAAAGCAGTGTTAGACAGACCTTTTCAGCAGACTTTTACTGGGTTAGTTTAGACTACCTATTTCAGTTTGACTGTTGGAAAAGCAACAGGTTTTTTTAAGATTGCCCATACTCACAGCCTAATGGGACTGCTTCACAGTGTTTTGGGTACAGGTATCAGCCTCTTATCTAACATTGTTACAGCACCAGTAAGTACAGTAGCAGTGAGGAGATAGTGGCACCATCACCTGGAAGCAGTAATGTGGAGGTGATGTGGATCTTGCATTACGAGGTCCTTCTGAAAAGGAAGATCAAAGTCACAGTGGGATGGAGCTCCTGACTGGTATGAAGCTGCAGCAGTGATCTTCTGGCCTCAGCAGGGCTGCAAAACTGCCTTAGGGCTCCGTGCGGACAGGCCTGTTGAGATCAGCAGCAGGTTGGGATTGCACTGAACACTGTTAAACAAAGATTGTTTTGTCCTTGACTCAGATGTTGAAAAATGCTGAGCACCTGGTGTTACAGCAGAGAATTCCATCAGTCTGTGAAAGAAGGCTCAGCTTTGCTCTAGTAAAGACTTGAGAAATGGTACAGGTTTGTTCACACAGGTATTGAGCCTTAGTCCATGTGGTGCTCACTGCAAATTTATGTATTACCTGCTTTTTTCTATAAGCAAATCCATGCAGCAGTAGGAATGCCTAAAATCCAGAGTAGTGTTTCAACAGGCTTGTTTCAGGTTCATCCCAGTGAGCTGCATGCCTGCTGCTGGGAGACAGTGCAAGGCATGCGCACTGCTGTTTCAAACTGTGCATTTGTATTGAGTCTGCTGGGAATCACGTTTAGAAGGGTTAGATAAACATGGTTAGGCTGCATTGCCAGCAAGGATGTTCCTATTTAATGCATTAATGAGTGCAGGTGGCGGGACCTCTGAGGTGAATTAAAGCAATGCAGACTCCTGCTGTACTTAGCAGATCCACTGTCAGTGCAAGCCACTGAATGCTGAGCCAGCTCATTTGAGAGACGAGGTGGGAGATGGGAATGAGGTGCCTGTGCCTGAATGATAATTTTACACTCTTCACGGTGGGTTTCTGAACATTACCTTACAGCAGAACTAGCTTGTGTGGAAGAATCAAGAGCAAGAGAAGAGTATGTCTTTAGAGCTGTGATAGGATGTTTATCTGCATTTGTATCGATAGCAGCAGTAAGATAAGGTGGCCACAAATATGGATTTACTTGCTTGCTACCTTGTTCTGTTACCTGGCAGGATTCAATAATGCACTGGTTAAAAGAATTATGTTCAGCCTACACCAGCGTTTACAGTGATGGAACAACGCTTCCTGTGTGCTTTCATTTCCTCCTCTAGGCGAGATGCTGGAAGCTAGTACGATTACTGTGCTCCGCTGGCCTTTCCCACAGTGAAACCTGGTTTTTATTTCCTGCTGCTTTAGCCTTACTATCGGTGATCCCTGGAAAGCTTGTATTGATTGTACATTATTGTCTAATTAAAGTGCAATAAGAATTGCAGAACACTTGCTCTTACAGCCCTGTGTCTATTGTAGACACTATAAATTAGAAAGCTTTCTGTTCAAATATGGGAATTGTCAGTGCTTATTTACTTCGGAATTTCCCAGAATCTCCTGAAGGCTACAGTTGTAGACACATGATTTTTTTTTTCCCCTAAATAACAATTGGAAAGCAGTGTTATTTAAGGAAGAAATAAGTCCCTGTAGGCTTGTTTGTTCTGACCCTGTTAGCTATTACCCATGCTTTATAAAGGGAGGTACTTCTAAATGAATGTATTTTAATCTGAAACCTGCTAGCTGATCCTTTAGCATCGTGTGCAGAGATATAAATGGGTATTAGTTATACAATATGTAGGGGCCAGTCTTTAAATAGTGCTGACTGGTCTTACCTGGCGGCTGTTTGTTGCTCTGTCTGGACTTGATGGCTTTGTGCTCCATGTTGCTTGTGGTTTGATACTTCCTAATAACTTGTACCTTCATGAGTTATGTGCAAAGAGCTATTATAATAAATAAATCCTAGGCCTTGATATAGCAGGAACCCAAGAGTTTGTCATTATAGTTCTGCATCTTGCTTAGTCATTGATTGAATACATGCCCTTGGGGAAATTGCTTAGCTTATCCAAACCTTCAGCTTTCAGTTAATCACTATGTGATACATGATGCACTATGGTACATATGTAGAGATTTGTGACTGATTAGTAATTCTGGCCAGGACACTGGGCAGAAAGATTCTGTCTAGAGTGGTGAACTGCTGTGCTATGAATGAATGAATGAATGATTCACTACCTGTCTACAAAACCACCTAAGTATATTTGTATCAAGTGTGGAACTGACTTTTCCCTTTCTTTCCCTTACAGATGTACTTTCCGATTCCCTAGCACTGTTATAAAGATCCAGTTCACATCTTTATACCATAAAGAGGAAGTAAAAGAGGAAGCCTCATCGCCTCCCCTTCGGCCACTTTACCCTCAAATATCGCCTCTGAAGATTCACATCCCGGAGCCGGATCTCCGGAGTGTGGTCAGTCCCCTCCCGTCCCCCACAGGCACTATCAGGTAAGATGTGAACTCTCCAAAGTGTGCACTCTGGAAATTTCATCAGTGTTCTCTGACACCAGGCTGTCAGCTCTGTTTTGTTTGGTATAGTTGGTGCATGAAATGCCCCATTAAAAAACATTAGTTAAATATCCGATGTTCAGAATTATGGAAGACTGCTGAAAACTGTGTTATGGTGTCTGGAGGCAGAGCACAAGGGTTTTGGGTTTGGTTTTTTTGAGAGTTTAAAGGATTGGGGAGAACTTGAGTGTTAGTTTCACACTATAGAGTTACTAATCTATCTTTGGCAGTGGAATTTGAAGTATCCATCAAGAGCTACCTATACACATGGAAAAGAGAAAGCAGACAAATATTTTCTGTGAGGACTGCCTGTTTTATTTTTATCTCAGTCATACTCTGTTGTTGCTGGGTGGTGCCGATGTTATCTGAAGTTAGGGACAAGGGTGGCCATTGGCACGTGGTTTCCTGGGAATAGAAGGAAATGGGGGTAGGATACTGACCATGTACTGAGGGGCTGTAGCAATCTAAATGTACATCTGTACGAGTATCCTGTTTTGTAGATAATCTGATTCATGAATGTGCAATAGAAATAACCTGAACATCCAGTTACTGTCTGGAATATTTTCTGTCTTTCTTTCTCAGCAAAGAGTTGCTGTTATGGAGTTGCAGAGTAATATCTTTTAACGTTAAAGCTGCTACTTGAAGTATAATCAATTTTATAGAGTGAAGTAGATTCACAGTGTAAGATGATGTACTAGAGTTTTAAAATTTGTAAGCCTCAGAATAACCAGAGTATACCTGGTAATAATAATGGCCTTTGGTTCATTTTCTTATCTGTAGGTTTATAAAAAGGTAAAATACACAAACATCATCTGACAGTTAGCACTAATTCAGTGAGTAGTATTCAAATCTATATGGCTGAGAACGACTTCAGTGTCACAATGAAGCCAGTTTGGTCTTGCACAGATCTGGAGGCGCTTGCTTGTTTGGGTTTTTCCCTCCGGTCTTGTAGAGCTGCACAGATGTGCAGTGCAGATATTCTAGAAAGAAGGGGCTGGACGTAACTGTGGTTTCAGTCCTCTGTTCAGGCACTGCTTTTAGTTTATATTTAACCTTCTCTTTTTAGATGAAGCTTGTTGCTGGGAGGGGAGGGGGTGGTTTCTTTGCCAACATATGGTAGTTAGTTTCCATTCAGTCATCTTGCGCAAAGCAGCACAGTGTGGTTTGCGTTACTAACAGAGGCTGTGTATTTTGACTCTGCCATATGCCTGCGACTGATATTTGACTCCCCGAGAACGTTTCTTTTGCATAAGGAGAAAGTGGAAATAGTAGTGTTGAATTGTGCTCAGCCTCTAATGGAGTGTTTACCGAGGATGATTAATGATTGCATCTGTTTGTCTTGAGCAGAAGCTAATGCAGCCAAGTCTTCAGAAAACCTCAAAAGACATCTGAGGTTTCACTTGCCAAACCCCTTTCATTTCCGAGTTCCTCTTACAGAGGAGGGGCTGACACATTTGTAAACATCCCTGCTTGGCCCCTCCAACCTTCCCCACTCCCTCTGCAGGGTCTCGCAGCTCTCCTACCCTGTGGGGCATAGTTGGGGGGGTGATTTGGGTATTTGTACCCAAGAAAGGGAGTCATCTTCAGGGAGCGTGTAGCTACACATTCTGGCTTGCAGGGCAGCTCTCTGCTCTGTTGGTAGCTTCACAGTGAGGGTGAGGCTGGCATGGTGTCCTCTCCCCCTTCCCAAGGGCAGGTACTGGGAGGACTGGCAGGGATGCAGTATGAGACCCACACCCTTCTCCCATCGCTGGCTTTGGGAGGTGGTTGCATGAGCTGGGCTCTCCTCCTCCTTCCTCTCCCCCTTCCAGTATTTACTTTCCTAATTTGGTGCGTTTGCCTCGCTCCTTCCTGATTGGCCCATGGAAAATTATTGCAGTTTGGAAATCCTGGGCAGGGTGAAATTTCCTTTTTGTAAACTGGTTCCTGGCCCCCTTTTCCTGCCTCCACCCCAGTGCAGGGCAGAGGCTGTACCTGCACTCCCACTGCCAGATCCAGCCCTGCCCTCCTGACCCCCAGTCCTGCTCTGCCTCCCTGTTTACATTGCAGCTTGCTTCCCTGCAGGTTCCCCCCTGCAAGCATCTGGGGTTTTTTTCCAGCCTATTTATTTTCCTTTTGCGAAGTGCACAGCTTAGAGGGAATGAGTTTTAGTTAAACAAAACCAAACCTGCTACCCTCAGCAGCTTTGCAAAGCAACATTCCAGCTTGCTCCTAGGGAGAAATGTGCTCACTGTTTTCTTCACTAGGTGTCTTATCTCCAGGAGGGGCCGTTTGTAGATGTGTTTTGAACGCTGTTGTACAGCTTTAAGGGAAAATGTTGGTTGGCAACATGCTGTGAGGCTTACACACAGGCATGGCTTATTTCTTCCTGCTTTGAGTTCAAAATTTCTTTTAAAAAAAGTCAGACTTGCATGTTCCAGAAAGGAAAAGGCCTCAGTGGTTGTAAGGACTTGTTAGATTGTTAGAAGCAGCCTGTTCATTTTACACATCATAAAGGGCAGTGCAGCACCAACTTTCTTGTCAGTAGATTCAAGGCATTGAAAAGCTGCCTCGAAACCATGTGCAGTTTTGTTAAATTTGGCTCTGCCTGTTGGGAGGTAGAGCTGACTCACAGTTTGAGGAGTTAAGGGACACTTTTTCAGTGCATGGCTTTAATGTTCTGCAGCTTGCGCTTGGAGGATCCTCTGGGTGCAACCCTTAATGGTGGCATTAAGTTCCTCACCTGTGCTACAAACACTTTGCTTTGCCTGGTTTTGCTGTAATTCCATGATACCTACATGAATTTGACTCCGTGTATATGTTATAATCTAGTTCCCAGAGTGGCTTGTGCTTGGATTATAAACAGATCCACATAGATGAGGCGTGATGCAGAAACCTATTATTCCTGGTCTCAAAGTCATGCTGAGTTGGAGTTTGGATTTATTGTATTTAGTTTTCCTTTTAATGTCTTCCAGTTGGTGTTAATGACCCTGTAGTAATAACTTGTATTTTCTCAATAGCATCTCTCCAGCACCACCCCTCAGGGTTGGGTTCTTTTAGTATTTATGAAAATGAAATTATTTCTCTGTACATGCTTCCCCATTCTAAAGAGCAATTATGTTCTCACTGATATATTTTAAAAGAAAAAAAAAACTACAATAAAGAAATACTGACTGCTATACTATGGAGGTCAGTATTGTTATTCATATTTTACTGCTGCTATTGCTGACTTATCTCTGCACCAGAATGAGTGCGGGCTTTAACAATTTGGTTTGTGTTTGTTTATTTTTTCACTGAAAGAGCATGAATAGTGTACTCACGTATAGTCTTTATCATGAAAAAAAATGCTTAGTAGACGTGTAGGAAGGAGAGTCCTGTGAGAACCACTGCTCGAAATGTTTGTAGTGAGGCTCTGTGCTAATAGCTAAACTGATGCATACTTTTGTGTGGACCCAAATTTGTATTTTAAAGAATTATTAGTACTTAATGAGCCTGTCCACATTCAGCCATTGATGGAAGGGTGAATACCTAGTTTACCAAGAAATTAATGCTATGAATAATGAAAGATGAGCTAGTATCCTTCTGTATCTTTTGTTTAATAAGCTTGATGAGTAAACCAGAAGATGTAAGCCGAATTGCCATGGTTTCAGAAGCTGTATTTTTTTAACTTCATTTCCTTTTTTTCCCTTATTTTCACAAGGCAGAATTAGTTCAGTGAAGTGTTGTGTGCTCTGATAGCGGATTACTCACCGGTCTGCTCTCCAGGAACTGCAGTTATCTTGGTTTAGCCACCAACTTGTTTTGTGGCCTTTAACAGGTCATTTAAATTCATTGTCTGATTTTTATTCATGCACAGTGTAATTACTACTTTCCAAGAGCGTATAGTAGATAAATTATGTATTGAGCTTTTATTCCGTAAAGCGGGACAGAAGTGTGTGAGCCACGTAATAGCAAATGTACAAATGCTGGCTACGCTTTGATTCAAACTTGGCTTGGAAAAATGCAGTGCTTTTTAATAGGCTCTAGGACAGCTGTGCAACACTATTTCAGAACACTTGGGATTTAATCTGAACCTGCACATTCCCTCCAAAGATAGGGAGTGGGAAGCTGCACGAACCCTGATTCAGTGGACCAATTCACTGACTGGAACAGAATGCATAAATATCACCTGCTTCATTTCATTCAGGCTTTCTTTCTTCCTGTAGCACTGTTAGCCACTTAACTGAAAAGCCAGTAAAGAGCTCCGAGGCAGGTTTTTTGCAGGCTCTTTTGCATTGTCTCGGTTATCCATTACTTCCTGCATTTGGGCAGAGCATATATCTCAGGTAACTCCCACAGCTGGACAGACCAGTGATTATTTTTAATCATCCTTGTCTCCAAACCACAACCCAACTGCTGTGATGTGTATACATCACGTAAGAACAGCAACAATCTATACCAGGTTGGGAAGTTCCTATGCACATTTATTTTGAACAATGGACCACGTACTAGAGGAGATGTGCCAAGCCTTTTGCAGGAGGAAAGGCTGCAGATGTCTCCAGCTCGCAAAAACTTCCTCTTCCCCAATTAGTATAAAATACTCATTGAATCCACAGTCAGAGTGAGCTCACTTCCTTTTGAAGAGAGGAACCGCTGGAGCAGAGACAAGGAGTAAGAATTTCAGCTTTTGTGTATAGCTGACTTTCACTGTAGCTTGTTCAACAGCTTTGGTTTTCTTCAGCGTTAAAGAGGCAGGGTAGCTCTCAGATTTCTCCTTTCACATCAAAATCCAGCTTGGTTTGGCAGTTTCACTGCTTGTGATTGTTTCTGAAACCTGTCTGAAACATGCAACATGCAAGGACTCGCCTTTCTTTGAGTTATGTTTTTGGGGCTAGGCCGGGGAAGGAGAGAGCAGCAGAGGATTCTCGCTCGTTATTGCTGATTGGTGTATCATGGAAATACTTGTTTCGCAAGCCAGAGTGCTGTACTTTGACCTGATTCTTGCTTATTACATTTAGAAAGCATCCCTGTATCTTTTGGTGCCTCTTTTTGCAGTCTTATGAAGCGAAATATAGGGGTAGCCTGAGGTTTGTGGCTTTTCTCTAACCATAATTCTCATGTGCTGAGCAACACACACCATTTTGCATTTGAAGAGGAGACTGAGGAGGATTTTGTTAATAAGAGGGGAATTCTCCCTTTGTACTCAATAGGGGCTTAAAAAAATACCTTCTCAGACAGGAAATCTGTATATTGGCAGTGTTGCCAGGGTTGTTGCAGTGCTTATCACTGTTGTATCTTTTGTACCTGCTACACAATTGTTCATTTAGGCGGTTTTCAAGGGCACTGCCTGTGCACATCCCATATCCTAAACCACAAAGTTGAAGAGATTTTTTTTTTTTCTCTCTTTAGCTATGCAGATCTCAAGTCAGGTGAACATTTTAATGTGGGATGCATCCCAGGTGATCCTTTCTCTTTGTCATAGAAAGGATGGGTGTTTTATCCATATACCTCGTTAAATTAAGCCACTATAGCTTGATCCCTGCAGATATCTTCCTTGCACTAAAGGATGAAATTAAGTACTAAGGCAGCTGTCCTGCATTCTCATAGCCTCTCTCCTTCTGTGGAAACACATCAAAGTTTGGGAATGTTTCTATTCCCAGCTTGTTGATAGACTTGTACTATGGCCATAAATTATTAAACCACTTGTTGCTTCCTTTTTATTTTTTTTTCCCAGTCTATAAAATGTGGCTAGTATTGGGAGAGTCTCAGAATTTAAACATAAGGATCGCTGTATGTGCTTAGGCAACAGATTCCTCCACTCCAGTTTTCTACTTCAGACAGGTATCTTTAGGGTAATATAAGAACACAGAAAATATACCATAGTGCAAACTTGAATGTAGTCTGCCTCCACCATTTTCTTGGAACAAAAGCTGTCTCAGAATGTGGACTTCTGACCGTCTGTCTGATAAAGCCCCTGATGGATTCCCCGTTTTCCTCCTTTCCCCAATAACTTTTCCCAATCTCTAATCATCCTAGTTATCTCCAGCAGTCTCTTCTCTGGATCTGCTGTCCCCTTTTTGAAATGAGGACAAGCCATGCACGGAGTGGTGCATCCTGTCTTTGCACTCTGATTCTTTAGTTAAAGCAAACTGCTCTGGGACATTCCAACATAAGTGCAGGAAGTTGTATCTTCTCCAGTAGCTGCTGTTTGTAGGCTTAATTGTTACTAAAAAGTGCTGTGAACTTAAAAGGCTAGATTCTTGTTGGCAGGAGTTGAAAGTGAATCATGATGCTACAAGACCTGTTGCGTTCTCAATAGCCAGAAGTGAGCCCTGTGTTTAGAAGGCATCCTACCCACTACATGGGTCAATTCAGTTACAGACACTGTGTTCAGCCCTTATTTTTCTGGCCCTCCAGCCAAAGAAGGGTTAACTATGAAATGGAAAATGTGCTGCAAAGGAGAGATGTGATTCAGCATGTGGTTGTAGACTGATTCTAAGCTGAGTATCAGCATCGTGTTTGGGGAGCTGCAGCACAATGGCTGCCTGTAGTCAAGTGATTCAAACTTGAGATGCTGAATCCTCAGTGGATAACAAAGATCTTTGGGACTTGTGGCATTAGCCGTGGTGCCATGGTGCTGCACACTGCAGCTAGTTTGCTTATGCACTCTACATACTTCCAATGGTATAAAACATTTGCTTCCTCTCCCAAATGCTGTCTTCCATAACAGACAAGCTTAACCCAAATTGGCTTGGAGTGCTTTATAAGCTAAGATTGCCTGCATGGATCATAGCAGTAGGTTAGGATGTCTAATTGTTGGGTGAAGCTGCAGACTTAGCTCTGCTTTTCTCAGTCAAGGTTATAGTACCAAAATGGATCAAGTTATCATCAAGTATTGATGCAATATTACTATCAATGAATTGTAACCGCTGTCCCCACACTTGATTTTTGTTTTATAGCACAAACAGGTGTTTGTAGGGAGGAGTCTCTTTGTTCCATAATATTTTTAAAGTGGGTCTGAGTGCATGCAAGCATCTCTAGCCAGCTCCCAGCCCTGGGTGGCGAGGTGAATTCCAGGAACTCCAGGAAACTGAGGTCACTGCATTGTGTTTGCTTCTTTTCTTTTGACAGCACTAATGTTTAATTTTAACCCTCAGATGGGTATTTTTAGTTGAACTGTTTCTTCACTCCTTCTGTCCTGTATTAAGGGAGGAACAGATCATGTCTCCTTGGTTTTTTTCAGTAGTCAGCTCTTCCTCCCTTCCCTCTGAAGAACTGAGGTCTTGAACATTTAACGTGTTCGTTACCCTGTTTCTCTGCATGGGACAACTAAAAATTCATTGTTTTGTCCCCTTGTCTCTTGATTTGATCATTGATCCAGGCTGAAAGGATGTAGATCTACCTGGACAGAAGTGCTTCATTATGGTAAAAGAATAATACCTCTTGCAAATATCTGGCTACTGCTGTGGCTGTCCCAAGAGACAGCTGCTTCTTTAGGGGGACTATCATGTTTTTCAGTGACTATCTACTGGGCAAGGCTGGCTTTTCTAAAATATAATGACACTTCAGGTTGGAAGGGCTTTGTCAGCACTCAAGAGAATCACAGCCCCCTGCAGGTTAAGGGTTTCTCTCTTTGGCATTAAGGGTTTTTTTAAGAAAAAAAAAAGAGGTCATACTTAAAACTTATTATTGACCTCAGAATCTAAAATTTGAGCAGCAAAAACTGATCTACTTGCTCTTCTGCTCTGGAAGAAACTAATCAGTTCTTGTTTCTGACCTGCAAAGGACAATCTTTGAAGCCGTACTAGTTTTGTTTGTGCAAAGAAATACATCTCTGTGCAGAGCATGGATTTACTGGAGACCTTTTCTCTGTTCCATATCTTTAACCTGAGTTACAGCTGCTGACTCTCTGGTTTGTTGTTCATGTATTTCTGCAGACAAAGAAAAAAATCAGAAAACTCTGTTTCATCCTATTCCATTCCTAATCTGTATTACAATAATTGCTTGGGTGCCAAGCATGAAGATAAAAAGCATTTTTGTCTTTTTAGTTTGTCACTGTTTCATGTATGAAAATGGCTTTCATTCATAATTATCTACACGTTATATGAAGTGTGTATGTGGAAAAGCTATTGAAAAATGACAGGCAAATAATTAAATTCACACCAGTTCCCCATGTGAGTACTAAAACATCAAGAGTGTCTTCTGTGGTTTAGCATTATCCACTTCCAAAGTAGGCTCAAAGCATGGAATAGCAAACTTTGATTTGTTTTCCTGCACAAACAGGTCTCTGCTTCTTGAAAGACTAGGTAAGAAATGCCTTTATCTCTGGCAAAGGGAAATTTAAATGTATGGGCTCATCAGCATTATATACCTGAAAGCTTCACCTCTGGCTGTGCTTCTGGACAGCATCACCCGTCAATGCCAAGAACTTTTGATTAGCACTGGAAGGGTTAACAGGTGCTGTGAAGGGCTATAGGTGAGCTTGGGTCTCCTACTGCAAGGGTGTGTTGTGGCTGAATATTTCTGTTGCCTTTTCCCTCTTCCTTGCCCCCCCACCCCCTTTAATTCACTTTTAAAAGAAACCAGTCTCGGTTGTGCTGAGCTCAGCACTGCAGCCATTTGCAAAGACACCACAAGGAGAAGCAGCTCTTCTCAGTTTCCAGGCTGGACTGTGGTAGGAAACGGTCTTTCCTTACACTGTCAGGTTTCTTATACATCGAAGGTATTACCCACTGAACAAACTAGGGTTGTCTCGCTGTTCTCTCTCCATCCACATGCGTATGTGTGTGAGAGGGAAGCTGTTTGGACAGTCACCTTGTTGAGGAAGGGACCCTGTTCTATATTTTTTGTACTGCATTTGGCACGGTGCTCTGCTGAGTGTCAGGAACTGTATTTAGTTGTGTCGGGGATAGTGCTGCTATCAGGCATCTGACTGGTAAGACAGTAGTTTATGCCAGTTTTACTGAAATCTGGTCCCCAGCTGTGGGCTTTTGTTTGCATCATTTCGTACAATTTGAACTGCTTCTTCTGATATGTAAAACCTGTGTGTATTGTTTCACTTTCGTGATCACTGTTTCTCTGTCCTTACATACAAAACACGTGTGATCCTGGGAAGCGCTGCCTTGGCGTGCATCCCTCGATGTTGGACAGCACAGAATGGAGGAGAGAGAAAATGGGAACTTCAGATTCCCAGACTCATCCCTCTTCTTTCATCCTTCCAGCCTGGCAAATCAAGGATGTGTTATCACTAGACAAGCCTTTTCGATTAGTTCTCATCTTGTAGCGCTCACTTCTGTGTGCCTGAGTGGAGCTGCAAATTATAGCGACCTTTTATTTGTTTGCAGCAGCTTTTTATCAGCTGTAACAGTACCTGCTCGGTAGTTGTTCCTGCAATGCCATCTTGTGGTGGCCCTGGGACTCGAAATGTGTCTTATCTCCATGCTGGCCAAAGCCCATGAGTGAGCTGATTGTAACTCCCTTTTGTTAGCTGCCTTTGGGTGCTGGTGAGTCAAGGGAAACCCTGTCTCCAGCTTCCTGGCGTGCTGATCAGGATCTGATCTTCTGAAGCTCATGTGATGTGTTAGAGGGGGACCCTCATGGCAGATGCCTGCACTGCATGTTTTAACTATGATACTGTAAAAGAACATAACCCGTACCCCTTAAAAGAATTCAGTAAACCTGTGTTATGAGGAACGTGGTGTGTTGTTCATTCACAAGTTATAATAACCAACTGTTTATTTTGCTAAGTATTCATCCCTGATACAGTTTTAAGTCCCTCACTATTTTAAGTGCCTCTCTAAACACAGAGGAGTTGCTTAATACTTTGAGACTCTGCTGCCTTGTGATTGTGGAGAGTGTGAGATGAGGGAGAGGGTGGTCAGGATTCTGTAGAAATTCCAATTTTATCTCTCTTTTTTTTTTTTTTTAATCTGTCTAGGTTTTGGATAAGCCACAAGGGCAAAAACAAATGCACAGCATATCTGCTTCTGAGTTTTACTGTGCCTTAGAGAGTAAGAACTGCATGTCCTGTTTATAAATGAACTAACTAATAACTCTGTTTTCTTTTGGTCTCTCCAGTGTTCCCAACTCTTGCCCGGCCAGTCCACGTGGTGCTGGATCCTCAGGATATCGTTTTGTCCACAACATTACCTCGGATCTACAGCTGGCAGCAGAGTACGCCGCAAAAGCAGCATCAGAACAGCAGGCAGATGCATCTGGCGGGGACAGCCCAAAGGTTCAGAGAAACATTACTTACCCAGCAGCGCTCACTGGGAGGCTTATTAAGACCTGGCAGTTTATTGCCTTTGGATGTAGTAAAAATATTAATTTAATATTTTTGTAATATTTAATAATGCTATATGTGTAAAGATAATGTGCTAATGGTGCTTAATAATAATGTTTTATGTAATATGTATTACCTTGGATATAGTAAAAAAGATGTTTAAGAATATTCTGGCCATAAGGTTGCTGTGTACAGTGTCATCCAGGGGTTTGAAACTGTGCTTTCAAACCACTTATTAGTGGTAGGTCATGAATCTGCTGGCTTAGCTGCCCAAAATGTGTTCAAGTAATTTTCTAGAAGCTTTAACCAAGGAAAATTTATCTGCTTCTTTGATAAATCAAGAATCCATAGAGAAGAGGTGCATTAAAATCCAGTGCCTTGTTTTCTCCTTTTAATGAATGGTATTTTGCAAAACACAGTTGGAGAAAGGGGAAGCAGGGGAATAAACCAGATCTGTGCCATGAGATATCTGTATTCTGACTTTGATACAAAAACAAAGGTCTGTCAAGCAAGTGTTAAATGAGGAGAATATCAAGCAGAATTTAGATTTAAAAATAACTTAGTTATAATGATAGAATTTAATTTTGGTAAGCTGATCTTCAGATCAAAGTTAAAGGTCTAGATCAAAAACCACCTGATTTGGAATTGGGTGGAGAAGCACAATACTAGATGGCTTTTTTTGTAGGTTGAATCCTCCCTTAAGACTTGAAGGGCTGTTCTGGATGGAGTAACGTGAAGAGCTGGGAATATGAGATCTGGCAAACAAATTAAAGTTCCTAGAATGAAACAAATCCTGGTGGAGAGGGAAGGGACAGGATCAAATTTCATATTGGGCTTGTTGCTGGGAGGAGACCTAGTGGCATGATTGCATGAAACCTTTCTAACAAAGTGTAGTTGTAGCTGGGTAGAATTCAAAGCTATAGTTTAATGAACACTGAAAGCAGTAAATATACCCTGCACCTTCTCACTCTTTACTTCCAATTGCTTGTCCTGATTTTTTCCTGTGCTGGTACAAGCATGAGTGGTAAATTCAGTGGTGAGTGGAACCAGATTCAGTTTGGTAGTCCTGTTGGCACACAACCATTTGTACTGAATTGGAAGGTGGCACTGTAAAACAGAAGTGAAAGGGAAGAGCATGATGCTGCTCTTAGTTGCCCCTGGTGCTCTCTTAGCATCTGTGAAACTACAGATCAATGCGTTCTTTTGGTTTGGGTCATTGGTACACTCTGGAGTAGGAATTATTTGATGGTGACTAAATTTCTGTTCGGCTTTTTCCTTAGGATGAGTCCAAGCCACCCTATTCTTATGCTCAGCTAATTGTGCAGGCTATATCTTCAGCACAAGACAGGCAATTAACACTAAGTGGGATCTATGCCCACATTACCAAGCATTATCCATATTACAGGACTGCTGACAAAGGCTGGCAGGTGAGTGCTTGACACTAACAAGCTTTTAAAATACTTTGACAGGGCTTATCTGCTTTGAAATGCATTTATTAAAGATTTAGGGCACTGGGAACAGAGCTGCTTTGACTATTCCCAGAGTGAATTTGTTTAACATAAGCTAACTAGTTTGTGAGTGATTAATTTTTTTATATGCTTTCTAGGGCAATGTAGCATGTTACATTTGGGCTCTCTGGTTTCTGAAACCCTTTTAACTGTTCTTGCTTTCAGTCATTCCTCTGCCCAGATACTTGCCTGAATCTTGCTTAATCCTCGATCTTGTCTGTGTTTGGCATGATCAGTCCAAGTAGATGATGTCCAACCTAAAACTGTGGTCCTTTTTTTCAGTCATTATAGTACCTTAAATCCTCACAGATGTTTTGGTTTTCCCTATGTATCAGCTGCATTGCCTAAGTCACAGTTTGCAAGCTCTGAATCTCAGAATGGGAGCTTGGGGAACTTCAAGTCTGTACTTTCCTTGTGGGATTAAAGGAAATCTGACCAGCTTCATAGCAGAGTTTGAATATAGTTAACAGAGGATGAATCAAGCTTAAATGTTCACTTGAAGGCTGCTTTCAAAGTTCCAGAAACCTCAGCTCCACCTGCTTTCAGACTTTTTCTTGGCATCACACCTCTGAAATGGGTGTTTTCATTTGAATATAATACACTAATGCAGCTGGAAAGAATCTTGCAGCTGCTGATTTCATTGTGTTCAACTGGCAGAAGCAGTACTGCTTGGTGCACTTTGAGTACAGTTGGAATAAATCTATTTCTGGCTCCCTGGCTTTTGTCTGTAGTTGTAATTAATTGCGGAATCCACTTTCTGCCATAACCTGCTCAGCAGAGTTGTGCTTTGTGAACCAGTTGCTGCATCCTGCTTCAAAGAGAGCTGCATTTCAGTGGATAGTGAAGTTGTCTTTCTCCTCCCCTACCAGTGGTATCTAAAGCTTTGCTTATGAAGCTGCTACAAAAGCTCTTGTTTTGTTTTGAAAGTGGAAGAATGATGAGCTTGTGCACACCTGGGCTTACCGAGCCTTTCCTCTAGCCCAAAAGGCAGTGCTACACACAGTCAGAAGGAGCTTTTGCAATGAAAGCAATAGTCTTATCAACATCTGGAGAACTGTTATGTTGCTAGACTAGTGCCACATCAAAAATGGAGTCTTCTTGGAGCCAGCCTTCTGAGGGCATGTTGACTGGCTTGCTTTATGATTGCCCTGAGGTGCAGGGTCCTTTAGGGCATGTTTAGGCACCCTGGTGCTCATTTGGCAGGTAAGCAGTTAGCACAAGCATGAGCAGTTTTTGCCACTTGCCTAGAATAAAGCCTGTCTTTTGAGAGAGTTCTTCCGTGGGTTGCAGTGATGTTCCCCTGCCCTAGCAGAAGCTCTGCTTCCATTGCTTTCCACAGAAAAGTCACTGCACTGCCCGGCTCCAGATGTATTTAAGTGATGGTGCAACACTAAGTAAACCCTTTCAGCATGGTTTGTAGAAACTCTTGACATGTTTCCCCAGGTTTTCTCTTGCAGTTCTGCAGCAACTTTGGAGGTGTGTGAATTGAGTGACTCTTTTCTGTGGAAAGCACTGATTCTGACTGCAGATTTCATTTTCCCAAGCTGTGTGTTGAAAGCCAGTCATCTTTGTAATATGCTTCCTCAAAGCAAAATAATAATCTCATTCCTTTGCTTCCTGCAGAATTCCATTCGGCACAACCTCTCCTTGAACCGTTACTTTATTAAAGTCCCACGCTCCCAGGAGGAGCCTGGAAAAGGCTCCTTTTGGCGAATTGACCCTGCCTCTGAAGCCAAACTAGTAGAGCAAGCATTCAGAAAACGAAGGCAAAGAGGAGTGTCCTGCTTCCGAACACCTTTTGGGCCTCTTTCCTCCAGGTAACATCAGCTTCCTCTAATCTCTGTGCCAAACTCAATACAAAGAAAACAAACAAAAACTTCTCCTGAAGTACAGAGAGCAATCTTTACTTCTCTTTATAGTCTGAGAGGTAATACAGTTAGAAAGTCCCGAGGCATAGTCTGAAAATTGCTCTGACTTCTTACAAGTTTACTGAGAAAAATCCAGAACCGAACTTCAAAAATGCATCAAATAACATACCTGGTTTGGTGTCATTTCAAAGAAGATCAAAGGACTTATCACTGTACTGAGTGTTTTCAGATGCCAGTCTCTCGTTTCAGGAAAACTGTGTTTATGTGTGGATTAGATCATAGTGGGAATAACTTTAGTGGCATTTCAAATGCTCTCTTATAGGGAAGACCAGGTTGATCGTGGTTAGCAGCAGTGAAGCAACGGGAGGTGTTCTGTGTAGCCGCTCCAGTCAGCAGTATAACTGCAGGAGAGGAGCTGTGCAGTTTTTTCTGAGCCCTGTAGCTGTGAAGATAAGACTTATAATTCAACACTGGCTGGAATAGCTTCATGTAACATTCCTCCCACACATCTCCCTTTTCTATCTCTTAAAAGGGGGAGGAACAGGAAGAGAGGTTTTCAGCTGATTGGCTTTTCTGTCTTGTTTGTCATTAAGATGATGTTCAATTCCCCATGTGTTTGGCCACATGGGACCAGAGGTGGGAAACAAGTGGCTTGGGAGAGAGACAAATGCTCTGTAATCATATGCAGGGCCAGACACTTGCATCTGTGGTGCATCCTTTTTCCTCTTTCTCTCGCCATTACTGTGTAACGGTGACAAGATCGTTTTAGAACAGCCTGAAATTATTAAGCTGATCTGAACACAAGGCGCTTACAGCTTTGATGTCAGCAGTGGAATGTTAAGCCTACCTTGAAGGTTCTAGTTTCCTTCAGCAAGGAATGACAGTACTTGATGCAAGAGCATTTGTCTGGTTACCATGTATCTTTGAATGCTTCCCAGTAAGACTGTAGTGGGTAGCGTGGAAGAAAGGCTGTCCTCCTGCTAGAGAATCCTGTAATGGGGATGACTTTTGGTCTCTGCTGCTGCATTGTGTTCAAAAAGTATGTTTCCCAACACTGCTTTCTGGTGTTTCAGGAGTGCTCCTGCTTCCCCTACTCATCCTGGCCTGCTGTCCCCTCGCTCTAGTGGGCTACAGACTCCGGAGTGCCTGTCACGGGAGGGCTCACCCATTCCACATGATCATGACTTTGGGTCAAAGTTAGCCTCAGTTCCAGAGTATCGGTATTCCCAGAGTGCACCTGGTGAGTAGCTCTTGTTTTGTTAGAGGTTCACTTAGTTGCATCAAGTGCCATGCTGAGGACACCGCAGGAACGCTTTTACCAGCGTGTTACAGGAGGATCTAGGTCTCTCTTCCCACTACTGTCAGAGACTGTTGATGCATATGCACCTTCAGACCATTTTTTTATTTGTCTTTGGATGAGGGGGCAGGAGATAAAGGAATGCGTAGAAACACATGAGCTAACCTTGAATTAGATGGCTCTAAAGAACTGACAGCAGAGTAGCTGTGGCTACACGTGGCTCACTCACACTAATTCACCAGCCTTCGGGATAAGATCACCTTGGCCACACATAGCTCTGTGGTGCTGTGGCAAGGGCCCTGGTAATCTGTTAAGCCCTGGTAAGTATGTCTGTCAGCTGTGCTGTAACTTGGTGAAGTTTCAAGCACAGATCATGAAGTAAAGCTTTGGGGTTTTTGTGCTTATTGTGGGTTTTGTTCACAGAAATGTGAGCAGGTGGCAAGTAAGTTTGGGTTTTTTGGAAGTTAGGAAAGAGAAGATTGAAGGTGGTATTTTTGAGGCCTTATTTTATGTTCCCTACCCCTGCTGAAGGACTGAGTATTGAGGATTAGAAGTGCACCAGTGAAATGCATAGATGCCTTTTTCCTATTGATGTATGCTTCTCTTCTGTTTAGGATCTCCAGTCAGTGCCCAGCCAGTGATTATGGCTGTTCCTCCCCGACCATCCACTCTAGTGGCAAAGCCAGTCGCGTACATGCCAGCATCAATAATGACTTCTCAACAGCCTTCATGTCATGCAATTCACGTAGTTCAGCAAGCTCCCACTGTTACAATGGTCCGAGTTGTGACATCCTCTGCAAACTCTGCAAACGGATACATCCTCACAAATCAGGGCACAGCAGGAGGAGAAGCTACGGGAGCAGTGTTGGACTTAGCTGGTGACCACCGAGGTAGCTTTTCAGCTCCTTTGCTGTTCTGCTCAATAAGGCTTGAGCAAGCTTGAGGGGGTGGATGGTCAAATGCTGTTTGAGTCACTGCGTGCTTAGCCCTTCATAAAAGATGTTTCTCCAGATAAAACTTAAAACAAGTAAGAGCTCATCCATTTGATGTCTTGACCAGCGAGCAGGACAGCTCTACTCCCTTGTCTCCTGTGGGGAACAAATCTAACAGACTTCGGAGGCTGAAAAAACACACAGTGCTATAAGTATTTGTGTTTTCCCCAGTATCAATATTATGCCAGTGTATTGGTCAGCTGGATGTGCTTTGGGAATGTGTGTTTTTTCTAGCTAAAATAGATGGGCCGTGAAAGACTGAGCCTTGTAAATAAATGATTGAGCCCTTCTGCTCTGCAGGCCTGGATTCCTAGAGGAAAGCATGTGCTTCTGGAAGTGCAGGCAGGGCCCCATTAAAGCAGTCTTCAAAAACCAGTTGCAACAAAGGCCTCTTCTTCCCTAAGCTGGAAATTCCAGCCTTGGGGGATTTAGTGAGTTAAATGTTCTCTTGCTGTGATCTAGACAACACCTTGTCTGCGCACCATTTCAGAAGGGCTTAGTGCCACAAGATAGATGTGTGTTATACCATCAGCAAGACTAGTTATTTGAATTGCTTTTATGTGGGCAGTGGGGCAATGGTTGTCTCAAAGGGAAAAGAAAAAATGACGAAGACCTTCCTTCCCCTAAGGCAGTAGCAGGGCCACTGGCATTTTTGGTTCAGCACTGGTTATCCTGCTTGAGTTTCACTTGCATTCTTTAGAAATTCCTGTCTGGATACCATACATGTTCTTGAAGCGCTAACAGTTGCAGCTGTCTATCCATCACCTGCTTCCTTCTTTCATTCGCTAGTTGTTGTCACTTGCTCTTTCCTCACTTGTCCCTCTCTTATTCCCACTCATTTCCTTTTCTAGCCTGTACCTTCCCTTTGTTTTTCCTGGTTGCTCCATTTTCTTCCTAATCTCCCTGCTTTCTTTGTGGTTTCTCTCCCCGCTTCCTATCTGCCTGCCTGTTGGTCTCACCTCAGGGCTTCTGTCCCATCTAACTCCACCCCTGTTGTCTATTAATGTTAAAATGGGAGAAGTCTTCTCTTCCTACTGGACTAACAAGTTTGTGCTTCCTGTCTGCCTTCTCTGCTTTGAGACCCACGGAGCCCCTGGAATAGAAGACTGGCTCTCCTCTCCTGCATGCCCAGCAGAAGGCTGTCCTGTATCTGTTATGTACCTGCTGAATTGACTCCTTACTTTTCCTGGGAAGAGAGATATGTGGTTGAGTGCTCTCAAACAGTTATCTCAACCCAGGAACTCAACCTTTCTTTTTATTTTTTCTTTCCCTTCCCCCCTGGTTTCTTCTTGTAACTTCATAGCCAGCAAAAGGTTGCAGTTCTGGGAAGATCTCTTTGTAAATTAATCTACGTGCAGGCCTGAGAGCAAGCTGTTGCAGTCTTGTGGCTCCAGGCATTGTTTAAGATCTTAATGCCTTCCCCTGCTGTGTGATACTGAGAACCAGGCCAATTTGCCTGTAATTACAAAGCAAGCTATGAAATTTGCAGTGAGTGCTGTCCAGATCACAGCTATAATGTGCCAGCAAGGGTGATGCCTTTTTAGGAGAAAAAGTCAAGTATATAATCTTGGTTGGTTTTTATTTTGCTCAGTGGCTTATGTTGTAAAAAAAATATTCTTAATATTGATAGAGTGTGCAATAGAGAATATTTTAATGTTTTCAAATATTCACCCCTGATGACTGGTGGTGCTGAGGTATTTTCACATCTGTAAGCCTGGGATATGTATCACTGCTAAAATGTTAATGGGAGCGAAACCTACTCCTAAGCCACGGTAGTAAATGGTTATTGTCTGTTCTACTCTTAAGCAGGCATGGATGAAAAGCCAACGATTGCATTTGCCACGATACCTACAGCCAGCCGTGTTATTCAGACAGTTGCCAGTCAGATGGCACAGGGTGTTCCAGGACAGACGGTCACAATCCTTCAGCAGGCAGCTCCAGTCGCCATTGGGCAGCATCAGCTCCCCGTGCGGGCAGTCACACAGAACGGGAAACACGCCATCCCCACCAATAGCATCACTGGCAGCGCTTACGGTAAGCTCCATTCCCATTGCTTTCTGGGTTTTGATTGCTCTCAAAGCTTAGCAGCTAAGTAAAGCTGTAAGGGTTTTTGTTTCATAGTTAAGTTGTATATCAGGTTATTCCACATGTCCAGTTCCAAAGGTATTCCAATTCTTTAACTCCTGCAGCGATAAATGCCAATGGTAGAGATCATTCTGTCACTCTTAGTTTGCTCCTTTTCTCTAGTGGAAAAGTTTTGCTATCTGCCATTGCTCCTGAAAGTCCAGTGTCTTTCCCTTGTCCTTGGCTGTTGTATTTCCTTTGTACTTTATTACGACTTATTCTCCCTGTCTTTTAAGGGTTACTTGTTGAAAGTGTTAGTGATTCATGTGTAGAGCCTGTTTTCATTTGTTTTCCTCCAGCGAAGAGCCTTTGTTTCCAGCATGCCAAATAATCGAATTTCCATAGTGCTCTTTAGATCTTGTCAAATATCACTCCATAGCGTGTTACAAAAATAACATACTTTCCATCTTAAGGTCTTAAAGCCTGAGAGAAATAACACCTATTTCATCAGATGAATAAATGCAGGATTTTTTTATATACAGGATGTAGTCTAGTCATTTGTCAAGCCTGATTTTTAAAATCGTATACTGGCCATGTCTTGGCAGCCTTTTCTTATTGCTTGCTGAGCACCTCAGGTTTTGTCCAGTCAAGGAAAATGGCAGGATAGCAATATCCAGGTTTCTTACAACCCTTTTCAAGGAGATGCTCAACACCTGTGCTACCCCAGGCCTGTGCTAACAGGGAGCTTGAAAGTTAGATTATGTTTCTACATAATTTTCTGCCATGTCTATTTGCAGTATCACCTGGCTTGCAGTTGTATTACAGGAGTCTTACTGGGACAATGGAAAAATGATAGCAATTAGGTTTTTATGCAACTAGGCTATTAAGATGTAAAATAGATCAGGTAAGTGGAGTTGCTGCTACCTAGTAGTAGTGTTTCGCAGAATCACCAGGTTGGAAGAGACCCACCAGATCACCGAGTCCAACCATTCCCATCAATCACTAAACCATGTCCCTCAGCACCTCATCCACCTGTGCCTTAAACACCTCCAGGGAAGGTGAATCAACCACCTCCCTGGGCAGCCTCTGCCAGTGCCCAATGACCCTTTCTGTGAAAAATTTTTTCCTAATGGCTAGACTAAATCTCCCCTGGCGGAGCTTGAGGCCATTACCTCTTGTCCTGTCCTCGGTCACTTGGGATAAGAGGCCAGCTCCCTCCTCTCCACAATCTCCTTTCAGGTAGTTGGAGAAAGCAATGAGGTCTCCCCTCAGCTTCCTCTTCTCCAGGCTAAACAACCCCAGCTCTCAGCCACTCCTCATTAGCTTGTCTTTTGTCTTCTTTTACCTCCCTAAAGTCAGCCATTTCAGATGCAAGAAAGCAGTTTGTCTCATGAAGAACCAGACAGGTTTTTATTTAATGTTTTTATGTTAAGACACTCTAATCTCACCAGACTTCTAGCTGTCTCATCAAACTGGAAAGTATTCCAGTTGCATCTGAGTTTTTTTGTAAGTACTAGTGAATTTTCTTTTGACAAAATGGAGCCTGGTTTCTTTCGACTCTTGTCTGTGTGCAGTTAACTTCTTTCTCAGCTGCATGGTTTAGGTCCTCTAAGTCACTGAACTGTAATTGCTGTCTGCTGTCATCCTTGCCCTATTTTTTCCCTTCATGCTCTTGATACTGTGCAGCCTCCTTCCCATGCCTTGGTAGAAGCTGCTGGGCTTTGAATGCCTTTGTTCTGTTTGCTTTATTTATTTATCCTAGGGCTCCTTTTGATGCGTTTAGCAGCAAACACACTGCTAATGTTCTGCCATTACATCCTTTGCAAATCAGTCTGGAGGGCAGAGGACGTGCTGTCTCCCAAGCCCCCTTTGGCTCCCTCTGTGGTTGATGTAGAGTCCAAAAACTGCATGTGTGTTGTTTTCCAAACAGTGTTGTGTGCCAAAACCAGCGTGTAAGCACATTCTCTGTCTGGAACTAGAATTGTAGACATTTTTACGGAGGACTGCTACTTAAATCGTCTTTTTTCTCACCACTTTTCCGAGTGGGAGGGTGAGAGTTTTTGTCAGTACCAGAATACAAGATTGGGAGCCAGAAATTCCTACTTTTTGATCCCAGTTCTGATGGCAATGCATTTGGGTTTCTGGAGTAAGCTCCTTCCTGCCTGTCTTACAAGTGAGATGTCAATACACTCAGCGTTTGAGTTATAATGTAGTTTCCTGACAGACTGGCTGTTCCTAGTGTGCAAACAAGGCATACTCTAAATTGGAGGCAAAGCACACAGATGATGTAACTTCCAAGAAGTTCTGAGCGTAGGTGGCGAGAGAAGAACCCTTCAAAGAGAAGCTGTGCTGTAATTTTGTACGGGGATTGAGTCTGCCCTTCTGGAGATGAATGCTTAGCTGGCCATGTCTTGTTTGACAGTGGGTAGGAAGAGGAAAGTTCTCCCGTGAAAGGGTTTATTACCGAATTGCTGAACTTGCTGGCCTTGTCTCTCCCTCTCCCCCACAATCTCGGCTTTGTGCAAGCCTTACAAAATGGACTCAACAACAACACTTGAATATGTGCCAGCAATCACGTTTGACTGTAGTGTTTTGGTTTTTTGTTTTCTGGAATAGGAAACGCCTGTGCTACTTCATCACATTAATTCTCTTTCTCTTGTCCTGCTTCCCAGCTCTTACAAATCCCTTGCAGCTTCTTGCAGCCCAGGCCAGTTCATCCACTCCTGTTGTCGTCAGCCGGGTGTGTGAGGCAGGGACCGAGGAGACAGCAGCAGCCTCTTCCAGTGAACCTGAAGTTAAAAGACCCCGGATAGAAGAGTCCAGTGGAGCAGTCCCAGCCCAAACTGGAGTCATCACATCTACAGTGCCACAAGGACAGGCAACCAGTGAATGAAGAATCGGTGGGAGGAGCTGGAGTGTTGCGGGGTGGGCATGGGATGGCAGGAGCCCTAAAGCAGCTTTCAAAGAAAACAGACTTCAACTATTAACAGCTCAAAAGATAGCGGATAAAGAGCTCTTTTTAAAATCAGGTTTTTAAATGGGAGGTCAACAGCTGTTAGAATCACGAGGTGCCAAAAAGAATGGAAAACCCCTCCCAAGAACCCATACCTGGAACTCTGTTCTGTCTTTACCTATGGGATTTTTTTTTTTCCTTTTTTTTAAAAAAAAAAGATTCAAAAAAAAAATACAGACAACTGATTGTATGACTGCTGGGATATTTTAACTGTCTTTCCCCTTTTGGCTCCAAGGGGATGGGATTTGCAGTTCAGCATCTAAAGGAATGTAACGCAAATACAGTCTGCTCCCTGGAAAGAAAACTCCTCATTTTCTATGCCTTAATACTGTGCTTCTCAGAGCTTTGAACCATAGGACCATTTTGAAAAGGCCACCTAAGGCAATCAAATGTTGAAAGATGGGTGCAGTATCTCACAACAACAGCATTAAAGAAACATGGTACCAAGCTTAAAGAAAAAAGGCAAAATGTTTTTTTTAAAAAAAACAAAAATTCTGAATATGAACGAGTGTTTATTTATGTGGAGATTCGGGAGGAAGAGTTACAGGGCTCAACCACCTGGATTTTCAGATGCAATTTCTCTCCGTTCCCTCTGAGGGAGAATAAGAGGAACTGTGTTAATTTGGTTCCTGTAAAGATATTTAAAAAAAAAAAAGGGTTTTGTACCTTCAGTGATTTCTTACTATTATTCATCACTTGCTCTGGACAACAGCCAAAGTATCTTGATGACTGAGGATCACATGGGGAAGGGTGTCTCCAAAAGGTTCTGTGTGCATTTGATTGATCACATCCTGTGCTGGAGCCCCAGATTTTGTTCAAAATATCACTGTAGGTGAAGACATTGCCAGTGTCTCTGTGGACTTGAAAATATTGGTTGTTCTGCACTAAAGCAGCTTGCCTTCCCCTCCTGTTGGTAGTGTAGTCCAACTAGATGGACAATGGTGAGGGGCTCACGGCTGGATAGGAGTCTGTCACTGACCCTCTGCCACTGCTAACAGCAAAGCTCTGCATTGTTCTTCTGAGAGGGAAGCTGAGAGGTAGCAGAGTTCATACAGTGTTTAATACAAATTCTGTAAGTGTGTAGAGACCAAGGCAAAAGAGGCCTTTGATTTTCCATGTGGCAAAAGTCACTGGAGGTCTCAAACAGGTTTTCCGAAAAGAATTCAGAGGTTTGCTTTCATTGCCTGGCTCCCTCTCTTGTCTCTCCTCCCTTGAAGACCATTTGGGTTGGCCAGTAGGAGGAGGTTTTTATTCAAACTATATTCCAGGCTCTTCATGCAGTACCAGTACGTCTTACAGGCCAGCAGATTTGAGTCACTTCAGCCATGGGGAGCAGTGAGTGTGTGTAATGCCTTGTGACTGGCAAAGAAATCAACCCCTGCTTAGCCTCCAGCTTACCCCTTTGGGTTTATGCCTGTTTGGAGTCCCCTTGGCAAACACGTCTTCTGGCAGAACAGCCAAGATCTTCTAATTTAGAACATGTTATGGCTTTGGTAACAGCAAAAGAGACTTAAGAGGGACAGGATGTGCCTTTGGTAGGTTGTCCCCTTTCTGTACTGATTTGCTGTCAGATTGCTGTATTGTACAATCTGGCATACAATCGTAGAGCAGAGAGGCAAGATGACCACATAAACGTGCTGCAGGAATATTTCCCTGGTGGGCAGTAAGGGATATTGTCAGTATGTCTGTGGGGATTTAGGAGGTAAGGCACAGCCATACAACGTCTACTGGAATTTGGAGAAGGGGGGGAGGAAATCCGTGAGGTAACAGCTGGCATCACTTGCTCCCTTCTAGGTTTCCTTTCTGTTTGCCAAATCCTATTCAATAGCCAAATCCCACCGCTTGAATAAACCCCAGCTATGTTTTATTCTCAAGCCAACTGTTTTGTGAGAAACATCTCTGAAAGAAAGAAAATTTCTTGGTCTCATGATTTGCGGTTAGATTCTGCAGTTAGAGGCACACAAAGCGTTCAGGACAGTTCATTTATCTGCAGCTAGGCTTTCATAATTTAAGTGTGTGCCTTTAGTGACAAGTTATTAGATTGGACTTTAGTACTCTGAAATGATTTTGTGAAGGAGGATTGTTACAGACCACAAAGTAATTGAAGCAGGCCAGCCTCCAACTGTCACTTTTCCTGCTAGGAAGGCTAGGTGCGCAGCATAGTGGAAAACCACATGGATTAGCTCTGTGTTTTGTAGCCTTTTCAAAGCCAGGATTCAATAAAGCAGACTTCAAGGAAGAATGCACAAGTGAGAGTGCAGTGTAGTTTATCTGTGATTAATCATTACTTTTGGGTGACTGCTGGTTTAGGTCCAGGCATGCCTCTGAAACAGCCCTAAAGCTAGGGAGCTTTCCTGAAGCAGAGGAGTCTTTGGGTTTCCAGTATGTCGGATGAGTCGGTGCAAGATGGGAAACCAACAGAACACTCTTTAGGATGTGAAACTGCCAGAGATTTGTGGCTTTTTCTTCACTGCTGCTTTTCTCTTGGAAAGTCTGAATAATGAGGCTGTAAACTTCTGTAAAGTAGTCCAGCACCATAGAAATACGTCACCCAGTGATGGTGTTTTCATAGACCAGCTGCTGCTTTTTGGACCTCTTGAGAGTCCATCCTCAGGTTGTGTGCATAGATTTGCCTCCTCACTATTTAGAACAATAATATTTCATCAGTCTGCCTTTTGTGGCACTCAATGCCAGCTAGTTAAAACACGAGTTGAGGATAAACCAATGTCTTTGATCTGTTCACCCATTCTGCTTGAGGTATCTCGCTGTTCCCTATAGTTTGGGGGTTTTTTTCATCTTAGTGACAAAGACTAATTTTGCTTTGATTGCAGTCAGTTTATAGCAACTCTTGTCACCTCAGTTTGCAAAAGCTGAATGCAGTTGTTCTTGGGTTTATTCCACTGGAATTCCTTAGTTATTGTTTTGTCTTGACCTTGGCTCTTGTGATACAGGAAGCTTTTTACAGTGAGATCAATTTAATCTGATTTACTGATACCATAACACAGTGCTGAGCACAGGACTGGAGTTCATGATTAGCTCATATATTCTTTTCAACTCTTTTTTTCTTCCCATATCCTTGCCTCCCCCATACTATTAACACTGTCCCCTGTAGCATATACAGTCATTTTTATCCACTGACAGGAGCAGTACCGTGCATTAAGCTCTGCCCAAGGCCTGATAGAAGTACCTGTGGGGTACATGGAGCTCCAGAGAAGGTTGAGAAAGGTCAATTTGATCACTCTGTGTTTAATTTTCATGCTGTTTTAGACATGTTACTGTTGGGCACAACTTGTTCAAGAGTGTGTTTTCAGATCTTTGTTAAAGCTTTGTAAGAGGAAAGAAATAGTTAAATAACAGCTGAAGCCTTTATGATGCTTCTGCAGTCACTGCCATAGTCTTGCTTCAGGTTTTGTGGGGAGTAGAGTTGAGTTTGCATGTTGTAGACATCTGTCTTGTGTACAGATTTAGAACCACGATTAACAGTTAACCTTCCACATTTTTTCCCCTTTCTCAGTAGGGAAACACAAGCAGTAAAATAAACTTGGAGCACAGAAGGCGAGGAACCTCTGTCTAAACAAATGAGAGTGTCTGACCTGAGTTTTCATAGTGGAACACTTCACTGACCACTTGAGATGTTAGGTGAAAGGCTCTAACTTCAGTTGGTGTTAGCGAGGGGGTTTCCCCATAAGGTATCACTGTGCTGTATGCTAAAGTGTAGGTGAATGTCAAATCATAGGGTGAAAAGAGAGATGTCTCCCTGCCTTATTTAGTTTTGGGAGTCTTGGAAGACTAGGATTTAACCTAGTAATATTTCTGTACCTTTTCTTAGAGGATCAAAAGCTATTTCTTCCTACTTATTGCATCTAAGAATTAAATTCTAGTGGGTTGGTTGCTACACTTCTGCATTTACAGCCCAGCACCTGTTTGGTCTCTTGTTGCAAGACAAGTTTAAGTGTAAGAAAAGAGTCACAAAGTGAACTGAAAATACTGTGGATTGTATTTGTATGTGTGCAAACGTCTTGTCCCTCTCTTCCAAATAAGAGTGCCAGCTTGGGGCTTTCTGAACAGAAGGTAGTGCTGAACTTTACCTTATCAAATGATCATTTCAAACCAATTTAGAATTTGCCTTGAGTTTCTACTCTGATGCAAAATCTTTACAGTATTGTAGTCCTGCTGCTAATAAATTGGACTAGGGCATTAAGAATAGACCTCTAAAAGAACATGACAGAATTTTCATAATTTTGCCCTTGCTCCACACTGAGTTTTCGAGTTTGAGTTTGCAAATGCCATCCTGCAGCAAATGATCTCACTTCCCTTGCCAGGCAGCTCCTCTTTTTACTCCCCATTATAGTTTTTCCCCTCTATTTGTAGCCATTGCTGTCAACTCTGGAGTCCTTTAATCCAGCTCCTAATTTAATTCCATTGCTTGAAGGTCTGCATCTGGTCAGAATCTGTGTGTTAAGTCGCAGTTATACAACAGATTGTTCAGTCATGTAACTTTTTGTTTCCTTCTGGGTGAAAAATGATGCTAAAGCTGCTACTACTATCGCGTACACTACTGTTGTCAAGTGTAGCTGACAATGGAGCCAGCTGTGCTGCAAAAAACAGTTACACTACAAGGTCATCTGGACTGCTGGAACTAATGGGATCAGGATGTGTTGCTTTCTTGCATTTTGATCTGGACCTGATGCAAACGTAGCTGTGACCTCGTGCTGGAGTGCCTCTCGCTCTCTGTGGCTGCCTAGTGGCTGTTTGGCTGTGTTGAGTTAGATCAGCGCCTCTCTGCTAGGTAGGTTGTTTGCAGGGCCGTGCATGAGTCTGTACACACATATATGAGGATATATGGATATATAGTAATCAGTGGAAATAAGTAGCTGCGATGTTGGGCTTTCTGTGCTAGGTTGTCTTTCACAGGGCAGTAATACAGCAGTGAGTGTTTTACTTTGGACTGAGCAAGACATTTCGAAAAATACTTGGTTTTCTTGGAGCACTATATTTAAATTCCAAATTTTTAATCCACATTTAACCTTTGTATTTGTATGTGCAGAAACTCTTTTGATACCTTTTCAATTTACCAACACTGAATTAAAACCCTTCAGAATGTATGGCTGGTCCTCTCCTTATGCGTCACTTTAAGTTTCAGAGCCTGAGGGTAGTTGTGCCATGTTTATCCCTTTGCTCTAAAGGTAGAATAAACCATTGACAATTCATGGGTGGCAGCTAAGGAAGAAACCCTTTAAATATTTTTTTTTTGAGAATATGAAATTAGATCTGTGTAAACATAAAATTTATATTTATTAACTTTGTGTGTGTGTGAGTGTATGTGTAAATATAGACATGTAAATGGTCCATGACTATTTCTTTATCTTAAATGGTACTTTACACAGAATTTTATGCATTATCTTGGTTAATTCACGCACCAGGCACTGATTCTGAAAAAAATGATGTACCTATGTACCTATTTTTGTAATGAACATGGGCAGCTGGTAGAAGCAGCTTTACTTCAATGACGGCTTTCATTCCCCTCACAGAGCAGAAGAGATGGCTTGGTACTTGCATCTGCTTTGTGCAGGAGCCCTGCCTCTGGTTTCGTCACGCTTTCAGCAACCCCAGTGCATGCTGCTTTTCTGGCAAGAAAATCCCCTAAATGGCACTAATGAAAGCTGGAATCCTTACTCGTGTCAAATTGTCTCTAGGTGTGATATCAGGGATTTCTTTACAGATTCAACTCTGTAAGTAATGGGACCTCCTGTCTAACAGAGGAAATTGAAGGAGGGTCCATGAGGATGCTGGTAAGGTTGAGGAATTCCTGTCTGTCTTCTAGGTGGCTAATGTAACACTGGAGCACTATGAAATAGTTTCTTTTCCTCTGTGGTTAGATCATTCTCCTTTTATGATGCTTTTCTCTCTTCATGGAGCGTGAGGTGTGTATCCCCTTAAAAACAAATGCATAAGTGTTTTTCTAATGTTCCCATTCACAGGGAGTAAATTTTACCTAACTAGCCAAATTTCAGTTATGGTTGAACTCCACAAGGATCACTAAATTCACAGAAGTATGTGTTTTATTTAACCCACTTGGGCCTTTTGAGAATTAGTCTTAAAAGCAGGTGATACTTGGCTTCCTAATCCTAATTGCTCTTCCAGAAGTAGAAAATCCTTTCTCTGTAAGGGCCTGAATGAATGCTTCACCGTGGTTTCTGGTTACTGTATGGTGATCTGGCTGTGATACTTAAGGGAGGACAGGATTGGTGGTGAGAAGAGTAACCGGAGTAGGACCAGTGAAAGGAAACAGCTTTCCTCCTCAGCAGAAAACAGCCCTTGTGAAAACCAGACTTGCCCTAGTATTGGTTACTGCTTTGTGTCTGCTGCCGAGTTGAGCAGTGCCCCCGCTATCCCAGACTCTGACACCTTTGCCTTGATCCAGACCTTTCAGTCCTGCTTCTCCTCAGTTTCACCTGAAGCAGTCCAAAATGGAGCCTTACTTAAAGCTAAGGGCAACATTGAGGAGAAATGTCTGCTGGCTGAAGAAAAATGAGATTTAAATGGAGCAGAAAAAGTGAGATTTCCTTCTGTTTCACTGCCTTGCTGCTAAAAGTCTGGTGCAGAACATCCTAATGTTCTGCTGATTTATATGCCGCTCTTTGAGGGTGGACAGGCTGCTAAGTAGGCAAGTTGGCTCTGTAGCAAATGAATTGCTGTAAACCTAAACTCGCTTTATCTTTTTTCCTCTCCCAAATGTGCTTGAAGTGGAGGGAGAGGACTAAAGTATTGTTCTTTGTGAGATCTTTTTGTTTTCATGGAAAAGAAAACAAAGAATGTGAAAAATGTAATTCAAATATACTGATACAGAAAACAGAATGGCTTAAAAATACAAAAAAAAAAACCAACTTCTGAGACCATACCATTACCTTGTGTTCTAGACATGACATCTGTACTGTGATGGGAGTGGCCTTGGCCAGCCCAGCAGCCAACCACATAGCCAAAACAAACCGTTTAGGACTCTGTAGCTATCCAAAGGACTGTTATTCAAAGGACTGTTAAAGGATAAATCAAAAGATATATGTGAGCAATGGATGGTAAAGCTGCAAACTCAGATCCAACTCTGAGTATTTGCTTCAACAACAACAAAAAAAAAAGCAGAAAAACCTGAATCTCCCTGTTCTGCATATTTGCATTCCCACTGAGTCCTAGGGGAAGGCTGCAGTGAAACGAGGACCTGAAATACCTCAGTGGCTTGACAGAAGTGTTTTGCTACAGAGAGCTGGGGGAGCCTTACCCTTTCACCTGGACTCAGCACTTAATTTAAATATGGGGATGGGTGGGGGAGCTAAAGCCATGCTTGCATTTCAGTTCCTGGTATTGCCTGTACAAGACACCTCCGGCCAGATGTTTTGGGGTTTGTGGGGTTTTTTTACAGCTGATATCAAAAGTATTTTTTGTGACTTGTTTTCGTTATCAGTGCTTTTCAAAAAGCAGGTGTGTATCCCAAGGGGAAAAATCTCTATCTGGGGCAATAGATGCGAAGTTCATCTTTATCTGGCCGTGCTGCAGCGCTGCTCCTGTGAGATGCTGCACTGCTCCTGTGAGATGCTTTGCTGCACAGGCAGCCCCTGGTTCCCACAAGGGTGGGAGAGTGGCCCGGTCTTGCTGAGGAGGCTGCTGCTCACCAGAGGAGACGGCAAATGCAAGCATCCAAGGAGCAGGACCCGCATTTCCACATCAAATGGGATACAGTGGGTTTGGGTTTTTTTTAATATGGAGCCATACTTTTGTGGGTTTTTTTAAGTAATTTGAGATCTGAATGTGATTTCTAATGTATCGAGAACGTTTAATATTTTAAAGCTATAACAAAGTTTTAAATTTCTACTTTTTTTTTTCATTTATTTTAACTGTTCTGTTCTGTTACCTTAATTTGATTTATGTGGTTGGGGAATGTTGCTTCTCCTCTTAGCATTTGTTTCTATAACCAGAAATAAAATTATATATGAAAGAGAAAATACCCTGACATTGCTTGCTGCTTTTGAGTGACAGACTTGTTTCCCTCCAGGGCAGCATTGCTGGGGTGAAGATTCCTGCAGCAGTTCGTATTCTAGTCCACCTCTTCTCACAACATTAGGGGACAGAGTGGTTGAGTATTATTTTCCTTTTACTGTTTCCATTAAATGCTTAGGAGGGAAGTGTATGTCTGGACACCTTGTACTGTTTCAGAGCTCACAGGTATTCTGCTTTTGATCCCTTGTCAGTTAACATACATATATGTGAGTGTTTGAGATCTGTAATGTTTCTGAGATCTGTAATGTTTCCCACTGGGTTTATAGACTATTCCTCCAGCTCTAGCTTTCATTTTGTCAAGTTATTTTGAAAGAAACTATTTCTGGATATTTCCCTGTAATTTATAATAATTATTCCGTTTAAGCATATGAGGTCAGAAGATCATTCTTTATCCATCTGCCTTATAGCTATTTTTTTCCTCCCTTGTCCTAACAGAGCTACAATTTAAGTTCAGGGTTTATTTTAAATAAACAAAGTCATCCTGAGCTCCAGAACTGGAGTATTTTCTAAGACCTCAGTTGACATCAAGTAGTTTTCGTGTCAGCCTGCTGCCTGCTGTAGCTCTGGCTGTTAATGGCTGGGATGGCAGATGCTGCTGTGTCTCCAGAGGGCAAAAGGGAGCCGAGTACCAAAGGGCACAGCTCCAAGCTTCCTCCCATGACATCATCTCTTCACGGGGTGATGAACAGCAGGACAGTAAGAGCTTCTGGCTTGCTAGCTGTCAGGAGAGATCTAGCCAATGGGGATGGGACACATTTAATGCCTGTGTAACCCTGGGGAAGCTCTGAGGAGCACCTGCTGAGCAGATGTTTTTAACACCTCTTGCCCTTTATGGAAAGCATGGGTTTGGAACAGGTAACATGACAGGCTAATGGCATTTTTGTTGTCACACTCTTAAAACGCTGAACTCTGCCAATTCACTGCCATGTAGTGATGTTTCCCATAGTTTTGAGTTCCGACAGCTGCGCTCTTTCATGCCCCGTGGGGTAGTCATAGAGCAAAGCTTCATCTCGCGCTCCTGAGCATGGTCAGGGGATGGAGAGTAACTGCAGCATAGGATCATGGAACGGTTTGGACTGGAAAGGACCTTAAAGATCATCCAGTTCCAACCCCACTGCCATGGCCAGGGACACCTCCCACTGGATCAGGTTGCTTAAAGCCCCATCCAACCTGGCCTTGGACACCTCCAGGGATGGGGCAGCCACAGCTTCCCTGGAAAAGCTGGGCCAGGGCCTCCCCACCCTCACAGTAAAAGATTTATTTGTAATATCTCACCTGAATCTCCTCTCTTTCAGCTTAAAACCGTTTCCCTTGGTCCCATCATTGCCCTCCCTGATCCAGAGCCCCTCCCCAGCTTTCCTGGAGCCCCTTTCAGTGCTAGAAGCTGCTCTTAAGGTCTCCCTAGAGCCTACTCTTCTCCAGGCTGAACAATTCTCCCAGCATCTCCTCATTCAGGAGCATCTCCAGCCCTCGAGTCATCTCCGTGGCCTCCTCTGGACTCACTCCAGCAGATCTACCTCCTTCCTGTGCTGAGGACTCCAGATCTGGACTCGGGAATCCAGGTGAGGTCTCGGGAGAGATCCCTCCTTCCTCTTGCTGGTCCCACTGCTTTGGACGCAGCCCCTCGGCCCCGTTTTGCCGCCTGTGGGCGGGACCCGGCCCCGTCTGCCCCCGGCTGGGACACCCCGGAACACCCCGTGCGGGCGGAACCTTCATGCAGCAGCACCCGCGCCCCCCCGGGTCCGGAACGAGGGGACCGCCTGGTCTGGGGGGCCGCTTTGGGCGCGCACCGAGGCGGCAGCGGGCATGTTCTCGGTGGGGGCCGAGAGCCTGCTCAGGCAGGCGAGGTACTGGGGCTCTGGGGCACCGGGGGCTGAGGTACCGAGGGAGGGTGCTGGGGCATCCAGGGGGGCTCCGGGGAACCGGGGGCTGAGATATCGGGAGGGAGTCGCTGAGGTACTAGGGGCTGAGGTACCGAGGGGGTGCTTTGAGGCACTGGGAAGGCGCTGAGATACCGTGGAGGGCACCGGGGAGTGGGCTCTGAGATACGGGGGGCTGTGGGGCACTGGTGAGGGCGCCGAGATAACGTGGAGGCTCAGAGATACTGGGGGATGAGGCACCGGGAAGGGCGCTGAGATACTGAGGAGGATGCCGGGGCGCCGGAGTTTGGGGCCTGGGGTTGAAGGGGAGGGTGGGCTTCAGCCCCGTGGCTTCTGAGGGGTTAAGGGTCTGGCAGCGACCGGAGGGGCCCCGGCCGAGGTCCCAGCGCCCGCTGCCCCTGGCAGGGAGATCCAGGAGGAGGAGCTGCACAGATTCGCCTCCCGGCTCGCCGCGCTGCTGCGGGGCCCCGAGCTGGGTTCCGAGGCCGCCGACTGCCTCCAGAGGCTGCACCTCGCCGTCGCCGCCACCAAGTACCCCCGCAAGTGAGTGGCTCTGACACTGCCTGACACTGACGAGAAAAAGAAGCGTTACTTTCTTTCCAAAAAAAAAAAGGAAGTAAGGAGCCTTCCGCTTTAAAAAAACCCACCCTGTTTCGAAAACACTGAGCTTGATATAAATGTAAAGCTCCTTTTGGCCCTTTTTTTCACCCCTGTTGCTATCAAAAGGTGCCAGGCTCTTTTTGCAGTGAGGGTGACAAGTGGGTGTCACTGAGCACTCTTTCAAGCTGTGCTAAGGAATTAAAGTCAGAATTGAAAGTAATAAAATGAAGAGAGAAGATTTAGTCATATCTTAGGGAGAAATGTTTTCCTGTAAGGGTGTGGAGGCCCTGGCCCATGTTGCCCAGAGAAGCTGTGGCTGCCCCATCCCTAGAGGTGTTCCAGGCCAGGTTGGATCAGGCTTTAATCAACCTGATCCAGTGGGAGGTGTCCCTGCCCATGGCAGGGGGTCGGAACTGGATGATCTTTAAGGACCCTTCCAACCTAAACCATTCTATGATTTTGTTAAGAAAGGGATACTGTCAAGGGAGATCATCCTGAGCCCACAAATATGCAGGGAATAAATGTCTGGATCCTTTCTTGCCTTGCAGTGATGCTTTGGTGTGACTCTTGCAGGCTAGATTCTGAATTTGTGGAACTGTTGCAGAAGGTCTTGTGTTCATCCAAGTGCCCTGAGCAGATTCAGCTGTTAAGTGCTGCCATCCTGAGAGAGATGTCACCTTGCAATGATCTGATCCTCTCCTGTGATGAAATTCAAGACTCAAAGCTCTTGAGCTTGGTCTCTTCCATCCTTTTGGCTCAGGTAAATGACCTGCTAAATCAAGAATCTTTCTTTGTTCACATGGATTTGCTTCCTGATTGTTCCATGTTTCCTGAGCTCAAGGAGAGTGAAAATCAATTAAAAGGGAAAAAAGAAAAGCATTTCTATGTTTTTTAAAGGAATCTAATTATTATACTTATTATACTTTTGTGTGTTTAGCATTTGATAACAAATATTGCTTAAAATGGTGCTGTGTACAAATTTTGGTTTTCAAGGAGGTTTGTAATTAACTAGGAGCAGAAAAGAACGTTTTGGTGAGAGCTGCTATAATAGACTTTAAACCAGGGCTGCTTGAACCTGTAGAGCAAAATACTTAACACTAAATTTATTATTACTGCTCTTTCCTTTTATGGTACTGGCTTTCATGTTCAAATGTAAAAAGACACATGCAGAACCTATAAACATGTAGGGCTATAAATGTGGTTGGTGCTTCAAAGGCCTAGATTCTCCATGGGGAAAAAAAAAATTAGAACTTTCCTGTTTTCACTGCTGCCTGCATTGACTGCACTTCAGGGAATAAGCTGGAAACTTCTTTTTTCCACTTCTACTACTTCCTTTGCTATTATCGTGCCCATTAAAGGTAAAAATATTTTTCTCAACCCTTCTGTGACCTCTCACTCTGAGTTTCACTGTAAGGTTAGAAGTGCCTCCTACGTTTCTGATTACTCCTCTGAGTTGTGCTTAGCTAGAGGAAATGAAAACATAGAAAGAAAACCAGTCAAAAGTCTGGGTCCATCTGTCATCTTTAACAAAGTTGTCTTGGACAGAGCAGTTTGACAGTACCTCAGAGCCATGGCTGTAACAGTCTACAAAAGAGGAGGCAGCTTTATTTTCCATGTTTTGCGGATGTGGACTAACCAGAGAGTCCTAGCACATGTCACAACAGTATTTTGTGTTCATAAATTTGACAATTGAGCTAGCAAACTGGCCACATGGGGAGTAATTCGTGCTAGTACTCTCTGCTCTAGAATTGATGGATCGTAGTGTTTATGACATCTGTTGCAGTTGTTAATTTCCGCTTCAGGTGATGATTGTCCATCAAAATACTCTCTTCTCCTGGGATCTGTGAATTCACTTTGCAGGTGATGGTAAAATAGCCTGTACTGTGAGTTCTTTTTGTGTTTGACATTGATATTTGTGCCTGATGTAAAAGTTTGTATGGCGTCAGTCTCTAGCGCTAGTAGAGGATTCTCTGCCTAGCTTTACCTCTGCTTTATTTTTAAGGGAAATAAGAAGAATGAAGTGTTGGCTGTGGGGCAGTGTATTGTAAAAATCCTTGGAAAAAGACTGCCTGAAGGAGACGGTGCTCGATACCTTCTTCCTCTCCTGTCAAATGTCATCAGTCTTTCACCAGAATCTCTAACTGAAGGTAAATGTAGAATCGTAGAATGCTTTGAAATTGAAGAGACCCTTAAAGTCTATCCAGTTCAACCCTCCTGCAGTGAACACGAACATCTTCAGCTCAGTCCGGTTGCTCAGAGCCCCATCCAACCTGGGCTTGATGGGGCATTGACCACCTCTCTGGGCGACCTGTTCCAGTATTTCACCACCCTCATTGTGAAAAATTTCTTCCTTATATCTTAGCTAAATCTTGCCGCCTAAAACCATTATCACTTGTCCTACCACCGTTGGCCCTGCTAAAAGGTTTGTCCTTCGTCTTTCCTGCCACAAGGAAAGTCAGCTTAATGAGCAAGATCTGTTCCACCACTCAAAATGGGACTGGATCTTCAGCTGGTTGGCTGCCTTGAGGGACTGAGTCTCTGTTCTGTATAGATTTGTGTCACAGTCACATGTGCCCTAGCTAAGGTCTCCAGGCACAGTAGGAGTGTGAAACTGCAGCTCAAGCAAGGTGAGAGATAGAAACAAAGACGTGCTTGTGTGTCTGTTCATAGCAAAACAGAGCGAGTGAGCAGCAAAAACAGCCAGGGTTGCTCTTCATAAGAGAGGCAGGACTGTATGGGTAGCGGTGAGTGGTATATCCCGGTGAGTAAACTGCAGGAGAGCAGTCCAGGCTTAAAATGGGGAGATGTGTTGTGGGAGTTCACTGTGAAGTTTCTGTGTGTCACGCGGTATGCAGGAGGCTTTAGAGAGGACGCTGGGCTGTATGGGCTAGATGAGCAGGCAGGATTACCTGCCTTAGCTTCTGCATGTTCTCTGTGAGGGATTTATGCCTTTGTCTGCTGTGCTGAAGCCAGCCATTGCCTGGATAGGTTTGACAGTGTTTATGTACCTTCCTCCTCATAACATCTGCGAGAGGAGACTAACAGGTACCTCTGAGCTGATCTGGTACCAGAAGTCCTTGGGTCTAGTACTCGCTTCCTGAGGAAACAGGCAAAACAATAATGAGAATGAGACTGACGCAGTGACTAGGTGTGAGAAAAAGACACAGAGCTCTGAACTGAATGTGAGCAATCCTGGATTCTGAAGTACTACAGGATAGTCTGCCTTGGCGTACCCTTTTCTTACTGACTGCTGGATCAAAGAGACAGTGATCTAGGCTGGAGGAGATGCACAGTGATTGAGGGGTAATGCGAGTCTGTTGCAGAGGCTTCTTCTCT